>OW386285.2:175701075-176235845 GCA_936432065.2 Rutpela maculata
AATACACATGATATATAGGATATGTCATATTACGAGTCCGAGTTTAAGTTAATAAACTTGTGGTCAGGAACAATTACACAGTATAGATAAAATAATTAAAATGATTAAAAAGAATATACTTTACAATAGGTTTACCTAGAATTAGATATAAAATGTTTACATGTATATGTAATAGTCAAAACCTGTCATTAAAAAATTCATGCATTGAATAATAACACTTAGATACAAGGAATCTTTTAATGTGATTTTTAAATTTACTTGCAGATGGATAGATTTTAAATTCATTTGGTAGATGACTGTAAATTTGTATACATTTGTAGTGTGCAGATCTTTCATAAACTGCTGTCCTATGCATTTCATTTTGAAGACCGCTTTGAAACCTGGTTGAGTAATTATGGTTTGAGCCATTTTCCTCAAAGAGGTTAAGATTGTTTTTGACATATAGTGAACACTTAAGAATGTATATGCAATAGAATGTGAGAATTCTGTTGTTTATAAATAAGTCTCGGCAAGATTCACGTCTTTTCTTATTATAGATAAGACGTACAATTCTTTTAATAAACATAGAGATATGCTCTATGTTTATTAATATTTACGGAAATAACTTAGTTCTAGTCAAAATATGGAAGTGCTATGTAACTATGTCAAAGTTTCATCCTTACAGTTTACTATTGAGAGTGGTGTAAATCAAATTTATTGCTACGATTATTTCACTCATTAATGTGATAGCCAATGAATGCCCGTTTTTTGACAACATTGCACCAAACAAAGGTCATTATTAGTGATAAACTAACCTAGATCGGCTTTTGACAATACCAACACGAAAAATGTATCGCTCTAATTTTTTGTATCGATGTGTCGGCAAATATCATGGTATTATTTTGACATATGTCATGTTTTGTTTTGTGAAATGTTTTCTGCAAATAGAGCTACTCGTGCTTTTAAGTTTTATGTATAAATTTCTTCTCCAGCTTATTACTAATTGTTAACGTAACTTGTAAATTGTAGTCTTGTATTGTAATATAATGATATAAACATAACATAAACACACCACATAAGTTGAAAAATCCCAATTTCTAAGCCAAGGCTGTCTGGAATTTATAGGCTAGGGACAAGTCAAATCAGCGGTTCAAAATATATATGGATAGATTGGTTTGATCTGTCAGACAGTCCACTTTTTTTCTAGTTTTAGGTGTATTTTTTGGGGTTAGGGATAAAAAACTAGCCAATCTGAAAATTTTGACTTCGGATTAGGATTCAGCGGATCAAAATATATAAGAATACACTGATCTGGTCTGCCAGACAGACCATTTCTTTTTTGTGGGTCTGTGTAATCTAAAATCCCAAAACTGGAATAAAATATACACTGTAGATAAATCGGAAGTGGACAAGCAGTGGGATCTATTTTCAAATATCTTTTTAGAATCATTCAACTTAAAGATATGATTTTGCAGGGTGAGATGGAAATATGCATTTATTTTCGATTCATTATAAATATTTAAAAAACCATAAATGGCATAATGTTTAAAATAGTTTCAGGTACTTCCCATTGCTCTAAGGAATACAACCATGTACAGTTTTTATCATAAACTGCCATACTTTAATAATGAAATTAGGAACTATTTTCATTGAGAAACTATGATATTCAAGTACAACACAAATTTACAATAAAAAAAAATATATGTATAATAATATAATAAAATGTATAACAAAATATATAAATATATAGTTGTATTCGTTATAACAATAGCAAGTATCTAAAATAGTTTTAAACATTGTACTGTTTGGTTTTTAAATATTTATAATAAATCTAAAATAAACGCATATTTCCCTCACTCTGCAAAATCCTATGCTTTCCTCTCAGAAATATTTCAATAGAAAACCAAAATAAAAAAATAATGCCAGATGATATTAAGATTATCGAGTGTAAAAGAGAATTTGATGTGTTATATATTGTGAACAGTAAGGATGAGAATTGAAAAGAACGATATAAAAACAAACAAAAAAAAAAGTAAAACTTTCTATTAACACAGGCTAGGGCAAAAAAATATCCAAAATCGCATCAATAATTCTGACAATAAATCTAAGAGTACGTGGAAAATAGTCAATGAAAAAAAATGACAATAGACTTGATATTCAAACAGAAGCGGATCCAAAAGAAACAGCCAATGATTTAAATAATTTTATAGTTAAGGGCGCCGGAAATATAGGTTAAATTTACTTAAAAACATGACTTCGTAGTTCGAGAATTTCTTCTAAATCTCTGAACTGATTAAAAAGAAATTTCACAGGCTTTGAGAAAAAACTCTATAGAATGTGTCTGGACTATTGCAAACTCACGAAAAGTAATATTTTTTTTTTGTCAAGCTGCTAAACATCCTCTAACTTTCAACCCAATTTTAAAATAATAAAAAAGATACTATCTTATTGATATTAGTCTGGACTCATCTGCTATAGTATATTAAACCTATTAATATTTAAATTTCAATTTTTTAGTAGTTTTTGAAAAATTCTCGAACTACTAAAGTAACTCACTGAATACAAAAATGTTGTAAAATGTAAACAAACCAGTAGCCGGTTTCTAGCACCACTAAGAAAAAGTTACGAAGAACTTTAGCACCTATCTTATAGATGGCGTCTAAGTGAGACAGTTTTAACATTGATTTATTATCGATTGAGCAGGTATATTTACTAGCCATTCTTCCTAGGACAGCGCGTAAGTGGAAGGAGAAAGGAAACCATTGTACGTCCTTGTCTATTAATTCTGCATCTGCAATAACATTTTATTATTTGGCATGTTGACTTTCACTCTTCGAGTAATAGCGCCAATACATCGTTAAACAAGGAAGGATAAACTTTTGATTTTTGATTTTCTTTCTCTTTTATTTCATAGCCGCTTTTTTTTACCGATTCATAAAGACACCGCTCGAGGTATCGATAATGAGGCATAGCAACGAAAACGCGTCTATTTATCAGATTTCATAAAATTTAATTGTCTATGGCCTTTGTATCTGATTCGCACGAATACCTGTGTGAAAATTACAAAATGATAAGAATTTGTGAATAAGCTTAATATTATATGTACAGAGGGTGAGTCAGTATAGCGTGTGGGCGATTAATATCTCTTCATCGTTTGAAAAAATATATGATAAAATCAAGAGTGTTATGTTCTAAAATTATTTGCAATCTACAGGGTGTTTCACAGAATGGTGGCAATCAAATAGTAATAATTTTTTGAATGGAACAACAATTTCTTATACAGTGTGTCCCCGGATAGTGTTTGCGATCGGTGTAATATACCAAAAAAAAATTAGTATGTTTCATTTTCTGCAGTCTCGGTCTGCTTGATATAAAATGGATTTTTACCAAATTTTAGTTAAAATGGGATTTATAATCTAAGAAGAAAATAAAAGAAAACCATTGCAGGTAAATTGGTCTTTCTATTAATTTTACGGAAAAATTCTATTTGGATAAAATATTTGGCATTGAGAAGTTAGAACCATATTTATTTTATTTTATTTTCTTCTTAGATTAACTCCGCGAGTTAGATCCCATTTGAACTACTAACTTTGACTATTAATAATTATGTATGTAAGCATATATTATTACTTCGACGTCCAGTGGAAGTAGGACAGTGATGCAAAAAAAAAACTGAAAATTTGTATTGTCCAAATAGGCTTAGAACGTGATGAAAAGTCGAGTTTTAAGTTGGGGCAAAAAAAATTTCTGTCGGGCGGTCTGTCTGTAACAATTTTTGTGCGCACGATTACTATGGAACCGTTTAAGATATTGCCTTGAAATTTGATACACAGTATTTTAACGAGATCTGAAACTAGATTATATTTTCATCTTATTCCTTTGAAGGGTTGAGAGTAAATAGGGGTAAATAGGTAAATTAAGCAAATGAGAGTTCATAAAATTGATATTTAGTATATATAAGAGAAGCTACAAGGTCTCAAAAAAATTTTTGGCACCACCTGACCACCCCCACCTCGTCATAAAATGAGGTGAAAAAAATTAAATTGTGATTTAGTGTGTGTACAAGAATCGTAGGCCTCAAAAATTATTTTTACTTCATCCACCATAATTGGGCTCAATTCTGAAGGAAAGATGCATGAAGATTTAGTACAAAAAGAAAATCGCGTCATGTAGGTACCAAAACAAATATAGCGGAGCAGATACGGATACGTAGCTGCACGTGGTATGTGGATTTCCTCTTTTATTTATTATTTAATCCTGTATTTCCCATTTATTTATAAAAATTTTATTTGGTCCAACAATACTCAAATATTATGTGTCATTGTGTCATCATTAAAATATTTGTAACAAAAGCAGTAGGTGATTAAGGGGAAGAGAATAAAAACCTTGTTTCCAAATAAATAATTAAATTTTTACTTTTATTTTTATTTTGCGCATCTAAGATATACGGTGGATCATAACATATTTCATTTCGGCTAAGTCTTTTAAGTCTTTTTCTAATAATTTCTCCCAATACACAATCCTCATAAAATGGTCATTGTGCGAATTGAGATATAAATGGCCTCTTCTAATAAGAAGAATTGACATTTTATTAATAATGTAAATAAAAATCCTTTTAAAACTATTTTATACCTGGTAGGAGCATAACAGTTTATGTTAGTGGGGGTGTAAAGATTTTCTCTCTCCGCTCATCAACTTTTATTTCAGCGGAACTTGGGAAAAGTTGGAATCTCGAGATGTAAGTTGCCAATTAGAATTTCTCCCCCCCGGCTCATCAATTTTCTAGAAAATAGCGGTGAAAATTCGACGACGAGTGGTTGCCGGTCTGCCAGTCGGTAATCGAAGAGACCATATAAATACAAAATTTTTTTCTCTCTGGAACTTTTTGGTATGGTGGGGGGATAGGGAGGGGGGGGGGCATTTATTTTTAAATCGAATGATTATCGATATCTGTCCGCATAGGTAGTTAGTATATGTACTTCACATATCCCAATTACGCTGGCAGACGAAACTTCCGAACGGCGCGCGCGCTAACCGGAAAAAGAAAAAAAAATTTTAATTTCGGATGAAGTAAAAAAAATTTGAGGCCTTTGGTTCTTGTACACTCACTAACAATTTTAATTTTTTTACTCCCTTTAATAGTGGGGTGGAGGTGGTAATTGGGGTGGCTAATGCCAAAAAAAATTTTGAGACCTTGGCTTCTCTTATAATATATTAAATACCAATTTTATGGACTCTTACTTGCTTTTTACTATTTACCCCCATTCACCCCAATTTACCCCCCAACCTTTCAACGGAATAAGATCAAAATATAACCTAGTTCCACATCTCGTCAAAAAACACGTGTACCAAATTTCAAGTCAATATCGTATACGATTCCAGAGCAATCGTGCGCACAAAAAAGTTACAGACAGACAGACCTATTTTTTTTCTCGAACCTAAAATATTGACGTTTCATGACGTTCTAAGCCTATTTGAACAATTAAAAAATGTTAATTTTTTTTGCGTTACTATACGTGATCTACCATGACATGCAGAAAATTTAACAGTAGGCTGTCCCCACCGAAAGGAGTTAAAAAATGTAAAATAAAAAAAATTACCAAAAAAATTACCTTATTTTTCGTAGAAATGCGCCGCAATGACTATAATGAATCTGACGTAACGCGGTACAACCATATCACTTTATCAGACTCGGGATTGACACTATTGACAGCAAAGCTGGAGAGGGTAGAAGTGACTTTTTGGTTTTAATCAAATCACACTACAAAAATAGCGAAATAAATCGAAAAGACGTTGACCCTATGCAAGTCAACTCTGCAAAAACTAGTAGATATATGAGTAGATATATGAGATATTTACTTAAACCCGTCGGTGTGCTGATTGTTCGATCGAAAGCAAAAAACGCAGCACTTTGATCGCAGTTGCCGGCTTCACTTTTTATGCCAGTTAAGGAAATGTAAACATCTCCAATACGCTCTTTCACAAGTAAGTTCGTCGACCTATTACTGACCTAGTCAACAACAGTAGTGTATCTTCGCAAATCTACTAATAATTTAATATACTAAATTACCTCAGACTCTCTAAAATTTTGCAGGGGCTTTCCCACATTGAAGACTAGTACACCATTTTATTTTCCGCATATCATCGTAGATCACGTTGTTTGTTTGTATACATCCATTGGATCTAGAAGTAATTAAGTAAACATTCATGTTTTATGTTTTGAAATAAATTTGTTTCATTACTACCTAAAGCAGTGTGATTCACTATGAAAAATGATCCAAAGGACATATTGTCTAAAATTTATTTTAAAAAAGTTTATGGCAGTTTTTCTACTTAAAAAAAATAATATTGAAGTTCAAATATTTCGAAAACCAGAGATTTGTAGAAAATTGTTATTATCATAAAAGTTGCCTCGAGTGTAATATCTCATCGCATCGCTTCTCATTTCAAGAGTGAATATACCTTTTACGGAATTCAAATATCTGTTTTAGTTATATATTTTTCGCCAACATCAAAGAACACTGTTTATAGCAAATATAGAGTAAAAAAAAATCTCCAAACATATTTACACAATACTTTCCCCCTTTTATTTATTAATTATTTTTTTGTTGGATGACCACTTTGTATATTGTTATACTTTTAGACTTTTTAGTAAAAATAAAGTTTTTTTCTGGCAATAGTATAACAACTACATTGCAAATATTATTTTCCTCTATCGTTTCCTAATTATTTTTTTAGAGCGACCACCCTGTATAATTGTTCACTAAAAGTATATCGAGTTTCCCCTTCGGTTACATCGTGTCAACTATATTTCAAATATTATTTTCCACCATCGTTTCTTAATTATTTTTTAGAGTGCAACCCTGTATATTTTTCACAAAAAGTATAACTGGTGCCATTTTTTGGCATATATTGTATTAATTATGCATGCCAAAAATATTGCTGTCCTCTGCCACATTTTTTTCATTAATTATATATACTTTTATATATTTCACCCTGTATATTTTTCACTATTTCTTCGTTGACAATAGCGTTAACTATACCTACCATGTATTATTTTTCTCCATCAAAGAGTTTTGTAGATATAGCGCCATATTATTAGGCAGACAAGCATATAGAGACAGGCATCTACATAGCCTGAAATGTGAAAATCTGAAGAGAGTGATTTTTTCACGATTACAATACTTACTATTCGGTGAGCAAGGAAGCAAAAAACCTTTTGCTTTTAGACAGTGTTATTTATAATGTATAAATGTACCTATCTACTTACTTTGAAAAAAATATTTATTTTTATCTATTCCTACTTATTACTGAATGTAAATAAATATCTAATAGTGAAAAATATATTCAGCTTAAATTATTACTTATGATACAACACAAAAAAACTACAAGTATCAAAGCACAAAATGATATAAATATTTAAAACCGGATAAACGAAGCGCGAGAGTTTTATTTCGTTATTCCAAAGACGAGTAATATGATACCTCACCTCTACTATTTGTTGTTCATGTCAGAGGTACATCCCTACTATTTTCATTTGTTTGATTTTCGCGGGTAAGTAAAGTTAAGACGTAATGAAACAAACTTGTAATGTCTCCACCTATCTCCTGGAAGAGAAATTACAATATAAAATGAATACAGTCTGAGCATGTTGCTTTGAAATAATTGGTTGAAATCCACGATGTAATATTACCAAAACCTACACGCAGTTCCATCTGTTCAAATTTGTAAGGTTGGTGATGCGCGCCGGAACCCTTAATGCAGCTCCACAATTAGTATCTGCACTAAAGTCGATTCCATACACATCTAACATAAAACATGTAGAAAATTCAATGAATCTAAGGTAGGTAGATTCTCAAGGAATTATAGATTGTAATTTTTTTTAAAAATAAGCATATTAGTGGAGAAGATGAGGTGTCTACTAGCATTTTAAAAGTATGCATTTCACTATATTGTTAGCGGTTCCCCCTGTAGAAGTCCCGTCCGCCGACGTAAAGATGCTACGTCAGTGAAATAAGGGATAAGCGACTTGCCTGTCCGGGCGCCGAGGACATTATCTTCATCGCGCTGGCTTGGCTTAGACAGTCGTCAGAGTATTAATTACCATTTTTCAAGTTATTTTTATTAATTAACATTATTTCGATAATCCTGATTCTGAGAATTATTAATTGGGTTGTTGCACTAAGTTAAAATTTGAGGAGAATCTATGTTAAACAATAACAATTATTCATAAAAAATCATTAGAAACATGTAGAAGTTGAAAAGAAAGTCTTATAATATTATAATATTAATTACAAAAATACATGCATTTAAAACGGAGATGACATAATAACGGCAGTCTGTAGAGAAGTTAGATATAAAACGACCGAGAAACGGGTACTAATTTAGAAACTCGTTGATAGCGACGGAGAAAAAAGACAATCACGACAGTTTAATCTGACATTATATTTAACGTCAAATTCAACTGACATTCATAGGTTACAATTCGGTATAGTTTAACAGCATCTAGTTATGGATAAATATAAGTACAGATAGTGTTTTCTGCCGTACTGTGTAAATAATACCACCAATTCACCAGAAAAACTGTTGTACCTATTCCAGTAATAAACGCTGAACGTAATAATGAATGATTCAAAGCCACCAGAGAAGGACCAAGTATTCTTATTGTGGAGACCATTTCAATGTTAAGTAAAGTAATAAATTACAATGTATTCTAAGCGTTTTATTTGTGGTAAGTTGTATCTTAATGTAGGAATTTGATTTTTAATATGGGTTTATGTTGTAGGAAAAACGGCCGCATTACAAGACTTGTGTGGCGTTCTAGCTGTTACAAATTTAAATTACCCGCCAAACTGGTGGATAAAACAGGGTGTATTACTATATTAACGGCTCTAGATTAGAATGTTATTCATGCTTTGACTTCCTAAAAGGAGGGAAATGACTTTAATCTGCTTTTATGTATTTTATCTAGTTTATGTTGGAATAAAGTGCAGTTGTTTTTGTTAGCTACTGATTATTTATGAAGCTCCCTAGACACCCCATAATACTAGGATGATCAATAAATTAAGAAAGGAAATTTAAAAACTCGCCGTTGAAAAACTATATGAAACAAACTGTGAAAGTCGTCTAAAGTCGGTGAACACAATCAGTCGGAAATAGCTACGAATGCGTTGGATTGTAATTATAAATGCCCTTTGAATTATGTGTGTTATAAATACATATCATTGTTTATTGCTTAGATAGATACTAGCATAAAGTACTTACCTATTTATTATTTTTTGTTATAATACAGACCTTTCGTGATATCTTCGTAAGTCTCATTCTGACTCTTCTTAGAAGTGAGTATCAATGGATAATAAATAATTTCTTTAGTAGATAAACTTATTTTGTTGTTTTCAGTTAGATACGCATGTATATAGTTAATAGGAAATAAAACAATGAAAAGGAAATATTTACTAAAATACAAAGTATAGTTAACAAATTAACAACTAAATTAAATAATAAAATACATATTAAACATATTATGTAATATTAATAAGATAAGATAAAGGAAGTTTTTGCAGAAATTACAATAGTTTGTACTGTCTATAGCAGCTGTAACGTAAGTGCCTTGCAGCTTTTGCACTTCCAACCATTGCAATGTCAAAACGATCGTCTCTTTTTAAAAATTCGCTGACCATAAATATATCTACCGCAAGTAGAATGTCAGAATTAGCTTTTACAGATATACTTACTGCCTTAGTCGTTTTGTAAAAAAATATTAACAATAACTGCAAACATCAATCACTGCTAGCTAAACGTCAAATTTACTTTTGACATATGAGGTTATTTTCTTTCTTGTCAGCAATGTCAACTTATTCGTCTTCATCTGTTCTGCTTATAAGTTCACATCTAACTGCCGTTATGATGTCACTACCGTTTTCCCGGCACATTCAAATAGTCGAAGTTTAACAATTTTTTTAAATATGTTGCGCTAAGAATTTTTCTTCCAAATTAAATATATAACTAAATTAAGTCCTCCACTACCATATTTCACCATTTTTGAAAATTCGTCAACAACCCAATTGTGCATTAAATTCAAATTAATAAATTTTATAACGTGGTTAAATCGAATTTAATTTATTGTTGTGTGTGATTGGAATAATTTATCATCATGTTATCGGCACCCCCCCTATATTTCTAACATCAGAAGTGGGATAGTTTTCACGTTTTCCACTTAATTAATTGGAGCAGAAGACCGGAAAATGGAAAAACTACTGTTTGAAGTATTAAAAACCATTAGAATAAACCAAACAGCACCTGAACAAGTTGATTTACCATTGTTTGGACTAGATGTGGATGATGTTAAGCAATAAAGTGAACAGGTTGACATAATTAAAACTGAATTTGAGTGGTATGATCTTCAAATTGTGGTAAGAGTTGGATATTTTTTATCTAATGATGCTAAAATATGATTTGTCGCCAGTTACACGATACTGGATTACTTTTAAGTATGATTTTTAGTCATTTTCACAAAAAAAAAAAAAAAAATTCTTGACGTTTGCTTTGTGAGGCTATTTTTAATTGTTGGAGTAATTATGCAGTTTTTGTTAAAAAAAAAATTACCTTTGCTCAAAAATTTACATCCAAATTGGAGTATCTTCAATCTAATTTAATTAATTATTTATGGCATTTACGACAGTAAAATACAAGAATGTGTTTTAATGCGAGATTTTGAAACTATTTCAGACTTATTGAATATTTAGGCACAATTTTTAAGTCAACACGTTGTTTTCTCACAAAATAAACATGAGTGCAAGCAATCTCGATTAGAACGACCATAACCATAAGTGTTAGGGTCTAATTTATTATGCTTAAGTGCCGAGCAGTTAAACTGTCAATCCGTTGTCCCTCAGTTTAAGAAACTCGTATCAACAAATAAATTTATGAAATCTAACAATTATTCATCTCATAGGACAAAGAAGTAAAGTAAATGTTATTTTCAGTGATAAAAGCACAGAAAAAAAAATTGATAATGAAATTTACATGGGTTTGTTTAGTTGACACTGTGAAGGATATTTTGAAAGATGTTTTATTCAAATTAGTTGAAGGCTCAGTCTCAATAAAATGTGTTTATTAGTCCGGGAAAAATGTTATCAAAACATAAATTTCAGGCTGTTGTCGAAATTATAGGTCAGCGTACTAGGTTAACTTTTATGGTTATTCTAGCCCTTAACTTTGACTAGGATGTAATTGTTGGAAGTAATTTATTTTATTTATTTATTTTGAGAGTTTTGAGACAGACCTCTTGCCGCTGTCATAGATTGTGACAGTACGTGTTATTAGCAGGTAGTTTTCTGATGTTTTACGAGTCTTGAAAGACAATTTTAATCAATTAAATGTACCCAACGAATATTATTCCCAAATCAGCTGTTGACTTGAGAAGTATTCAGATATGATTATCTCATGCACTGCCGCATGTATGGTAAATACCTGCTACATCAATGCATTTAATTTACCAGATAATTTCATTATTACCCGACGACCTTATCGACTCTGCTAGCGAACATGAAGAAATCTGTAAATTTGTGGATGGATTTCTTTTGAGATCATATTTATTACACGAGAAAGCATTTTTACGAGAAGTCTTTAAAAAAAAAAAGAGAGAGTTCTTATCGTTTGTGTATTGATTTCCATAAATTAAACGCACATGTGGTAGAGACAAATTTTCGAAATCTGTCCGTTTGTACATTTTTAGATGAATTGCACATTCAGTACCAAGCTCCTGATGTAAATTGAGCCAGTGAACAAATTGAACACAATATATGTGCACCATTATGAACTTGATCCGAATTGAAATCGGGATATAAGGAATGGCCGAGCATTTTGTGGAAACTTTAGTTAGTTTTGCTGAGAATTTGAATTTTTGGGCCTCTATGAGATAGTGAGTACTGAAAAGGCAGGTATGCGAATTAAGATTTTTCTCTGGGAAGAAAATTACATGATTGATCTATTAGAATTCCTCGAGACTGGTGATGGATCTCAAGGTAGGATGAGATTGTTATTTAATAATTTGTAAAAGTATTATTTTTTTTAATTTTGACTTTTTGATATTGATGAACTGAATCTGTGTACAAGGCTGGACTTTAGATCTGCCTTGTAGTATGGGGTCAGCATACTCCCATACAGGAATTGAATGTGTGTACAAGTCTGGACTTTAGATCTGTCTTGCAGTATGGGGTCTGCATACTTCCATACATGAATTGAATTGTTTGTGTACAAGTCTGGACTTTAGATCTGTCTTGTAGTATGGGGTCAGCATACTTCCATACATGAATTGAATTGTTTGTGTACAAGTCTGGACTTTAGATCTGTCTTGTAGTATGGGGTCAGCATACTTCCATACATGAGTTATATTTGTTTGTGTACAAGTCTGGACTTTAGATCTGTCTTGTAGTATGGGGTCAGCATACTCCCATACAGGAATCGAATGTGTGTACAAGTCTGGACTTTAGATCTGACTTGTAGTATGGGGTCAGCATACTTCCATACATGAATTGAATTTTTTGTGTGAAGATTGGATTTTAAATCCATAGTATTAACTTTTGCCCAATATTGATTTTGTTTTTCCACTTTTGACATGTTATGGTAAAAGGAACCTCTGGAGAAGGATGTTCCGAGAACGAAACATTCGTCAGTCTGGCCGTGTTAGCGGTTCCCCCTGTAGAAGTCCCGTCCGCCGACGTAAAGATGCTACGTCAGTGAAATAAGGGATAAGCGACTTGCCTGTCCGGGCGCCGAGGACATTATCTTCATCGCGCTGGCTTGGCTTAGACAGTCGTCAGAGTATTAATTACCATTTTTCAAGTTATTTTTATTAATTAACATTATTTCGATAATCCTGATTTTGAGAATTATTAATTGTGCATTAAATTCAACTTAATAAATTTTATAACGTGGTTAAATCGAATTTAATTTATTGTTGTGTGTGATTGGAATAATTTATCATCATGTTATCGGCACCCCCCCTATATTTCTAACAATATAATAGAGCCAATTCATTATATAATAAATAATTCATTTGAATTTGGGAAATTCCCACAAACTCTGAAACTGTCCGTTATTAAAAAAAATCTTTTTACATTGGATGTAAATGTTTCAATTTTCTATCTGATGACATTAAATCATCAAAAAACATCTACGTCTTCAAGAAAAAAATTGAAAAAATTACTACTAGAAAAAAAACTTATGTATTTGAGACTTCTTTACATAATTGGTATTTGTTATCTCTTCTCTTGTCTTCTCTTTATATTTTTGTATAAGTTTGCTATCACTGTATTATGTTTGCTTTTTACAATGTATTGTTTGGCTATTTACAATGTGTAAAGGAGGGGGTACACTTTCTATAGAAGAACGGCCCAATTATGAGCAAAAGTTAGAAGCAATTTAGTTTAGCGATGTTTTGTGAATTTTACTTTCTAATATAATAATAACATAATAAAAAAGTGCTACTATCCTTCGCCGTATATAGAAATCATAGAATATGATTAAAAAATGTGCGATTTTCGCTCATTTCTTAATATATTTTTATGATTTTTATATGCGGCGAAGGATAGTAGCACTTTTTTATTATGTTATTATTGTATTAGATATAGAAAGTAAAATTCACAAAATATCGCAAAACTAAATTGCTTCTAGCTTTTGCTCATAATTGGGCCGTTCTTCTATAGAAGATTTTATATTTATATATAACACCTTTTATATATTTTTTTGACTTTCTTTTTCGACTGTATACATAACTTTGTAATTTCTCTTTGTAGTAGATTTGACTTGTGTAAAATAATTTCTGTTATATACACCAATAAATATTATTAGTATTATTATTATTATTATTATTATGTTAAACTGGAACGGTGTATTTATTTTCACCCTTAAATGTAATAGTACAAACTAATGAGAGTGAAATGGGTTTATCATAATGAACAGATCGTTCTAATTTAACTATAACAATGACATAAATAATGATACGTCACAGACCTAGCAACCTTCTACTATAAAAGCCGATGCAGGAGCTCAGAAATTCATTCTCATTCCGGAAAGAATACTAGAAGGTTCTCAACACCCTAACCTCAAATATAGTTGTCACGGCGTACGAATAACACTTGGTGGGTGAGAGTTCTTAATACAACGTCTGCGTCTTATCCGTCTCAGCTAGTAAATCCGCCGCTATCATATACTCGATAATCACTTTGAGTTAGATGGTGAGAGGGTTAGCCCTAGATGAACTTGACCTTTCTATTGTTACTACGAACAAGACTGCCGCTAGCCTAGTCAACAACAAGAGTCGTTCCTACGTTAAGCATCAGTATTTGTTGAAAGGAAGTTGCAAACTTAATTATATTGCCTAACGCCGCGAACCAAAGTGACCAACGCTGTGTCAACTGAATATCAAATCAACGTATGTCAAAGAATTTGGTTATCGATATAACAGATGTTTATTAATTGCCTCAGTGACAGGCATTAGATTGTTAATTGTTGTAGCGACAGCTGTGTGTCGATTATCGAAGTGACATAAGTCAGATTAAACGGTTCCTAAGGCGATATTTCCAAACGCCAAAGTTAACAGTCAAACGAGATTTCAGTTGACGTATCGGCTCTCATATCGCTTATTTTATTCTTTTATTTCGAACGTTTTCGATTTGCAAACCTCATACGTTCGACGGTTGGCGATAATGTAGGTTTCTAGGTTCAATCAAAGTCAAAATTATCGACACCCCCTTTTGCGTTTGTATAATTTATCATTTTTATTTAGATCTTTATTTCCAACAGGTAATACCCATTTACAGGAAACACATGGTAACATCAAATATGATAAATTAATGTATAAGACAAACTGTAGCACAGTAAATACACTAATGACAGTAAATAAACTAATAACATAAGATAGCACAGTGTGAGAGAATAACAAAAAACAAAAATAGAAAAAAAGAGAGGCTAATTTACAAGACCAGTAGAACTTACCAAAAAACATGTCATTCTTTTAGGAATAGGGAAGATGCATGAAATTTTAAAATGGTTGAAAAAGTGATTTGCTCTTAGTTTCAATTAGGCAGAAAATGATTATAACAAAAGAAATTCAAAATAAAATTTATTTTCTGTAAAATTAATATTTAGATTATGCCATAATTTGTAAACAAAACCGCGTGACTGCAAACGGTTTCTTATTGGCGTGAAGTCAATGACGACATCCGTTAGTCGGATAATTTGTCCAAAGTAGATGCAGTGTCCTAACCTCTTCTGTCTACGTACTAATTTTGGAGAATCTTGAATGTAAAATTACCATATTTTAGTTATACTCGTTTTACATTTAGGCACAATGCAATATTTGTAACTCATAAATCATAATAATGTTGTTCACTAGCTCATTAACCAAATAATAACACAATAACATCACAAACAAGAACTTGGTAAACTGACTGTAAACAATAAATAGTAAACTGACATTTGACAAACCCATTGAAATTGCTTTAGATATACGAAACTACTAAAGCATGTTTATACAGAAAAAGAAACTTCCGTTCACTATTCCGTCCTTGTCTGACAAGATCTGATTGGTTGAAGAAAACGTCCGATTGGCTTAACCGTCTGTAAACAGACCGAGAAAAAAGACGGAATAGGGCACGCATGTTTCTCTCTCTATGTCACTTCTTCTAGTCGAGTGCACCTTCCAGTTTATTATTAATTTCGATGGATAAATCATAACGAAAAACGTTGCAGTTAATGGCGCCAAATAACTGCCGTTTTGAAACATCCAAATTCCTCACCTATGAAATTATTTATTTTCTCACTGTATTAACATTCAAAAAATCGTAAATTTTACATTTTTATAACTTTTTTTTGATGCTGTATCGATTTTCATTATAAAAAAAAATCATGCAACTTCTCTATTGTTGTCGATCAGAATCTGTCGAATATAAGTCAAGGAGTTGTTATTAATATCGCATACCTCTGAAATAGCATTAAAATTATTGGACATTAGAGATAGTGGCGATCTACATAAAACGTTTGTCCTAGCATTATCGCTATAGAAAGTTGGAAAATATCGAGCCGCTAGTCTAGGTATAAAAAAATTGACCCTGTTTAGTAGATTAATGCAATCAATATTATTATGCAACAGATTATATAAGAATGATATAGAGATCAAGATTCTCCTTGATTTTAGAGATATAAGTTGATGCTGGTTAAGTAGTAATGAGTATTCAATTCCCATTTCCGGATACTGATCTTGTAAGATAAATATTTTTAAAATTTTCTCTGTACTGATTCTATTGCATCGATATGGCATTGATATAATGGATACCATATCAGTGCGCCATATTACAATCTGGACCTGACATAGGCAGTGGCGGATGGTGAAATTTCAACAATTTTTTTCTCGTCTCTGGCGCATGGGACCCATACGAAATATGAGAACTAACATCTAGAGAAGCACTCCTCTAACGACCCGTAAAAAAATTTGAAAAAGCAGTTTGCGAAAAAATTTTTCAAAATTCGGTTGCCCCCCCTAGGTCTAGGGACTCCTGTTGAAAATTATTTTTTTTTGTCATATACATTTTACTTTTCATAAAAATACAATAATACGTTTTGGAGTTTATGAAAATATTTTCATTACTAACTGAAGTACAACAATTGAAATTTTATAATTTGTTAAATTGTAAATTACAAAATTTCAGTTCATTGTATTTCAGTTAATAATGAAAATATTTTCATAAACTCCAGAACCTATTGTCGTACTTTTATGAAAAGTAAAATGTATATGACAAAAAAAAAAAATAATTTTCAACAGGAGTCCCTAGACCTAGGGGGGCAACCGAATTTTGAAAATTTTTTTCGCAAACTGCTTTTTCAAAATTTTTTACGGGTCGTTAGAGGAGTGGTTCTCTAGATGTTAGTTCCCATATTTCGTATGGGTCCCATGCGCCACTGGACATAGGCAAAAAACACTAGCTTTAATGACAAAGGATTATGAAAATGTCTGCAGTTTCTTATAACAAATCCTAACATTCTATTAGCCGTTGACACTATATTATTTACATGTGTAATGAAATTGAACTTTCGATTGAAGAATATGCCGAGATCTTTGATTTCAAGGGATCTGGTGATGACAATATCGTTAATTTGGTATTGATATTCAATATGTTCGATTTTTTTAGTGAATAATGTTATGGAGCATTTAGATATGTTTAAGTGTAAGTTATTTCTATTGCACCACTGGGATATCTTATTGATACAATTTTGTATAACTAGACAGTCTTGATGCGTGGATATTGTATTAAAAATCTTCAAATCATCCGCATAGAAAAGTTTTGGAATGTTTACTATCTGAGCTAGGTTATCTATAAATATGAGAAACAATAGCGGACCTAAGTTTGAGCCCTGAGGGACCCCAGATGAGGGGGTAATATAATGTGATTGAAGTCCTTCATATTCAACAAATTGCCTTCTATCTAGTAGATAGGATTTTAATAGGGTTAAAAAGCTGTTAGAGACGCCAATGTTCTCTAGTCTGGAGATAAGCACGTAATGATCAATTTGATCGAATGCCTTTTGGAAGTCCATATATACTACGTCGACTTGCAGCTGTTTGTCCAGTGCCTCTGAGATGTATTGAGAGAAGCATGCTAAATTTGTGATACAAGAACGCTTTTCGATAAAGCCATGTTGGTCTAATGAAATTACATTTTTAGTAGAGTTATAGATGACATTATACAATATTATTTCGAGAAGTTTGGAGAAGTTACATAGAATGGATATAGCTCTGTAGTTTTGCAGTATAGATGGATCACCTTTTTTTAATATTGGACATATGCGTGCGATTTTCCATAATTCTGGGAACTTTGAAGTGTTGATGATAAGATTAAATAGATATATTAGTGGATCCGCTAATGCATGAATGCAATCTTTAACTATAAAACTAGATATGCCATCAACACCTGAAGTTAGTTTGTTTTTTAATTTTTTAGAGGCTTCGATGATATCTCCCTTCGTTATGCAAGAAGTGTGGATATTAGGCAAGTTGTTTGGTTGTGACTCATTGACGAGGGATGGGTCAGATACTGTGTATGTGCTTTGAAAGTAACGACCGAAAGCATTTACAATTCCTTGAGGACTCTCATAGGTAATATCTGTATCTGTGTCTCTGATTATACCAGGAATTCTAGAGTGCCCCTTTTTATTTTTTATAAAGGTCCAAAGTGCAGACGGCTCGGTCAAGATATAATTTTCTGTCTCACTAACATATAACTCATATGCGGTTTCGATTTCAGTTTTGACAATAGCTCTCAACAATACGAATTGATTTCGGTAGTACTCAGTTTGATACTTCTTATAATTTTTATGTGCCCTTTCTTTTTTCCGAATGTTGGATATTAACTCACTAGAGAACCATCTACGTTTATGTTTACGATTTAATTTTAGAGGAACTGTTAGAGTAAATATATTCTTTAGCTCGTTGTTTATGTATTGAGTTGTGAGATTGACATCTTTGATCTCATGTATATTGGACCAGTCCAATTTTGAAATTAATTCATACATTAGCGGAAAGTTGGCTTTTCGGAAGTTAAAAGTTTTTTCAAAGCTATTAATGGGAAAGTTCTTATAGTGCTGTTCAGATACCCTGAAATCAAAGGTAAATGTAGGATGATAAGCATCTTCTCCTAAGAGAGCATTCAGGTTATGTGACACATTACAAGGGATGTTAGACATTATCAAGTCTAAGGTGCGATTATTACAGTTCTTTATGTTATTAAATTGATGCAAGTTTAAAATTTCTAAAAAATTGTTCAAGAGTTTTGATTTGCTATCATTAGAGTCAGAATTAAAGAAAGGGACATTGAAGTCACCAACTATGATGATTCTAGTATTGGCGATGATATCGAGTAATGCTAATCTATCATAAAAGTCTCAAAATGTTCATAGGAGACCGATGGAGGAATATAAATTACAAATAAATAAATAAACTACATAACAGTTAAGCACTAATTTACAACCAACTATATCAATTTATGGAACTAGGTTAAATAACATGGTAAGATGAAGTTTCACACATTGTAGGTGATTTTTTATGGCCAATAAAACTCCGCCACCTCTTGTTGTATTTGTCAAAATAGAAATCTTTTCAACAACGAGACTAGTCACAGTTATAATACAAGAAATTAAAAAAAACCTTGTACCTGAACAAACCAAATATACTTTTATAAATAGAAATGTTCAGAATAATATTATGAGAATCTGGAACAAAATTAACTTATCAGTAAGAAATCTTCCCATAAACCAACTAAAAAAAAAAACAAAACACATCTCATAAATAAAGCACTCTATACTATTGAAGAATTCTTCAATGATCATTGTGATATACTGTAAATGTGAGTATTAGGGTGGCCTTTATATTTCAATTTTTTTTTTCTTTACGACGCCCCTTATATTTGTTCTACTTGGTAAAAAAATAATTTCTACCAAATTTGAAATTTTTTGGAGCACGGGATCACGTGGCACATTACAGTTAAAAATTTTAATTTTTTTATAACTAGGTAGGTACCGTAAATTTATATCCTTATTTAAACAATTGAGTAAGGTATATAGGGCGAGTGGAGCTTAGAACATATGAGTTCTGAGCTCCACCAACTTTGAAATTATAGGAGCAATAGATATTGTAGTGGGGAGATATGTAGGAGGTGCCCTTATCACCTGATATGATATCTTTAGTTTCTTGCGCCCGCGCCCGTGGAAAGTAAACAAGTTCTTACTAGTCTATAAAAAGAATTTGTTGTGCTAAAATTGTGAAATAAAGTAAAAGTAATAAATAAAAATCTACAAAGGAAATGGCAACAAGACAAAAAGAGAAGCTGTATCTTCTTCAACATGACGAAAGTCAAATTATTGGAGCCAAATTACCATGAAATGGACAAGTTCTGAGAGTTTTATTTTATAACCTAGTCTAGTGCACATTTGGCGGTGAAAGAAGTAGAAGTATTATGGGAAAAGGCGAGAATCCCAACGAGAAAGTTTCAGCGTAGCATTGGGAAATTGGAATTATTGTATCAAGAATGGAAAACACTACAAAAAACTTGTAAACGTCGAAATCAACTACAGGAAAAGAAGGAGCGAAATTTTCTTAATAAAGTGGATGACTTATTCGATATCGCTCATGCTGATGCGTTGGAGATGATTAGCATTGAAGAAGACAAACTGTTCCTTTTAAACCAAAGAAAAAAAGGCCGACCTGGATCAATGATCGGCGGAGATCGTATTTTATTACTAAAGGAACAAAGAAAAGAATCTCGAAAGAAGCAAAATGAATTAAAGCAGTCTAGCCATCAAGTATTACAAGGTATATTTTAAATTAAACTGTAAAAATCATCTCATGATAAATAATTTTTTTTTTATTTTAAAAAGTGAAGTAGTTGAATTGGATTTCCAGTTCCTGTACTTGTTCATCATCTGTTGAAAATTCCAATTCAACCACTTCTCTTTCTAAAATGAAAAAAAAATTATTTATCATGAGATGATTTCTACAGTTTAATTTAAAATATACCTTGTAAAACTTGATGGCTAGACTGGGTCCATTCCATTTGATGGTAATTTGGCTCCACTTTCATCATGTTGAAGAAGATACAGCTTCTCTGTTTGTCTTGTTGCCATTTCATTTGTAGATTTTTATTTATTACTTTTACTTTATTTCACAATTTTAGCACAATGAATTTGTTTTATAGACTAGTAAGAACTTGTTTACTTTCCACGGGCGCGGGCGCGTAATGTGCCACGTGATCCCGTGCTCCAAAAAATTTCAAATTTGGTAGAAATTATTTTTTTACCAAGTAGAACAAATATAAGGGGCGTCGTAAAGAAAAAATAATATATTGAAAAATAAGGGCCACCCTAGTGAGTATATATATCTTATGTATATATATATGTTTATGTATATTGTAGTGTATATTATTTTTAATACGTATTTTAATGTATTTATGTAGTAGTGTTCTAGTTTTTTAGCATCGCTATAAGTTTTTTATTACTGTGTATTGTGTTATATGTTAATTCTAATTTTTGATCTTTATGACTGTAATATTATATATTTTGTAAATTACTAAATGTTGACACGTTCTATACCCTAATAGGGTGGTATGTTGGAACAAATAAATCTTATCTATCTATCTATCTATCCATTTGAAATGCCAAAGGATGTCACAATTAACAAAGGTATTTACAAGGCATCTGATGCAGTAAAATTTTTAGGGATTAAAATTGATGCTAAACTTAACTAGCATAGCCATATTGCCCATCTTTGCATAAAGTTAAACACAGTATGTTACAGCATTGGAGTATTGGCTAAATATGTAAACAAACAAACATTGAAAATAGTGTATCGTGCTAATTTTGAGTCCAACATACAATATGGTATAATTTTCTATGGTAGCTGCAGTGAATTGGAGTATATAATTCAAAAAAGGGTGCTACGAATAATGCTGAAATGAGGATACATAGAGACATGTAGAGGTAAATTCAAAGACAACAAAATTTTAACAACCTCTGCGATTTATATACATATATGCCTCTTTAAAAATAAAAATCTTTTCTTAGAGAATGAACCGCAACATGAAAATAATACAAGAACATTAAATTACACATATCTAATCCATCGATTGACATTAACTGAAAAGAGCGCTATTTATAACTGTTTGAAATTATTTAATAAACTGTCACATTATATACAAAATATGCAAGTCCCGGGTAAATTTAAATCTCAAATATATCAACTGTTAGTTTGAACGAATTCATGGCTTACCAGGAGGTATAAATCATATCGCATTTGTTGGATTATTTCAATTTTGATAGCACTGTTAAATGTTTCTAATATTTTTTAATGTTTTTAAATGTTTTTTGATATCTTAACGTTTTTAATAGCATAACGTTTTATAGTAAGTGCAAATTGTCTTTAATGGGCTCATTTAATGAATTTCATTTAGTAGTTGTTACTTCTTGTGGATAAAGTATTACTTAAAATTAGACGATATTGAATATTTGGTTTTCGAAATATACGACTTTTAAAGAGCACGGTGCGACCAACATCGTGACATCAGAGAATAGTAATATAAATTAGTGAAAACAGTTGATAAACTGAAATTCTTCACAAACACGCATAAGTTTCAAAACACACTGCTTGAGTTGATTTGTAATATTGTGAAACTATTATAACGCGGGTTCCTATTAAGTGACGTCACGGCCGATATTCGCAAGGCGGTGTGGTCCATTTTTATGATTTTTTTTTAGACGATTGATAGGTCTCACAAAATTCTAGTTTTTTGCACAGGGTCTTAAAATTATAAGATCTTTCCGATAATTAAGTAAAAAAAAAAAAGTGCTAAATGAGCCCATTGTCTCATGTACTGGATTTTCTGTATGTTGTTGACGCAAGTTTATTTTATGTTAACATTCTATGAATAAAGATTATTAATACTACTTTGAGAATGACTCATATATTAAAAACTACTTCATTTTTAAATGTTCATATCACTTATAAAAATTGTGATAAATTTAGGTTTAATTAAACCTATAACATATTTCTAACTAAATAAAAACTAGAAAGAAAAATTGTCACATATAAGGGAGACCCAAAAATGGCATTTCAAATTTGACCATATTTGGTACTATGAATATGTTTCTATTCTAGGACATTTCTTTTGATTACTTGAATCCAAATCAAGCAACACAATGGGAATGTCCAAAATATGAGAATATATCATGATAAATAATATTGCATTTTAAATCCGGACAAGATTTTGTTGACAAAAAGAACTAACCTGGACTAGTGCATCATCACTTAATGCTGAGCATGATAATGTCGGAGTGGTCCCTAAAAATCCACTATCAGTTACTTCCTCAACAGTTTCACCGATTGACAGTACCAGCGTTGCATTTAAAAATGAAACAATAATATAAGCATCATATTCATCTGCAACAAATAGATAAAAAATTAATAACATTTAGCAAAAAAATTAGTGAATAACTATTTCAAATAAAAGGTACTCATCAGCCTTGTAAAGTTTAATCACTGTGATTCAGGTGAAACACGGACAAAGATATCATCATTACAAAATAGTTATGAAGTTAAAATAAATAAAGAGACATTAGAACAAATCTGGATAACCCAACAGAAATAAATTATTGTTGTGTTAAATTGACCTCTTGTTGGCGTCAGAGACTTAAATCCATTTCTGCTTTCGACATTTTATAAAATCATTTCTTTTGCCAACATTTGGCCTCCTATGTTTATTTTAATTGCCACATAGGCAACTATAGAATAATAATAATAATAATAATAAATTAATTTATCAACTCAAATTACATTTTAATGGCCTTTACGATTTGTTTAAAATTGTACATTGGTTGTCCTTATAGTCCATCATACGACAGCAGAAATGTACCTGACTCGATTTTTTGCTGTCTATTTGTCAGTAGGTGCAGGAGGAGGGGGTGAAGTAGGGGTCAGAACGTCTTGGCGGTCGGAGCGATCATGTGACTTGTAAAATTCAAATTGAAATTTTTTGCTATCCATTCGATACATGATTTAAGAGGGGACAAGGCCAATCACAAAGTTTCATAGGTAAAGCTAAAGCTGAAGTGGGGCGAGGGGTAAGCAGTGTGGCTATTATAGGGCATCTGCACGTGACATCACAACTAACCTCAAAAATGTGTTTCTTAAAAAACCGCTGCCCAAGGAATCACTACTTCCACATCCAGATTCTCTATCCAAGTCACTCACAACGAAAACACTTTTTATGTTAAAATGATTGTTTATGGAACTTTAATAATATAATATTTGGGTGGTAGTGGGGGGTGGATGAAGCAAAAAAATATTTTGATGTTTCTAGTTCCTGTACATACACTAAATCACAATTTTTTTCATCCCCTTTAATAAGAGGGTGGGGGTGGTAATGGGGGTGGCTAATGCCAAAATTTTTTTTGAGACCTTAGCTTCTCTTGTATATACTAAATACCAATTTCGTGGACTCTTACCTGCTTGATTTACCCACTTACCCAAAATTTACCCCAATTTACACCCCAACCCTTCGACGGAACAAGATGAAAATATAATCTAGTTCTAGATCTCGTTAAAGTACATATGTATACCAAATTTCAAGTCAATATCTTAAACGGTTCCGGAGTAAACGTGAGCACAAAAAAAAGTTACAGACAGACAGACCGACAGACTTAAAATCTCGACGTTTCATGACATTTTAAGCCTATTTGGACAATAAAAATTTTTAAAATTTTTTTTGTCGTTACTATACTTCCACTGGACGTGGAAGTAATTTAAGAGCATTACGCAGTTGTTATTAAAATTTCTGCATGGTTCCCGTATTTTCAACTAAAATCTAGTTCAGTGTAATGTTTATGAAGTTCTAAATACTTTGTCCTAATAAAATAGGATTCTTTTTGTAGGTTGGAAATCTAACCTGTAATTAGCAGTCTATTTTTATTAATCAACAATATTGAAAAATTATTTACTTGAATTTTTAAATATTTGCTTGAAGCCCAAACATTAAAAATGAGAATAAACCTGAAAAACTTAAAATTTAAGGTTATGTTGGTTACATGATGCAGATGCCCTATTGTAGTGCTGTAGGTGGCACCATCTATTAAAAAGCACTGCACTAAAAATCTTGACTGGGAAAAAGCAGTTTTTATCCAAACGCTGGCGTTATTAAACTGAAAAAAAGATATTCTTATAGGTAAATGAATACCACACTTCTATTGAAGAACATTTTTAGCTAAAACTTGTTTCATATTTTTTTGGAATAAAGACACCGGAAGGGGTGGAAGGGTCTAAATGTAAGTCAGATCCTACGACTAAGGTTTTTTACCGGCATCGGTTTTTAAAATATCCACTTAAAATTAAAATATTTTATGATATGACGGGTATATATACAATATTTATTAATAAATGATTTATGACAAAATAAACATCAAGTTCAATTACGTGGGATAGGCCCATTGTCATTTGCAGTCCTCTCATTAAACTATATATTCCAATAATGGTAATGGCCTAGAACATTTTACTCTAGCTGAAGTCCATTTAGTCTTTTTGTAGAATATCACAAATAATTTCTTCCTTACACAAGTGCAAATACACTTAGTGAAGATCACATGGACTTCATAAGGCTCGTAATAAAACCTTTGCGATTTAAGAGGTCCGCCACCAAGACAAATCCGCTTGAGAATTTTAAACTTAACCTATAAATTTTCGTCTCCTAATAATTTTCACAGCTCCAGTGCTACAGCAGCATACATGCATTTCGAACTTCTAGTTAAAAGGTCTGTAGAGCTCAAATACTCTACAAACCTTATACCCAAAAGGTGTCAAATTTAAAACTAAATTGGCAGGTAATTTGAGTTTCTGAAAAATTGTGTAGGTCAAGAGGAATGAAATATAGGTTAAATAGCATTTAAATTTTGTTAAATAATAGCAAAACAATAAAAACTAACACATTTTTATAACATATTTTCTTTGGATGTTTTTATTTGGTGCTAGAAGTATTTAATCGTAAAGTAATATCACGCAGTTATATTAACAAAAACAACATGTTGACATTTCCATTTCACATATTAATCACAAATGCCATTTAAAAAAGAAAAGTGAAATTTTTTCATTTCGTGCTTTTCGTCTAGTAGCAGTTTTTTTATTTTGAAACTCAACAGGTTGCCTATTTCACTCCCATCACAAAAAGAAATATACATACAGTGAAACTCTGATTTTATTGTTTTCAAATAAACAAATGCATCAAAACGGCAGCATCTCTCTCTGCTTTTTAACAGTTCTTTTAACGTAGGGCCACTGGTTTATATTTTCATCCGCATTTCCAGAAAAGACATAATTACAAGTCGTGAAATGCTTCTAACACATTTGTTGTCATGAAGAAGTGTTTTATGGAGTTAAGATTTGCTTTTTAGATTTATATGTATTTTTTTATATAACGGTTTCATCGAAATATTTGTCAAGGATAATTTAAGAGATTAGTTTTGAAATGGCCTTTAATAAGTACTAATAGCCATTAAAAAATAGTTTTAAAAATAACTTGCTCTTAATGGAATACAAGAAGATAATAAAACCATTTAGCTTTAGGGAGTTTTATATAGATATGATAAACCTGTTACAAATACAAATAATTCTAGCAGCAAATTAGCTTTATAAATAGGTTTTACTGAATGCTTTAAAACTTACCTTATAAGAGTAAATATACTTGAAGTCTAAAAGATCTTAATCACATCAATAAAGTAAAAGACTACTTTATAACTCTGACAACACTTACTTAAAACCTCCTGATGACCAAATGACTTTTAAATTGTGTATTGTGAGACTTATTTAATTAATTTAAGCAAATTGCTGTCATAAATTTGGTAATTTCCAAAAAATTTGTTTCAAAATACGTGGTGCATATAGAGGCGAATGGAGTAAAACCACTACATAGAAAAATGCTGTCAAGGGTAAACATTTTTAGTTAACAGCAATACAAACATTTTTAGAGTAAAAAAAATTTTTATACCATATTTTGGATTTTTTAGGGCATCTTAAGAGGGAGCAATGCGATCAAATCAGAGGGGATTGGGCGGAAATGAGCCAATAAAGTACAGAAAGCTGTTGTGTGGTTGTCTAGTTTTGGTGTTGGTACTTTCTTTATCTTTGCTCTGTACTTACAATCACGCCTGAAAGGTCAAGAACACATCGAGACCAAGCTTTAAATACACGAAATGAGTGCACATCCGTTATAAATGTAATTATTTTTGCAATCATTTTTAATTATATCGAAGTGGCTCCATCTACTAAAACAGCATTGTACTAAAAAAAATTCAAATGCAATGCAAAAAGCATTTTTTAGCGAACTGGCTCAAGTTATTAAACTGAAAAAAAGATATTCTTATAGGTAAATGAATACACTTCTATTTAAGAACATTTTTAGCTAAAACTTGTTTATTAGCCAATGCGAAGAGAGATCTTCCTAATGTGAAATAGAAAGGTCAACATGTTGTTTTTGTTAATATAACTGCGTGATATTACTTTACAATTGAATACTTCTAGCACCAAATAAAAACATCCAAAGAAAATATGTTATAAAAATGTGTCAGTTTTTATTGTTTTGCTATTATTTAACAAAATTTAAATGCTATTTAACCTATATTTCATTCCTCTTGACCTACACAATTTTTCAGAAACTCAAATTACCTGCCAATTTAGTTTTAAATTTGACACCTTTTGGGTTTAAGGTTTGTAGAGTATTTGGGCTCTACAGACCTTTTAACTAGAAGTTCGAAATGCATGTATGCCGCTGTAGCACTGGAGCTGTGAAAATTATTAGGAGACGAAAATTTATAGGTTAAGTTTAAAATTCTCAAGCGAATTTGTCTTGGTGGCGGACCTCTTAAATCGCAAAGGTTTTATTACGAGCCTTATGAAGTCCATGTGATCTTCGCTAAGTGTATTTGCACTTGTGTAAGGAAGAAATTATTTGTGATAATCTACAAAAAGGCTAAATGGACTTCAGCTAGAGTAAAATGTTCTAGGCCATTACCATTATTGGAAAACAGCATGATCTACCAAGAAATGCGGAAAATAAAATGGTGTACTAGTCTTCAATGTGGGAAAGCCCCTGCAAAATTTTAGAGGATTCTGAGGTAATTTAGTATATTAAATTGTTAGTAAATTTGCGAAGATACACTACTGATGTTGAGTAAGTCCTGACCTACTCCTGAATAGGTCGACGAACTTACTTGTGAAAGAACGTATTCGAGTTGTTTACATTTCCTTAACTGGCATAAAAAGTGAAGCCGGCCGGCAAGATCAAAAAACACACGATCCAGCGGCAGGGAGCGAACATTGTCGGTACGCTTTGAAGATAATTGGAATTTCAGCAGACCAGTTCACTTTTACGAATGAGTTCAAAGCATGCCGACAAGGCTGGCTCCCTGCCGCTGCATCGTGTGTAGACCCCTCGAGAGCCGCGTTTTTTGTTTTCGGTCGAACAATAGGCACACCTCCGCGCCGTGTCATTGACCGGTTTAACTAAATATCTCCTATATCTGCTTGGCATTTCAGCATGGGGTCAATGTCTTCGATTTATTTCGCTATTTTTGTAGTGTGATTTGATTAAAACCAAAAAGTCATCTTATCCAGCTTTGCTGTCAGTAGTGTCAATACCAAGTCTGATAAAGTGATATGGTTGTACCGCGTTACGTTAGATTAGTTAGTCATTGGCGGCGCATTCGCCAAAAAAATAAGGTAGTTTTTTGGTCATTTTTTTTAATGTTTCATTTTTTTAACTCCTTTCGGTGGGGACAACCTACTGTTAAATTTTCCGCATGTCATGGTAGATCATGTTGTATATAGTTTAATGAGAGGACTGCAAACGACAATGGGCCTTTCCCAAGTAATTGAACGTGATGTTTATTTTGTCATAAATCATTTATTAACACCTAATAAATATTGTATATATACACGTCATATCATAAAATATTTTAATTTTAAATGGATATTTTAAAAACCGCTGCCGGTAAAAAACCTTAGTCGTAGGATCTGACTTATATTTAGACCCTTCCATCCTTTTCCACCCCTTCCGGTGTCTTTATTTGAAAAAAATATAAAACTGCTCAGTTGAACACAGAACCTTAAAAAACGGTGCAAAAATCACTTTGAAGTACCCCCTAATGCTTTTCCACCCCTTACGGGGGATGAAAATGGCTTTCACCTCTGCACGGTAATATCTGGCAAAAGAGTTATGGAACCACTCAGATGAGTACTACATCTCAAAAAAGGAGTAGCAATTACTCTGCCCCTAACCATTTTCTGCCCTCGCGGGGGTAAAAGTATACCACTGTGCAGCAGTGAAAGTGATTTTCAGCCCTCAGAGGGAAAATAGTTAGAGATTTGCTCAGTCATTGCTGTACCTCTTTTGAGATGTGCTATTGCTGTGCAGCCGTGAAAGCGATTTTCACCCCCCGGAAGGGGTGAAAAAGCGTTAGGGGGTACTTCAAAGTGATTTTTGCACTGTCCTTTAAGGTTCTGTGTTCAACTGAGCAGTTTCATATTTTTTTGGAACAAAGATACCGCTGTGCAGACGTGAAAGCGGCTTTCACCCCCCGGAAGGGGGTGGAAGGGTCTAAATGTAAGTCAGATCCTACGACTGAGGTTTTTTACCGCGCTGAAAGATACAAATATTTTTTTAGAGAAATGTACTTGTTTAATGTATACCAGCGCTTTTCACCCCAATAGAGGGCAAAAAAAACAAAGGTAGAAGGGTGTGTTTTTGGGACTCGTGCCCATTGAGACTTTTGATGTACTGGATTAGTAGAACAACATATCAAAATATGGGCCAATTTCACCATAAGCCAATTTCCCATGAGATTTGTGAGGGGTCCTTTCAAGTCAATATCTCAAACGGTTCCAGAGTAAACGTGCGCACAAAAAAAGTTAGACAGACAGACAGAATTTCATGACATTCTAAGACTATTTGAACAATAAAAATTTTTAAAATTTTTTTTATCGTTACTATACTTCCACTGGATGTGGAAGTAAAATAAAAATATTGTCTAATTTTCTCCATATTTCAAACAAGTAAACTCGCTCAAATTACGTCATCAGCGGACCCTCCAATCAAAATTAAACAATTTCAGGCTTCATATGAACATTAACCGAACCTGTTGACATTTTTGAATTTTACATTTCGTCTGGAAACCTGCCGCCTAGGGGCTATCGGAAACTTGCCCGCCTACCTCTCCCGTTCCCACTCCCTGCTCCTTGCCTCAGCAGTAAAAAATGATATTCCCTCTACACCTCACCTCCCCTTTTAAATTCCCTCCTCGCTCATTCCCTTTTACGCTTTCTCCCCATGCATAGGTTTGTCAGTAGCACAAAGCACAAAATCATTAGTACTAGCAATACTGGTTTTGGATAAATTAAAAACCAGATCGACATATGGGTTCAATCAAGTGGTGTAGGTTGGATACTAGTTTTCTTTCTTGTATATGCATTTAGCTCACATAAATCTAAAAATAATTCTTTTGATTTATTTTCACTGGTATTTTACTAATTTTATTTATTGTAAAATAAATGTTTTTAAGTAACTCCTAACTTCGAAACCAACAGTGATGCCCATGCTTGTAAACAGTTTGTCGATAATACGCATGTACGTAGGGTACGTTGCGCAGTTTCAATTTGTTGCAGAAATTAAACTATTGCTTTGTTTATCCAGTTTATATAGAGATCAGTGGTGTTTAGTGAAACAAGAGTTCAGTGACATCCGACATTAAGTAGCTAAATTAAAAACATTGAAAAATTATATGCGATACTACATGCAGCATGGCAAATTCGTCAGTGCATCTGCACGTGATGTCACAGCTAACCTCAAAAATATATGTTTAATAAGATTTATGAGTATTACGTAGCTATTATTAAAATTTCTGCCTGGTTCCGGTATTTTCAACTAAAATCTAGTTTAGTGTAATGTTTATGGAGTTCTAAATACTTTCTCCTAATAAAATAGAACTCTTTTTAGGTTTGTTCATTTGTGTTGCTGGAAGCAGATCTGAGCAGCTAAATCATAAATATGCTGTTCATTAGTGTCAGATCACATGATCTAGTTTTGTTCATTTGTGTGGAGCAACTTGCTTGAGATCAAATAAATCACTAATTTCTTGCTCGAGCTCAGGGGACCGAGAAAATAAAATCAGAGCAGGAAACATAACCTCTCATTAGTAAACACAATCTAAACCTGCCTCAGCGAGTCTAGAAAATAAGTAAATATATACCTATTTAAAAATGTCCAAGGAGGGAGATGTTATTTAAAAGGCAGGATATTTAAATCATTCAAATCATCATCATCAGACGAACTACTAAATATAAAATCATCATTTGCAATGGCAACTATAATTTTCTTTTTCCTATTCATACTTGTAAGGTATACTATGTAGAAACTGCGCTAGTTATGTATTGTATAACCTTACATCTCACAAAGTTCGAAATCCTGCAACAAATATCATCTTTCACTTGTTCATTTGTTTTGATTGCAAATGCTATCATTTGTCAAAATAACCTGCTAAAATGATTTTTTTAAATCAGATGATCTGATTCTAGCAACACAAATGAACAAACCTCATGTAGGTTGGAAATCTAACCTGTAATTAGCAGTTTATTTTTATTAATCAACAGTATTGAAAAATTATTATCCTGAATTTTTAAATATTTTCTTGTAGCCGATACGGCTCCAAGCTAAAAATGCGTATACAAACATTAAAAATGAGAATAAACCTAAAAACGTTAAAATTTGAGGTTATGTCAGTCATATGATCCAAATGCCTTCGGACCGTAAAGCTTGCGCCATCTACTAAAGTAAATAGTAACTATGCACTTATGAAGCCATTATTATAATAGGAAAGTGCTGTATGTCGAACCACCTATTTAATACAGCCTGATTTAAACATAGGCCAAATAGGCCTAGGCCAGATAGGCTTATCAGCAATCAGCACAACAACTGCTAATTTAAGTTCCGTAACAGATATTGAGAAAATTCTACGTAAAAAAGAACAAAAATGGGAGTTATAGAAAATCAGATGTATTTTCCAAAAATTATTTCAGAATAGCAATTGAAAGTCGCATTTCGGAGATATGAACTTTACTTTGGCATTTTTTTTAATAGAACACTCCATACATATTTACGCAGTTTGAAAGGCCATAAAAAGAGCTTTTTAATTATATATAACATATGGTATTTATCTTAAAAAATTTTGTCTAATTTACCATAAATTCACAATTTATCAAATTAGCCATGAAAAACAAAATTATGTAAATGGGTCGCGTGCGCCGACGTCACAGATTTTGAGACTTTAGGAAAAACAAACAGCTGTCATTGAATCAGAATGTTTTTCTTTAAATTGAATTTTGCTGGGTGTGTGCCATTTAAAAGTTTAATGTTGGATTATGTAACATCTACAACTATTCTTAATACTTTTATATCCGCAATTTTGTTCATCAGGATGAGGGTTAGTTCGTATTTTGCAAAATTGTCGCATGATGTAGAGGTTAGGTATACTGCTGCCATCAAATTAAATCCTAATATTTTGAGAAAAAAATGCTTTAGTATAAATATTGATGTATTTCCAAATATTACACATATACTGCGAATTACTTGGTTTGCATAGACGGAAGGACGAGTTCAAACAATTCAAGTCTTGAAGCTGTTTGTGGTTAGGTGAAAAAAGTACTCAGCAAGAAATTTACAGAATAAAAGCTTGTTGCAAAGGTAAGAATTGTTATCAGTGATCAACCATTCTTTCCATATATATACTTGCCTAATTAAATGTTGCTTTATAAATAATTGCTAACGTACAAATTAATTTTTCAGGTTATAAACTCGTAGCATCGTGAACAAAAGCAATTGACTCCTTGGACTATTGCAGATTCAGATGGTTCTTTAGTACTTACTGTGAATATGTTGCTAGTCTAGACAAAACATGTTCACTACTTAGCGACAAGAAGTATTTCCTTTTAGTTTTTTAACAGTAAATATGGCTATGGTCGAGGTATTAACCGCTGTAAATTTTTTAAAAAGACCATATAAATTAAGCAATGAAGATTGAGGTGCTATAAACTATTTGAGGTACCTATGTAATAAGACGTACATAATTTCTTCCATCAGTTAACCCCTCGTCTATAATGTACCTTTCTATAATTTGGACTATATAATCTATTGTAATTTCTGTAAGAATTTTATTTTTCATATATTGTTATGTAATATATGTCTTATAATTTTATGTCATTTGTTCATTATTATTTTATTGAATATTCCCTTTTTATTATGTTTTATTTATCACTCTACTACTATATATTGTTATAGTAAATTGAAATAGTTAATTACGTCGAACTTGTACTTAGGTACGTGCATGTAACTGAAGGCAAAACAAAATATCTTTACTAATTAAATAATTTATTATCCAAGGTTGATTAGTACTTCTAAGGATAATCAAGAAGAAAGTTATAAGTTAGAAAGGTTTATATTGTAAGAAAAAAATAAATGATTGTAACATAACGTATATACTTTATATTAATATCTATCTAAGCAATAAAAGTAACATTCATAGTTTATATATAACAAGGGCTTTTATAGTTACAATTCAACACTCATAGCCCATTCAGACTTTGTTTATATGTTCACTGAACTTAGATCACTTCAAAGTTTTAATTTTATACTTCTTCAATGTTCAATAGTCCAACATTCAGTTTTTAAACACTACACGATATACTTTAAAAGGGCACATTGCATCACTTGCTGACAGCGGGAGGTACTCTGGAATTTCCTTTCTTAATTTATGTACTTCATCAAATATCTTTATAAAGCCTGCAAATTTTCTTCTTTAAAACAATTTCTGCCATTGCACTTTTCTCTCTCTTGGTACAGCTCCACACCTTCCATAGATATATGGTTAAAATATCTATAATAAACTAATAAAATTGGTTTTAGCTTGAATATATATTCACATTTTTAATTATATAAAATATATGTTAACATTTTATTAAAAAGATGTATTGTCAATAATTATTGTATATAATATTCTCTTCTTTTTTGTTTTTCTTTTTGTCGTTGGTTACCGGAAATCTTATTCCAGAGTAAGTAAACTGCCACATTACTCCCCCGCTAATAAAAAGAAAGATCAATCAGTTATTTCGTCGATGGCAAAACGAACTTTCTTAATAGGTGGTATAGTGACATCGCATTTGTCAGACAGTAAATATGCTGATTTAATCCTATCAATATTCACTGTGACGGGTTTAGTTCCTTTAATAAAAGTAACCAACTTATCTGTACGGGACAAAACTTAAAACGGTTCATCATACAGTGGAGTAAAAGATTTCTTAAAACGTTCTTTCCGAACGAAAACAAATTTACAAATCGCAATATCCGAACTGACAAATGATTTGTAATTGACATGGTGAAAAGGTGGAATGAACGTTAAATTATTAAAAGTACGTAACTTAGTAATAAAATAAGGAATATCCGGACAAGTATATGATTTAATAAAAAATTCACCTGGTAGTCTTAAGGTTTGACCAAAAACGAGTTCTGCGGAGGAACATTGCAAATCGTCTTTAAGGATGGTCCTGAGAGCTAATAGTATGATAGGAAGTTCATCTACCCAATGTGGTATAGAAGTTTTAGCTCTCAGAGCAGTTTTAAGAGTTTTATTAAACCTTTCAATCATTCCATTCGAGGACGTATGATATGGTGTCGTACGAATTCTATGAAATCCCAGAAATTTTGAAAATTCTTTGAACAGTTTTGATTCAAATTGAACGCCTTGGTCGGTTGTCACTGTGACAGGGACACCGAAACGACAAACATAATTTTGAAATAACGTACGCGCTACAGTTTCTGCAGCAATATCCTGAAGTGGATAAGCCTCGGGCCATCTAGTAAAACGTTCGATCACAGTAAGAATATAAGAACAACCTTTAGAAGGAGGTAATGGTCCTATTAAATCTATATGTATGTGGTCGAATCTTCCTTTAGGAATATCAAAGTTAGCAATCGGGCTCCTTGTATGTTTTGTCACTTTATTAGCTTGACAGCTAATACAAGTTTTCGCCCAGAGATTACAATCCAAGTCATTTTAGGCCAAAAATAATTTTTAGAAACTAATGTTCTAGTCGCTTTGATACCAGGGTGAGATAAACCATGAAATATATCAAAAATTGTCCGTCTAAAAACGATAGGAACGAAAGGATGAAGTTTAGGAGAAACGTCACACCAAATAAACTTGTCAGAATATGGAATTTTAATTTTCTTTAAACGAAAAGTTCTCTTTGTGTTCGATGAAGTATCTGATAATAAAAATTTAAGGTCAGAATCATCTTCCTGAGCTTCGCTCAATAAATTTAAGTCAAAGTTAATATCAACTAGGTTAGACTTTTGGGTAACAATTGGGGAAATGCATTGTTGTAGACGTATCACGCTCACGTGATAAGGTGTCTGCAATAATGTTATTTTTCCCTTTGATATGTCGGATTTCACAGGCAAATTGAGCAATGAATTCTAAATGTCTAATTTGCCTGGGAGATCTTTCAGTTTTAGTGAATAATGCTTTGACCAAAGGTTTATGGTCAGTAAAGCAAATAAATGTGCGACCTTCAAGTAAAAATCTGAAATGTTTAATCGCTGTAAATAAAGAAAGAAGTTCCTTGTCAAAGGAACTGTATTTGGCCTGTGCCAAGGTAAGCTTTCGTGAGAAGAAGGCTAATGGGGCAAGTACACCTTCGTCATCGCGCTGTTCAAGAACTGCCCCCATAGAGACATGCAGTTTGTCTACACTCATCTAGATGAGGGGAAATATGTAGCAGCACTTATGTTTGATCTAACCCAAGCATTTGATACTATAAATGTAAATTTACTATCAGAAAAACTCTATAAAATTGGAATAAGAGGTAATTATTTAGATTGGATTAAATCCTATATGAGTAACCGAAAAATGATAGTAAAAGTTAACAACGAACAATCAAAAGAAAGTAGTGTTTTGCTAGGCGTCCCCCAGGGGTCAGTGCTTGGTCCGCTGCTGTTTGTGTTATACATCAATGATTTACCTGAGCATATTACGGAAGGCATAGTAACAATGTTTGCTGATGACACCACAGTTTGTGTGACTGGTACTACTTCTGAGGGGCTACTAGCCAATATAAAAACAGTCTATGATGACTTAGATATATGGTGTCAAAGAAATAGACTAATTCTAAATAAAAATAAAACAATTAACATGTACTTTCATAAGAGAAAATTATTGGATTATTCAGCATTGTCGGAAATAAATATAACATTCTCTAAGGAGGCTAAGTTTTTAGGTACTTGGGTTGATGAAAATTTAGCATGGTCTAAACATATCGAGCATGTCTGCTCTAAATTAAACAGTGCTTATTATGCCATAATGCAATTAAAATCTTCCCTAGATTGCAATGGACTTCTAAACGTTTATTTCTCGTTAGGATACAGTCACATATCATTAAACATTGTATCTTGGGGTAAGGGGGCAGATATTAATAGAGTATTTGTCTGTCAAAAAAGGCTTATAAGGCTAATATTTAATTTAAAACCAACAGAGTCATGTAGGAATACATTTATGGAGAACAATTTGTTGACAGTTTCCTGTATATTTATTCTGAAAAGTGTTTTGTATGTTAAACAAAATATCAATCAATTTTCAACACTAAATAATATTCACGGATATACTACGCGAAACAGCAATAGTTTACTGATACCAAATCATAAACATTCATACTTTAAACATGCACCAAATTACAATTTTGTTACGATGTATAATAAGTTGCCTAATGATATTAAAAACATTACTAACTTTAATAAATTCAAACACGAAACTAAAAAATATTTAATCCACCATACATTTTACAGTATTAATGAGTACCTTCAGTCATAAGTTTTTTTTTCTATGCCTCTAAGAGTTTTTGTTGACAAGATATGTGTATAGGTATATATACATATTTGTTTTTATCTTTGTTCTAATAATATTATATTATTATATTTACATTGTCTGTGTTTTATACTTTACGTGTTTTTATGTTTTATTTTACTATTGACTTACCATAATGTACACTATTGTATTCTTAAATGGTTAATAAAATATCTATCTATCTATCTATCATTAGAACAATCAACGGTCAGCGATAAAAACGAGCTATCATCACAACGTGGATGTGCTAAAAAGGTTGCACCAGCTATAGCAGCTTTGGCTTTGGAAAAACTGTCAAGACAGTCGGTAGGCCAATCATTTATTATTTTAACATTATCATGCAGTAATCTAGTACAAAGTGCATGTAAAGGAATTAAGATTTCAGCAAAAGAAGGTATGAAACGATGATAAAAGTTAACCATACCTATGAAACGCTGAAGTTGTTTGACTGTAGTAGGTAAGGGAAAATTATTTATGACATCAACACGTTCAGAAGAAGGTAAAATGCCGGCTGAAGAAATATTGTGTCCAAAAAATGTCAAATGACTGACACCTAATATGCATTTTGACGGTTTAATATTTATGCCGTACAATTCTAACCTCTGAAAAACAAGTTTCAAGTGCTCTAAATGTTCCGAACTAGATTTACTTGCAATCAGGATGTCATCTAAATAGACGAAAATAAAAGGTAAACCTACTAAAACTTCGTTCATGAAACGTTGGAAAGTTTGACCGGCGTTACGTAAGCCGAAAGGCATACGCCCAAATTCAAACAAACCGAAAGGAGTAGTAATCGCTGTTTTAAAAATGTCGCTTTTTGCAACAGGAATCTGGTGATAAGCACGTACCAAATCTATTTTTGAAAAAATAACACAATTATACAACTGCGAGTTAAAATCATGGATGTGGGGCAACGGGTATCTGTCAGGAACAGTAATTGAATTTAGACGACGATAGTCCCCACAAGGCCTCCAGTCGGAGCTTTTTTTTTCAACCATATGCAATGGTGAGGAAACGGAAGAAGAAGAAGAAGGTACACAAATACCTAATTCTACCATATTATTGAATTCATCCTGAGCTATTTTGAATTTAACGCTATCCAACCTACGTGGGCGTGAGAAAGGTAAATGACCTTCAGTAACAATATGATGCTTAACGGAATGTTTAACGGGCAAATTGTAATTTGGAGATCTAATTAAAGTAGGAAATTGTAAAAGTAACGCAGTGAATTCATTTGATATGCTAATAACTTAGGAGAATGTGACGGACCATTGTTTGAAAATAAATATGTTGACAAACTAGTCATATTGTCGATTAAACATTTATGTTTTAAGTCAACTACTAAACCAAAATGAGCTAAAAAGTCTGCTCTGATAATGGCGATATTTATATCTGCTATATTAAAAACGAAAGGAAATAACCTACGTAAGTTTAAATCAATTTTTAAAAATTTCTTTCCGAAGGTATTTATAACTGAACCATTAGCTGCTGTCAGTACATCGGGGTTTCTCCTAGTATTCGTTAATAGATTCCGAGGTATAATTGATAAATCAGCGCCCGTGTCAATGAGGAATTCTATTTTATTAGTATTATCAAATATAAAAAGACGACGTTTACTATCTGAAATATTAACGTCAGTTGTCAAAATATTATTGACTTTTAGTCATTTTTGATTGTCGGCTTTGACATCTTTGGCGAAAGTGCACCAATCTCCGAGACATTTAAATGCTTTACGACCATAAAGTTGATGGTAATAGCAAACTTTAGTATTAGAAGGATTATATCTAACGCGGGAACCACTTCGACTATTAGAACGGGGCCTTGAGCCACTGCGAGAGTTGGAGTCGAGGCGATTTTTACAACTATCGCAATAAATGCCAGAAACTGTAGGAGTAGCGGAAGTTATTGCAGAAACTTTAGACTCTATAGCATGCAATTGAGACGTAAAAATTTCTTGCTTATGTAACACCTGATTCAACGTGTCTTGGAAAGTTGTAATCAAATTTGACGTGGAAACTGTGGGGTTAACGTTACAAATTGAATTAGAGGTAAGGGAATTCATAGAATTTTGACACGACTCCCATATTCGATCTGCAATGTCGATTAACTCCTTAATCTCAGTCTTTCCTGATGCGGTAATTGCAATGAAGATTGTTTTTGGTAATCGCCGCTTCCACAACTTGACTAGGAGCTCCTGGCTCACCACATGGGATCCTCCGACGATTGACAGCATCGACCGGTAAAAATCGGACGGTTTGAGGTCCCCCATCTGGGAACCAGAGAGCAAGTCCTCCAACCGCTTTTCCTCGCTTGAGGTCAAACGAGAAATTAGAATAGTTTTTAAATTCTCATACAAATCTCTCTCGGGTTGATTAGTGACAAAGTCATAAACCGTTGTAATAATTTCCGGGGGTAAACTGGCAATGACAATCGTATTTCTTTCGATCATTAATGATCCTGTGAATAGAAAATTGAGACTCTATTTGAGTGAACCATATTTCCGGTTTATTAACCCAAAAGGGAGGAAGTTTAATAGTATAGGAATTCGCAGCATAATTACTATTCGGTATCACTGTATCTGACGTGACTGGTTGATCGTCTAACAAAATATTCTCCGTAGGAGGTGCCATCGATAACTGATTGACGTATTCTCTTTATTAGCAAGGGTTGATGAGTAAACAATTTACTTACCGTACGGAAATAAGAAGAATTTGATAGGTGATATCTTGTAGCCTTGGGATATCTAGCAATTCCTTCAGGAAAATTTTGAAAACATGGAATATCATCAATTCCTCTATGAAAATCTTGAATATCTAGTTCCCAATCAAATGTTTTGAAAATTGTATCTTAAGTAGCCATTTAAACTCAGGAAACTGCTTAATTAAAATCACGTAGTATCTCCAGATATGTTAAATAAATTGTTAAATTTATATTTTCCATCCAATGAAACGATCAATAAATATTTATTAGGAAATCAATAATCTTCTTCAGCAATCCTATTTATTATATTGTCAAATATTCAATATCTGGATCAGTAACTTGCGAGTTTTCGGATATTTTATTTAAGTAAAATAGATAAATTTAGAAGTTCCATCGGAAATAATGGAAATATTTTTTCTTGCCTGCTTAACTATAAATCCATGCCAAAATTGGGTTCCATTTAAAATATATGTCCTCTGTCGGAGCTACCAAATTATAAAATAAGTGTTCTCTTTTTCCGGGGTCTCCAAATTATAGATGTATGGTTAAAATATCTATTTTAGCTTGAATATATATTCATATTTTTAATTATATCAAATATATGTTAACATTTTATTAAAAAGATGTATTGTCAATTATTGTAATAATATTCTCTTCTTTTTTGTTTTTCTTTTTGTCGTTGGTTACCAGAAATCTTATTCCAGAGTAAGTAAACTGCCACACCTTCACTCAACTAAAATTTAAACAAGAAATAATTTTTAAAAACACTGACACATCAATATAAAATGTTAATTTTCTATACCACGAACTGTTTATTGCTTGTTTGAGCAGCAGTAATTATTATCATAAGCAGTTTCAGTTTCACATATGGGTTTTAAATTATATCCCTTATTGAGAGAGGATGTCCAACTGGACATATCATCATGGTCTTGTAATACGGCTGTTTTTCCTTACAACATAAACCCACGTTAAAAATCAGATTCTTACATTAATATGCAATAACGTACCACTAATAAAATCCTTGGAAGACGCTTGTAAAATCATTTCTTTTAATTGTTTGAAATCAGTTGCAGTCTTTTAAATGGAGGTTATCTTATAAAAATTGGCATTATTTCGGATCGTCAAACTTCCACAATTAATAATAAACCAAAAACTTGTCATTTTGTATGTATAATATACATAGAAACAATAATATTACGAAAAGTTCAATCAGTTGCCATTTGACAGTTAAAGAATTTCAGTTTGTTTTTCCTAAGGTCTGAGACTGTGACGTCACACGCAAGCGACCCATTAAAATAAACAATATGTTAGTTCTGTCAAAATACCTGTTAGTATATAATTTCACTCTATTTTAAATAAAATGGAGAATTTCAATAATTTATATATATTTTTCAGACTACCATAACTTAATGTAAGAAAATATAAAACTTAATATCTACTATAGTTTTTAAGAAAAATACTGTCATACATCATTAAAAAGGTTCTTCTATGGCCTCTCAAATGGTATAAAAATATATGGGGTATTCCATTTAAAAAAACCAAAGTAAAGCTCATATCTCTGAAATTCTAATTCTAATTGTTTTTCTGAAATGATTTTTGAAAAATACATGTGCTTTCTCATAACTTTTATTTTTGAATTTTTTTACGTAACTCCAAAAATAACGAAGTTAAATGAGGCTCTAACGTTCGCGCGGCCACCCTGTACAGCTGATTATAATAAGGAGCTCTAGTCTATACTGGAGCGGATCTGGCGAGAAAAAGAAGAGTTTTGAAACCAATTTTTTAATTTTTTTTTTTGACAATTCTGTTACACGCATCTTTTATCATGCTATCAAGTTAGTTCAACTTAATCACATGAGGTGAGGCAAGAATTCACATTTAAAATTCGCAAAAACACGTTTTTTCACGATAATTTTGTTATTATTGACTTGACGGAAAAAAAGTTAAATTGGAAATTGAAGACCTCGCGGAAGCACATAATCTGGTAATTTTTTTTCCAAATCGGACGGTAACTTTTCGTGATTTTTTTTTTAAATATGCGGTTTTTTGCCATAACACTAATATACAAAAAAGTAATTCTTTAATTTTTTCACAAAAAAAAAAAGGAGTTAGGGAGCCGAGATTTTTTTGAGGTAGGTGAAATAGATAAGAATTGATGGAGCCGGAGGATGTGAATGGTGGGCCAACTAGGGGAGGGGGAGGAGGTAGGGAAAGGAAAATTATTCAACCCCCCAAACTGTTTTCCCTGTCGTGTGATTGTGAAAAACCAAAATGTAATTTGTTCACTGTTATCTCTAGTATTTGACTGATTAATTTTGTTCAAATAAACAAATTTGTGGAAAAACTAGAGATGAGATGCTATTTAACAACCTGTTATTCTACAACTGTTATTTGTAAATTGCATTAACAGACTGTTATTTCTGTTCGAAAATAACAGGTGAGAAAATAACAGATAAGCGGCAGCGGCAGCAGCATGATGTATGAAATAAGATTTGCAAACTGCGCGCTACGGTATGCGCATATGCCAGTACATCTCAGCGATCTGTTATTTTTAAACAGTTATTTTAAACTGTTATTTCAAAAGAGCAGTAGCAGTTTGAACTGTTATCAAAAAATAACTGCGTTTACCCATCACTAGGAAAAACTTTTTGCATTTCAAATGCGTTTTTTTACTTAGGAAAGGAGAAACTATTTTACAGGTAAGTGAGGATCTTTTTTATCTATATTAAAAAAAAAAAAACGATCGCAATCCAAGCAATAGGAAGGGAGTGCCGAAACGGCAGTTTATAAATAAGTTGTGCTATTACTATAGTGTACACATTGCACAAACCTTAGATTCGGACGAGTACTTTAACAACTAAGTTGGCGTTATAACTTTAAAAATGCTTAAAACAAACATAATTTGTTTTTTAACAAAATCGATCGGTAAATAAAAAGTTATTAATCATTTAAAATTAAAAAAATTGTTTTCTGATTTTTTTAGATTTGTAATTGAATAGAAATTTTTTTAAATGCTATTTTCTATCATTTATTATATATTTAACTAATATATTGTTACGTGCTTACACTTAATACACATTTATTTCTCCCATAGGAAATAAAAAATCCACAAACCATAAAATTTAAACTTATATTGATTATTAAGGATAATTTTACTATAAAAAAGTATAGTTTTGGATATTACATAATAGAAAATAATTTCAAAATAACTAACATAATATAGTAATAAGGTATAACTGAACGTAAACTGAAAACAATGCCCTTTTTATAAAGCAAGTTTCAAAAATTGGATGAATATCTAAACAAACAATACTTTGCTATATAAAATAGGCATACATATCAGAAAAGTAGAAAGTAATTATTTATTTAAATTATTAATTAATAAAATAAACTTGACAAAAATCTTAAAACAAAGAGAAAATTACAAACAAGTAAAAATTACAAACGAATTCGATTTGATTTTTTTTATATTTATTCAGATTTAACACTTCGTTACGAGTCGTAACTAACTGTTAAGCAAGTGGTAGTATTTTCGTTTTTTATTTAACATTTTTTTTGTCATACGACATGTTTGCAATTTTTATTTTTTAAAATTTATTATCTGTGTATTTGGCAGAGCCTCGATTTAATCTTTTTTTATTTGGGTTGCAGCTTGTTTGGCTTGATGAGCTTGTAATACGGCTACTGCCTCTTCTACCTTATTTTTAAGGGATTCGTTGTGTTCCAACATATGCAGCAACTCGGTATTGTCGATTTCCAGCAACATAACCTGTTATTTTACCGGCCAAATCGGAGTACATATGTTGGATAAGTGGGAACAGTCTCTCGCCCAACATTTGCTTTTGTTCTTGTGGGGGAGCTGCGGCCAACATGGTTGCAGTCAGCGGTTCTTGACCTTGAATGTGCACAGCTTGCTGGGCAGGTGCCGTAGCTCCTTGCATACCCAAACCTTGAGGTTTGTAAACACCCTGTATCGTGGGTTCAGAAATTATAACACCAGAGTAACACTAAACACTAATTTATTAACTTACTATTTATAACAAATTAATTGACTAGTATAGCACTGTGTACTACAATTCACTACTTCAGTCCCTTGATCTGTTCACTTTCTGACCAACTAAACTCAAACTGTTCTGTCTGAACTACTCATTCAACTGACCATTAGAACTGTACTAACTTAACTGTCCCTACACTAGAGATGAGTTGCTATTTAACAACCTGTTATTTTATAACTGTTATTTGTAAACTGCATTAACAGACTGTTATTTCTGTTCAAAAATAACAGGTGAGAAAATAACAGATAAGCAACTGCGGCAGCAGCATGATGTATAAAATAAAATCTCTGAAATAACATTTGCAAACTGCGCGCTGCGGCATGCACATGCCAGTACTTCTCGACGATCTGTTATTTTTAAACTGTTATTTAAAAATAGCAGTAGCAGTTTGAACTCTTATAAGTCGTCAATGTAAGATTTAAAATGTTCAAAAATTAACATTTCCAAAAAACTTGGAAAAGTATTCTAAAGAATGTGCAACAATTATATAAAAAGCTAAACAAATCGGCGAGAAGCATGATTTTTACTTTAGTTTTTTAAATTCTTAATTTACCAACCGTGAAGGGGTGACTCTTTTAGAGACTGAAGAGGGAATACATGCAAAACTTATTTAATGATAAAGAGATCATAAAGAACGTGGAACTTTAATAGCAATTAATCGCAGTACCGGGCCAACAATCACTGATTTGCAATTTTCTCGAAAACTGCTAATGCTAGAAAAAAAAGTTTCAAACAAAAAAGTTTCAAACAAAAAAGTTACACCAACCTTCTATCTTCATATGTCTTCGATATACTTGGTATCTATTTCGAAAAATAAAAAAGTAATGATTTCTACACTCATTAAAATTTGACCTACATATTAACACATTTTATTAACAAATATATAGTGATAACACGATAAAAATTTGAGAGTAATCCATTGTACCGTTTTTGAGTTAGAGCGAGTTAAACGGAAAAATAATTGTTTTATATATCCAATAGACACCAAAACTAGAGAAATAGGCCGCGAAAACTTGTGACGGCGTTAAATAATTATTTTTAATAAGTTTAGTATTTGATAAAGGTAGATTGATAAAATATTAAGATGGAAAAAAGATTTATATTGCCGAATATCAAGCTCCGAAGCCCCTATCCCTTTTCCTTAACCCATTATTCCCGCAAATGCACTATGCCCCCTCCCTCCCTTCCTATTGCTTTGATTGCGATAATGTTTTTTTAAATAAAGATAAAAAAGATCCTCACTTACCTGTAAAGCTTCTCCTCTGAACCCTTTCCAACGTAAAAAAACACATTTGAAAAGAATGCAAAAAGTTTTTCCCCTCCCACAAATTTCTTTATTTGAAAAAAATTTAAAAAATCAATCAGTCAAATACTAGAGATAACAGCAAACAAATTCCATTTTGGTTTTTCAAAATCGCACGACATGGAAAAAAGTTCGGGGGGGTTGAATGATTTTCCTTTCCCTACCTCCCCCCCTCCCCTAATTGACCCACCACCCCCATCCTCCGGCTCCATCAATTCTTATCTATTACACCTACGTCAAAAAAATCTTAAGGGATTAATTCTTTGTATATTAGTGTAATGGCAAAAAAAACGCGAATTTAAAAAAAATTTCACGAAAAGTTACCGTCCGATTTGGAAAAATTTTTACCAGATGCGCTTCCGCAAGGTCTTCAATTTTTAATTTAACTTTTTTTTCGTCAGGTCAATAATAACAAAGTTATATGAAAAAACGTGTTTTTGCGAATTTTAAATGCGAATTCCGGCCCCACCTCGTGCGATTAAGCTGAACTAACTTCATAACATGATAAAAGGAGAACGCTTGTAACCGAATTGTCAAAAAAAAAAAAAGAAAAAATTGGTTTCATTTCAAAACCAAATCCGCTCCGCTACAGTTAAAATAATAATAATTTTGTTTTTATGCCTTTCGTATTTTTCAAAAAATTTGCCGCCCTGGGCTGTAGCCCCCCCCCCCTCTAAATCCGTAACTGAACCTGCCGATGAGACTATTTCCATGTTGACTAATGTATATGAATGTTTAACGTTAGAGGAAATGCTTTAATTATTTCACTAAAGAATGTCTACTTTTTATCTCCGATTTTGAAAATAATGAATTTCCATTGAATAATACCACCTACTATAATAAAAAAGATAATTAACAGAAGAAACACACTTTACGTGTTGGCTCTCAACAAATACCTGACACTTGGTAACACTGATGGAAATAAAATGGGTATTAAATAAATAGATCGGTTATGTTCTCTTATTTACGTTGTGATCATAATATATAATATTTTGACTTTATAACTTTGTTTCTTATTAATTATTTAAAAGTGTGTGTGTGTGAGTACTGTGTAGACATTAAAATGGAGAAGGGTATTGAGAAGGCAGCAAGTGATAATCTTCCTATTATTGACAGTGAAATGGTGAATGACTTTCTTCTCAGACATGAACTTTTTGTCAGCAGAAGTGAAAAATGTAAAAACTAAGCGGTAAGTTATTACTTAGTAACTAAACTTTCATTTAACTTAAAGGGAAGTCTTGTTCATTCAATATAATTTATATGTACCTACAGTAGAAGTATTAATAGATGAAAATGATGAAAAAGTGTTATTCTGTGAATGTCCTGTTGTCTGTCAATTCAACATAAAGAGAACTTTTCAAATATTCAATAAAAAAAAACGTGGGAAAGGCCCATTAGGTTTTATTTAATTGGTCGGCCATATTTTCTTGTTATAAAAGTATTCAAGGTTAATTATAAAATCATAATTATTTATAATTCTCAATTTTGCTTTAGCAAATAAAGTACAATCACAAAAACGACTGAAAATAGCCCTGGGAACCGACAAGCAGTCTATTTTTTTTATTTGCTGATTACTATCACGTCTATGCAAATTCTGTTTAATTTTGTATGCATATTAAGTTACCATTATTATTTCGAAGGCATGCTTTTTTTTGGGCTTATTTGTTGTAATTTTAACAGAAAACTCATGATGGTTTAAATTTTTTTGTCACAACAAATGCCCTTTTTGGTTTTTTATATCACCTAGATCATTTTATCTTCATATTGGTCTGATGTTTGCTTAAATCAATTTAGAAGAAATAAACACAATAATGAAATTATTTTGATTCCTTTGTGGATATTCTTATAGCTTCTCACTCCTGATATGGATTTACAAAAGTTTTAAAAACTAGATTTAAGGTAACCCTCTAGGTGTTTTCTACAAATGCAGAGAGCTTATAAAAATGTCGATTTGGCCCTAAAATAGGTTTTAAGAAAGGTTTCGACAGCAAAAAATGTCATTAAATTTACGATGTCGAATTTCAATTTGAATTTTACAAGTCACATGACCGCTCCGACCACCAAGACCCCCTCGTCCTGCACCTACTGATAAATAGACAAATAGCCAAAAATCGAGTGAAGTGCATTTCTGCTGTCATATGATGGACTATTACTGTGTTGACTGGAGTTTGAATTGATTATGCGTGAGCATATTATAAATTTTCTAACCACTTTCATGTGCTAATGCAAAATAATTTTCCATCTGATCATCCTTTCCTTAGAAGTGATAATAGGCAAGTGGACAACTGTTACCTTATTATGTAAATTACATCCCCACAAAGAAAAGATCAATCTAAAAGATCTCAATTTGCCATTAATTTTCAAATTATTTTATTTGCTGTGACATTGTGATGGCACACATATTAACTTTCAGGCTCCGAAATAAAAAAACTGTTATCATTGGCAACACTGGAGAATTATATTTGTATTAATGATGTAAGTTTCTCTGTAGGATGTAATCCCAAAAATACCAAACTGATTTTGATGAAACCTTCACTATTAAATAATTGAAGGTTTTGAGAATGTTATAGGCTATGTATCATCATGCTACATCGAGTAGCACGAACAAAAAGCATGCAGTATGCTAACTCGCAGTTCAAACAACATCTTTGAACATCTGAAGATTCTACATTTGAAAATTTTAAAAAAAATCATTACTTCACTAACGGTGCTACTTGCTTGCATATTGCTTCACAGGGCAGTTAAGGGTAAAAGGGTGGCCAACTAGACATTACCGATAATTGCCATTATCCTGTCTTAGATAAATTTAAGTACCTATTTAAAACATTTGCAATATTTTACATTGAGGATACCCAGTAATATATTTTTTTATTGCCATTATTGTCCACTTGCCTATTTGGCTTGGCCGTTTTAATCTATCCTCACACTTACCAATTGTATCAGCTCACTAGCAACAGGACAGCATCTGAAATAAAAAAGCGCTGGTGTCGGTAAATGTTCAACAGCCAGGCCTTATTAAAAAAAAATAATTTTCAAATTATTCTAAATTTACTCTTAGCTTGCACAAAATCCACTGAATTAAATTGACTGCACGCATAGTTAAATAGCTCTGCATTCTTACCATCACTTCTCCGCTTCACAGTCCATACAGCATTAGGATTACCCGGTAGTTCAGATACGGCCATTTCAGATACTTCTAGACCATGTCTAAGGACCCTTAGAGATGATCGTGATCCTCTACCACAAAGCATATACAACTGAGGAGTGTCTTCACCTGCTAAATCAGCTACGCGTGAAGAAAGAATTGGAGACAATGATTCCATTTCATCCACCAATACTAAATTTCTCAGGGGTCTTGGTGCAAAGAAAAATGTATCACCCTCTTCCAAAGGCATAGCAGAGCTGAATTCTAATTCATCATCATCATCACCAAGATGTGCAATTTGATATAAATAACTAAAATTAAAACGTTGATTTTATATTAACACTGTGTGCCATTATCGAATGGTTCTTTCTTTTCATTTAGAATCTATACATCGTTATTTAGATTATTTTTGATTGTGACCTCAGAGATTAGTTCATACATTTTCTTAGAATTTGTATGGTTTTTATTAATTTTATTTGAGTAATAATTGTGTTTTGTATCTTTTATGATTTTATTAAAGTTGTTTCTGTATGTTTTATATTCTATTACTTTAGTTAAATTATAATTTTTTAGCAATTTTTTCCTTTTTGCCCCTTTGTTTTTAGTGATGTAACAATCTCTAGCGATACAGTTTTTTTTTCCTTTACTAATTGATTTAATTGGGTTGTTGCACTAAGTTAAAATTTCAGGAGAATCTGTGTTAAACAGTAATATTTATTCATAAAAAATCATTGGAAACATGTAGAAGTTGAAAATAAAGTCTTATAATATTACAATATGAAATATAAAAATACATGCATTTAAAACTGAGATGAAATCATAACGGCAGTCTGCAGAGAAGTTGATTGATTGATTTACCAGCATGCGGTAGGCATTGCTGCCACTGCCAGGGTTATACACATGGTGTCTACCAAATCCGGACGTGGAAATTCCCGACTTTTTCTCGGTTTTTCCAGGTTTTTTTCCAAGCTTCAATATAACAGACTAGTACAAAAGTAATGAACGAGAAGCAGATTTTTCTAATTATCTTAGTCACAGCTCCAAAAGTACAAGAAAAGAGAAAGCATTAATTTAAAAAATAAAAGTTTCATATCGTATGCTTTATTGTCTACAATAAAATAGATTTTAAACAGTAAATAAGATCGGTGAAAACTTGTAAACAAAAGTATCTAGTACTCAACATAAACGTAACTTATTATAAAAAATTAATACATAAGTATACTTAAGGTGTAAACCTTTATACACTGTGTGTAGTGGCGGGCTAGGTATAGGGAGTAAGAATTACAACATCGCGTGTGCCAGCTGGCTGAAATGAAATAACTGAGAGCTGATATCTTCGCGGACAGGCGAGTTTGCTCTGTAGTGTTGTCATATCTCTCGCGCTACGTGAATGTTCATACCTAATGGGCAATTACACTGTATCAAGACAAAAATTTAAAATAGTGAAAATATTAAAAACAGTGTATTTACACATCCAAACAAAAGAGATCCAAAGTGTTTACTTGCGAATTGCTTTTAACTGCTCTTCGATGGCTGCAACTTCTTGATTCTAATTGAAAACTACGGTCAGATATCCAATATTATCCATCTACCATGAAAAAACGATCTTTAATAATTTTTGGGTATATCTGTTTTTTCATGGTAGATCGATAACATTGGATAACTGACCGTAGTTTTCAATTAGGATCAACTTTTCTTAATAACGATTGTCGATATTGTAATAATAGACTGGCGGTACATGACCTGTCAGATGCAATGTTTTTAAAATGCATGCCAATCATAATATATATGAATGAAATTACCATGAATATGCCAGAAACGCAAATTTTAGGCAGTCGTCGCGTGCACAAGGGTGTGCACGATTTTTTTTGTTTTTTTTTTTATTTTAAAATGGATGCCAATAGTGCCAAATGAAAAGCCGTGAATAAGAATCCAGCGGAAATTCATGGGCATGCAGTTTCCGCGCACAAAACAACTTTTCATGCGCACATTAAATCGTGAAATTTTTTGGTGTTCTTGATTTTGGATGATTTTGATTTTGGATTTTTTTTCAAGGCTTTTCGTTTGGCACTATTGGTATCCATTGTAAAATAAATTAAAAAAAAAAACACAAAAAAAAAAACAAAAAAATTGATTTGCACACCCTTCTGCACGCGACGACTGCCTAAAATTTGCGTTTCTGGCATATTCATGGTAATTTCATTCATACATATGATTCACATGCATTTTAAAAACGTTGCACCTGACTGGTCATGTACCGCCAATCTATAAATAAAGGTACTTTACTCTTGAGCAAAATTTACATTTTTCGAGAAATCTCGTATACGACTGCAAAAAATTGATATCTGATTATTTCATTCTGGATTTTAGGCCATGCAAAACTTTTTATCAAGAATAACTTTTTTTCATAAAACCGATAATAAAAAAAGTTTCGCATATGGTGCCGACTTAGTTGGACACACTGTATATTCTCATATTACTGGGTAAGGTAAACAAACATATGGAGAAATACAGTACAGTATAAGCTACCACGTATCTTGCGAATGCAAATATACCTATAGTTATTAGCCGACGTTTGCAATTCCTGATTAGTTTTTGAAATTCCCCTCTTTTTCCCGGTTGAACTAAATCCCTGTCATTTTTCCGGTTTTTCCGATTGGTAGACACCCTGTATACAGCTGGGCCTGCTACGTCCACGATGGGTTGGATTAGGGCACGGTGTATTAAATAGGTGGTCCGACGTACGGCACTTTCCTATTATAATAATGGCTTCATAAGTGCATGGTTTCTATTTACTTTAGTAGATGACGCGAGCAATAAGGTCCTACAATTACCTGGGCATGTGCATCGTATAACTAACATAACCTCAAATTTTAAGGTTTTTTCGTTTATTCTCATTTTTAATGTTTGTATAGGCATTTTTAGCTTGCGGAGCCATACTGGCTCCAAGCAAATATTTAAAAATTCACGCAAATAATTTTTCAATATTGTTGATTAATAAAAATAGACTGCTAATTATAGGTTAGATTCCTAACCTGCAAAAAGTGTCTTATTTTATTGTGACAAACTATTTAAAACTTCATACATATTATGTTGAACTTGATTTTGGTTGAAAGTACAGGAACCAGGCAGAAATTTTAATAATAGCTACGTAATACTTACAAATCTTAAGAAACATATATTTTTGAGGTTAGCTGTGGCGACACGTGCAATGCTGCATGTAGTGTTGCATATATTCTTTCAATGTTTTAATTTAGCTACTTAATGTCAGATGTCACTGGACTCTTATTTCACTAAACAAAAAACAAAAGGCCGGGAATGTATGCAACACTGTATGCACGTATGCACAGAACCTGTAAAGTTATCTATCTATGCGTAAGTAGTGAGAGAACTTATTGGTCCTGCCATCTATTACATTATGTACAAAGTAAGCACTTATGAAGCCACTGTGAGGGTTGTCGTCGCATCACCTATTTAATACACCCTGGATTAGGGTCATGCTTGTTGCATATTTTTAAGATGGCCGACGGGCAAAGTTTGTGTACAGATCAAGTGAACAAAAGTGATTTATTTACATGTAAACATTGCAAAAAAAAATGTCATAAACAAAGTAAAATGTGGTAAACGTGTAAACCAATGGATCCAAAAAACAACCAACAAAAAAGTGACAATACCAATGTAAACACAGTGGCAACAGGTGCAAAAGCACTATCACAAACCAGACATAATGATCTACTAATGACCTCTTCTTCTTCTTCTGTCACTTACATGCAACAAACGGAAAGGAATACAACTGTAAACAAACAGAACAAAAATGGACCAGGCAATAAAATGAATGAAAAAGTCAATCTAAATAATAAACCAAGAAATACACAAAACAAAAAGAACCTAATAACAAAGGAAGAGGTCAAATCAGCAGTAGACAATGCTTTGAATTATAAGAAGGAGAGCAGTCATGTGTGTGGTGAGCTTAAGGAAAAGTTGTGGTTAGATTCTAGTCTCTTCAAAAAACAAAGAAATTGGTATGTAAAACTGCACAGAAAATTATAAAACCAACAACAAATATTGTCATTTGTATTAAGTAACATCATACTAATATCTCGACTTAATCAAATAGAATAAAAACGAGAAACTTGTACTTAATAGATTGTCATGCAGTTACTGGATAAACTAAAAAAACTGACATACTTTAAATTCCTTATCAATTGAAGAATTTCATATCTAAAGGCAATCACACACTAAAAATCCATACGAAATAGCCAATTTAAAGTAAAATGACAGAAATTACTATCAAACAATTATTGGATGAAATAATAAAAAATAGAAGTGAAATAAAAAATACCATAGAAACCAGTGAAACCAAACTTCTGCAAAAAATTGAAGAAGATAAGACCAGATTAAATAAATTAGAGATAGAAAACCTTGCATTAAAAGATGAAATTGAAACTTTAAAAAGAGATAACAAAAAAAATAATATTATTATATTCGGCATAAACCACCAAAACACTGAGCTCACAGTCGAATTCATAATACAGAAATTAAAAGATCTATTGGATATTGACCTAAACAAATCTGATATTAACGACCTTTATACATTAGGAAACGCAGAAGATAGTCCTATTAAAATAGAATTTACAACATTACTGCAGAAAAAACTCATAGTACAAAACTGCTATAAGTTAAAAGGCGCAAATATCTCTATTAGACACGATCTCACTCCCAAACAAAGAGAAGACCACACAGTGCTTAGAAGACATCTATATCTGGCCAAAGAAGACAGTAATAAAATATGCTACATAAAGAAAGACGTTCTCTATATAAACGAAAACCCGTACACAGTTGAAGATTTACTAGCACTAGAAAACCAAGGGGAAAACGAAGAATCCAAATCAAGCAGTACTTCTGCCACTCCTAGCTTGCATAACACAGATGTACAATCTAGGAAACAAAACAACGAAGCGGTAAAGACTGGAGAAGAAAAAAACAAAAAAACCGCGATTAAAGCATCCGAACGCATAAGAAAACGCCATTAAAATAATTGTCTTGTTCGAACCACAGTAATCATAGTATGTTAACCACCCTTATTTGTAATGTTTTTTGTACTGTTAGTTTAAATTGTTTTAAATATGTAATTAAAAATAGTAAATAGATTGTATATTTAAGTAATAGACTAAATTAAAATTAGGGAATTTTTTATTTAGAAATTTTTCGTTGCACTAAAAGGGATGTACCAGTATATAAGAGACTTTGAGATAACTAGTGTCGAAACATATACTTTAGAAAATTCTCAAGAATGTAAGGAAATTATTGACATTAATAAAAACACTCCAAATTTTAAGATAATACATCAAAATATACGCAGCATAAATAAAAATATCGATGAACTTAAACTATTCTTATGTGACTTAGAAACAGATTTAGATTGTATAGTACTTACTGAAACATGGTATATTCAAAATCAAGGATTATACAATATAGACGGTTACAAACTGATATATAATGAAGGTACCTTAAACCAAAATGATGGGGTAGTTGTTTACGTCAAATCAAATCTACAATATAGCTACGAAATTATACCGATAAATAACATAAATGCAATCCGATTGAAAATAAAATTAGACAAAAGAAATTATATGATAGTCACAGCTGTTTATCGATTACCGTCTACTGACCCACATGATTTTACCAGAGAACTACAAAATTATTTTCAAACTTTTGACAAAAATGATAGCTATCACATTCTTATAGGGGATTTAAATATAGATTTACTTCAAGACACCGAAATCACCACCGACTATGTTAATACATTAAGTGAATATGGCTACATATCAGCAATTAATAACTTCACCAGGATACAGGGAAATCATAGATCATGTATTGACCATATTTTTGTTAAATCTAAATACAACATAATCGAAACTATAATACCGCTAATAATAGAAACAGATATCACAGACCACTCTACACTCTTATTGCAACTTATCCTACCACACAGCAAAGAAATTGTTATTAGTCGTAATTTTATAAAACGCATAGACCAAATAAAGCTGTGTCAAATTCTTAGTGTCATAAATTGGGAACCAGTATATTTTGAAGCAGATATTGATTCTGCAACAGATATATTTATAAACGTTATTATAAGTGCCATAAATAATTGTACCAGAGTTAGGAAAATAAATAGAAAAAATACAAAACTGAGCCCCTGGATAACAAATTCATTAGTGAAATCAACTCACAAAAAAAACTCTATGTTTCAAAAGTTGCAAAAAGATCCCAATAACATCGAACTAAAAAGGCAATACAAAAACTACAAAAATAAGCTAACATCTCTAATCGCAAAAACAAAACATGATTATTATAAAAAAGAGATAAACAAAAAATCTGGGGACACAAAAAAATTATGGAAAGTTATTCAAGAAATTACCAAAACAAAAAATAATAAAGAGGTCATAAAAGCAATCGTGGACGAAACTGGTGTTCAGTTACTCGACGCAAAACAAATAGCTAACGAATTCAATAATACATTCTCAAAAATGGGAAAGAAACTTGCTAATAAAATAGCCAAAAACCCAAATTATAAATTAAATAGACCAACAACACCCAATTCAATCGTATTAAATCCAACAGATTCGCGAGAATTAAAAGCCGTAATACATACATTAAAAGATAAGAAATCTGTTGGAATTGACAACATGAAGTCGGAAACAATTAAAACAATTTCAGATTATATTGTTGAACCACTAGTGTATATTATAAATAAATGTATGGAAGCTGGATTGTGGCCCTCAGCCTTTAAAGACACCCTGATTACACCCATATATAAAAACGGCGATACGCACAAAACAGGTAATTATAGACCCATTTCATTAATAACTCATTTAAGTAAAATTTTTGAAAAATTACTAAAAAGTAGGTTAACTTCCTTTATTGATAAATACAATATACTATCAGAAAAGCAATTTGGGTTTAAGGCTAACGTATCAACGCAAGATGCTATCTTAAATTTAACAACAAGTATGTACTCTGCTCTTGACGAGGGCAAGCCGTGTTTGTGTATATTCATAGACCTTTCAAAGGCATTTGACACGGTCAGTCATAATTTACTCCTACAATCTCTGGAAGATATTGGAATCAGAGGCACTTCATTAAAACTATTTAAAAACTATTTAATAAATAGGCAGCAGAGAGTGAGAATAAATAATGTACTGAGCGACCCACAAAATTTAGAATATGGAGTGCCACAAGGTACCGTCTTAGGCCCTATACTCTTCAATATATACATCAATGGCTTGTTCTCGTTACAGAGTGGAGGGGATATTATTGGTTTCGCTGACGATACCGCCATCTTTTATAAAGCCGATACATGGGAAGAATTAAAAAATATGGTAAAAATTGGCTTCACAGTAATAAAAGATTGGTTTGATCACAAATTGCTGACAATTAATGTTGATAAGACATATTATCTCCCTCTAGCTTGTCAAAAATCGAAACTTCCATCTTTCGAAAATATTGCTATCAACCATCATGATAAAGAGTACACAATTCAATCTAAAACAGAAGTCAAATATCTAGGTATTATAATAGATTCCCACTTAAAGTGGAGTTCCCATATAAAATATATTATAAAAAAACTGCAGGGCATATTATATAAATTTAAATACCTAAAGAACATCCTGCAATTTCCACAAAAGAAAATGCTTTACCATGCTCTAGTTGAGAGCCACTTGAGTTATGGTATATTAGGATGGGGTGGGGTACTAAAAAGTCACATCATGCCTCTAGAAATTTTACAAAAACGATTTTTGAAACTAATATTAGCTAAAGACATGAGATACCCAAGTGATCTATTGTTCCGGGAAGCCAAAGTGTTCGATATAAGGCAACTGTACTATTTTAATATTAATATAAAACATCACCGCATAAAGCACTATATGCCATTAAACATACATAATTACGACACACGGCAAAGATATAATTTCATAGTTCCCCAAGTGATAAAAACAATTAGTCAAAGATCTTATACTTACCTGGCTCCAAAACTGTATAATAATATCCCAGAAGAGTTAAAAAATATTGTCAGTACACAACTATTTAAAAAGAAATTGAAAATTTATATTTTCGGAAAACCCAGAATACATTTTAATAACTATATTGATTTGAAAAATAATTAATACAACTAGTAAAAATAAATAAGTAAATTTATCCTGTGGTATTCAAACAAAGAAACTTGTATAATGTAAAAAAAAGGAAGTATAATATAAATAACTCTGTCAACTCTCATTTCCTACATATCTTGAGAATTGAAAAATACCCTCGGAACTTTCAAAGTGTAGTGTCTAGTGTAGTGTAGAATAAGTGTCTGTCTAAATGTACTTTTACTTATTTTAATGTTTATGTATTATGATATTTAAATTTATTTATGCTCAAAACAAGTGTTAACTCACTTATTGATCGTATATTTATTTACAAGTAAATTTACAAGTCGGAAAAACAACCAGATTATAATCGGAGAAAGTGAATCAACCATAAAGACCGTCCCACGTATATAGGCTAGCTGCTGAAACCACTGAAACGGACCTGCTGAATCAACTTGCGAAAGCTGCTGCGCGTATTAACTTCACTGCGAAAAATCTAAAAACCACCGAGACCACAGCTACATTTAAAGTTCAATTTCCGTTGGAACATGTTAATGATGTATACAATCCAAAAATTTGGCCACGAGGAGCAGCAGTAAGGAAATTTGAATATAGACCAAATTTTCAGAGAAATGCCTCGAGCCCTCCAAACAAATTATAGAAGAAATGACGAAATAACAGTGGAGATGACAGGTAACCTTGGGTCAAAGAAGCATCAAAACGGTAGTGAACTAGAATTATTTCATCTGAATATACAAGGATTAAAGCCTCAACATGATGATTTTCAAATATTCATAAATGACTAAACATCTAGATGTTCTATGTTTATCAGAAACATGGACGAAACAGGATGAAATTGATTTGTATCAATTTGAAAAGTTTATGTTGCAAGTACTTTCTATCGTAAACTATCTCAACATGGTGGGACAACAATCTTTGTTAAACAAGATCTACAATCAAAAAATTTAAATAAAATAACTGATATGTCAATAGAACAACAATGTGAATTTTCAGCAATAGAACTTATAGATTCAAATATCATCATAGTATGTATTTACAGGACTCCTCTGGGGGATTTTAATATTTTTTATGAAACTTTTACAAATCTAATGGAACTTTTAACTAATACGAAAAAGGACACAATTATCTGTGCCGACTTTAATATAGATTTCTTGAACAATAGTGACAACAAGGTTCCAGATTTTCAAAATTTGGCGGTATCTTTTGGCTACACCATAACCATTAAACAGCCTAACTTGTGTTGACAATGTTTTGAGCAATATGTTGGCTCCTTACACTGTAAATGTTAGTCACTTAAACGTATCGGATCACTATGGCCAAATATTTTCATGTAAGCAGGTAATAAATAAACAATTGCCAGTTTATAGGAAAAGTAGGCCTATAACACAAAAAGGCAAAGCTTATTTTCTGGATAGTTTAAATAGAATTGACTGGAATGGCATATTTACATATGACAATGTTGGATGAAAATATTGAAATTTTCATCCAACAACTTACTGACTGTTATTTGTATGCATTCCCAGAAAAAAACGCAAAAATGGTAGATAATCAAACCGTGAAAATAAACTGGTATAATGATGACTTACGTAAAATTAGAGAAACCCTTCATTTTTTGAGAGATCTGGCAAAAGTAAACAACACAAATGATATTAAACGAGAAATCACGTCTACTCGGTCCTATTATAAACATGAAATTAAGAAGGCAAAAATATTGGCAAACAATAATTTTCTTCAAAGTTCTAGCAACAAATGTAAGTCAGCTTGGCAAATTATAAGACAAAATCATAGGCCAAATGAACCTATGCAAAGCAATAATATCATATCTGCAGATGAGTTTAATACATTTTTTTTCAAATATTGCTGGTAACATTGTAAACACAATTGCTTCAGTAGATAAAGAACCGTTAGATTACTTAAATAAACATGCAGTCCTCGAAGATATTTCACTTTATAGCCTAGAACCTGTAACACATACTGAAATAAGAGACATTATTAAAAACTTAAGCAACTCACATGCAAAAGATATGTATGGTTTAAGTAATAGTTTGATCAAATATATCATGGAAGCCATTTTGGATCCATTAGTGCATCTGATAAACCAATGCCTAGAAAGTGGTATTTTTCCAGAATGTCTTAAATGTTCTAAAGTGATCCCTTTGCATAAAAAAGGCAACTTAGATGATACCTCAAATTATCGTCCAATATCCATAGTTCCGATACTTTCGAAAATAATAGAAGCGGTATAAAAAAAGATTTTTGAATTACTTTGAATTAAATGATATGTTTGCACAGGAACAACATGGTTTTCGTGAAGGTAGATCAACGACATCGGCAATGGTGGAGTTTGTTGATGTGGTGCTGTCCGCATTGGAGGAGGGATGTCTTGCTCCTGTCACTTTATGTGACCTTAGCAAGGCATTTGATTGTGTTGTTCATGAGACACTGTTGGATAAACTCAAATATTATAACATCACAGGGAGCCCTTTAAATATAATTCGCACGTATTTATCCAACAGAACGCAGTTCCTTGAAATGGCCGAGGGAAAGTCAGCCCTTAAGGAGATTACTTACGGGGTGCCGCAAGGATTCGTGTTAGGACCATTTCTGTTTATCCTTTTTATCAATGATCTGGCTAGCAGTATCATGGACACACGGCTAGTCCTCTATGCGGATGACGCCACATTAATAAATTGCAACAAGGACACAGGTTTGGCTGAGAGCATGTCAAGTGAAGCTGAAACTTAAGCAGAAGAATATTTCTCCTCCATGAAATTAAAAATGAATACTGATAAAACTCAAAGAATCACTATAAGCTTGAAACCAAATAACGTAAACCCAGAACCAGTGAAACTCCTTGATTTTCATATTGACAGCAAACTCACTTGGAGTGCTCATACCTCAAGCCTGTCCAAGAATCTTTTCCTATTGCGGAAATTGAGTGGTTGTATCTCTCCCGAGATGGTTCGCACAGCCTATTTTGCATTCTTTCACAGCCACCTACAATATGGCTTATTAATTTGGGGTCATTATGCGAAAAAGGAAAATATTTTCAGAATGCAAAAGTCGGCTGTGAGGGTCATTGCGGGTGTAAATATGCTCACTGCAGACCTTATTTTATTCAATATCAAATACTTACCTTATCTTGCATGTACATTTACGAATGTCTTGTTTATGTGAACTAATATATCAAAATATATAAAAAAAAAACATATAAACTTACGAAAGCAATGAATGGTGTAAACTATTTTGGACCAACATTTTTCAATAAATTACCCGATGATTTGAAAAATTTTAAGTGTAAAGTGAAACAAATTTTATTAAAAAAAGCATTCTATGATGTAGTTGAATTCTTAGAGGATGTTTTAATATTTTAAAGTCTTTAATTTTTATCTTACTGTGAATGTTATTTTTATATACCTATTTTAAATACCTATGTATACTACTACTATATTTCATCATTTTTGAAAATTCGTCAACAACCCAATTGTACTCTTCTCTATAGCTATTACGAATTCGTCTACGAAGATGTTTGTTGCTAACTCCGGATCATTGATAATTAATACGTTATGTCAGTCTTTTTCATAACATAAACATAATTAGTTTAATCAAAGAAGGGTTTGTAGACAGACTTTTTGATCCTAAAGATTTTATTTGTGGGATGTGTTGGAAGGTGTTTGGTGATGATTATACCAAAACTCCCCGGCCCTACAGTGTGAGCTAACTCCGTACTGTAGCAAAATGTGTAACTTTTTTTTCTCTTGAACAATTGGTCATAGTGAAAAAAATGGTACTATACAAAATTAAAGCCGATTTCATTTCCTACGATTGTATCTATAAGTTTTTTCTCTATCTCTACCATTTAAGATTTTGCAACTAACGCTTGGCACAGTACTCGAGCGCGCTTCGATAGTGCGTGTGTGTGCACGCTACACAAAAAGTGGTACAATTTTTTACTGACAAATGACAAAATCAAAAAACATTTTAAAGTCGATATTATCATATAATTGATGTATATATTTGTTTTTCAAAAAGTTTTTTAAATTATTATCTATTAATAGATAAAGTTACGAGATATGAAATTTGTTTCTTTGTAGTAAACCGGTAAAATGGGCGAGTAATTGCAACATATGAACCTGTACGTTGGCCTGCCTGCTCACCAGATCTAAAAGCATTTTAGATTTTTTTGTGTGGGGTTATGTGAAAGAACGAGTTTTTTATACACCTCCCTCAAACACTTCAAACTTTACAAAATCGTATCTGTGAAGTTTTTTGCAAGTATAACACCTGCTATGTTGCAAAATGTTATGCGAAACACCATTCACCGAGCCAGAAAATGTCAATAAGAAGGGGGGATGCACTTTGAACATTTGCTACCATTTAATTAATCTTATTTTTTTTTGTTTAAATAAATCATTTCGGACAGCACACTTCTTTTATTTGCAGCGTTGTTTTGTTGACAAAATGAATGTTTTGAATCTAGTTTTATTCAATTTCCACTGCAAACTTACTTGATAAGCTTATTTTCTCAATATTTTAATTATTATCCACCAAAGAACTTGTGTATTCAGGATTTTCGGTTTGAAGCTATCAATGGATTTGTCGTGAAAATTAGTATTTAACTATTGAGGGTTTAAAAGAAAAAGTTGACATCTACAAATTAGTGATTTCGGAAATTTTGGTTCGTCATAGCTACTAAATCAATTCGAAAAATCTAACGTTCTCTTATTGTTTTGGTCCATTTGATTGATTTGAGACCATTTACTGTACTCTGATGCAAAAATAAAAATAGCCCTAAAAAAATCAAGTGGTCTCAAAAATTTTTAAAATTACGCAGTCGTACACTTCTGTGCAATAAAATCCCGTACACCTATTTTTCGCTATATTAAATCATTCTTTATTTATTTGTCAGTGTCAGTGTCATATTTTCGAAATGCCGAAATTAACTGAACATGAAAAAATTCTAATTCTCTCCAAAATTGAAGAGCAAAATGGCATGACATGTTTTTCCTGTAAAAAGGATCAACTGATATACAAAATTTCAATCAGTTAAAATTGGAAAAATCTAGGACTAATTAATAGAAGAAGAAGAACTTTATTGAATTAGGAAGAGACCTAATATACATATGATAAAAAACCTATACTACAAAAAATACGTTGCAAAAGTAAACATAGGTATTAAAATTAAAAATAAAACATTAAAATATTAAAATACCTTAACCTAAATAGATGGTAATTTACAAATTACATAATACTAAGACATTATTTTCTATTCTTATTCAATTTACTTTAAGTACAATCTATTTATTCCTAATAAATTCTTTTATCTTAATTTTGAAATTGTTTAACGTTGTAGCATCTTTTACAGATTCGGGTAACTCATTAAATTTTTGAAAACCTTTAAAATATAATGTATTCATAGAGTTACGGCAATTAGTTCTTGCAATATGAATATTGTTTGTACCTCTTGTATTATATGTATGAATATCTTTGTTGAAAGTAAGGAAATGCTGAAAATATTCTGGTGCCATATGATTTACTATTTTAAATACAAAAATCATGGTAAAATAATACAGTCTATTTTCAACTGAGAACCAATTAAGAGATGTCAACATTGAATTAATTGGAGTAAGGCGACTTGCCTTTAAAATGACTCTCATTCCACGATTTTGCAGTTTTTGCAGCATATTCAATTTATTAAGATTGAATAAGAATAATATTGATGCACAATAATCAAAATGCGGCTGAATAATAGTGTTATAAACAGTGATTTTAGTTTCAGTTGATAAATGTTGTGCTATTCGACTAAAGAAATAAAGTTTTTTAGAAATTTTCTTGTAAATATAATCAAAGTGATGGTCAAAATTCAAAAAGTTATCAAGTTGAAATCCCAGATATTTTACTGTAGAGACAATTTTAATTTGTTCACCATTAATATTCAAATTTATGTTGTCAATATCAAGAAAACTATACTTATATTTTGTAGTAAATATCAACGCCTTTGTTTTTTCCACATTTAATTTTAGTTTATTGATATTTAAATATCTATTCACAGATACTAAGATAGCATTCATTTTTTGGATTGCTGTCCAGGTTAACATCGCTACAAGCTATTAAGGTGTCGTCAGCAAAGAGGTTAATAAATTCACATTCTACAAATAGTTCAATATCATTTATGTATAATAAAAACAGAAGGGGGCCTAACACACTACCCTGTGGAATTCCTACATCATTATTTATTTCATTTGATATTTTATCATAAAAGCGGACGCGTTGTTTGCGATTTTTTAAATAGTCACAAATCCAGTCAAGTACCTTACCACCAATACCATATTGTTTTAACTTAGATAATAATATCTTTCGGTCGATTGTCTCAAAGGCTCGCTTTAAGTCCAAAAATACAGTAATAACATATTTATTGTTATCTAAGCTAGTTTTGATGTTGCATAGTGTGATTTGTAGTGCTGTTTCACATGAATAATTTTTACGAAAACCAGATTGATTATTTATTAATATTGAATTCACAGAAACATGGTGCAATAATTGTTCATTTACAGCTAATTCTATAAGCTTTTCTATTGGTGGTAAGGTATTAATTGGACGAAATTCTTCAGCCTTAGTGGTGTTATCAACTTTCTGGATAGGGATAACTGTACTAATTTTTAAAGCGCTTGGAATTTTTCCAGTATTAAGAGATGTATTTATTAAGTTTAATATAACATGGCCAATAGTTTCAAATACTTGTTTAACTATTCTACAATTTAATGTTTCATGTATAGACAATTTGTTATCTAAACTGCTAACAAGTTTCCGCAAGTCTTGCATGGAAAGCATTTCAAAGTTTTCGAATTTTAAATATAAATTATTGTTTAAATTAGACCAAGTTTCAGTACTATCAATACTTTGAACAATATTACCAATACTTTCAACAAAATACTCATTAAAATTATGCGCAATCTCCATACTGTCACAGACGACTTTATGATCATCACCAGTTCCAAAATGTACACATTTTGGAATGTCTTGATTATTATTATTGACTAGCTTTTTAAGAGTTTTCCACATTCTACATAATTTACGAGATATTTTTAAATCACTGACTGTTTCATATACTACAGACGCATAATGTGGGCTATGCTCTACTTTAATGTTATTTCTATGTGTATGTAATAATTATAATTTCTTCTTCTGCATCTAATCCTTTTGTGCAAATGTATTTTATACAGTAAAAATATTATTACTATTATTATACAGAGGGCAGTAATAGTCAGTTAACAGATTTGCACATCCGTAAAAAGAAAATGACAGCATGCAAAAACGTGGTTTATTGTACAAAAAAACTTAGATTAAGCATGCAAAGAATAAAATAAGAAAGCTTATGGTTACAGGTTGTGTTCAAATTGCATACCACCTTCATCAATGCCCTTCATCCACTGATCGAGCATGGTAAAACGTTAACTGACTTTTTCTGCACTATTTAAATAAAATTATTATTATTGTTATAAATGACAATAATACTTACTGATTTCCAAATTCAGATGCGACAAAGAGAAACCCAGTTTTCAAAACGCACATTGCAGTAGCCACTGGAACTGTGTCAAAATATTTTAACTTTATTTCGGTAACCATATCCTCATCGGTCTCTAACGTAATTTTAAAAATATCCCCTTGCTCAGTTTGGGCAAGAAAAAAAAACATTGATTTGGTTTTATGAGTAGCTGAACACACGAAAATCATTCCTCGTTCTGGATCATCCAAATCATTTCTTCTTCTGGGAATAGGACAACGAATGTCATGTTGATCACCAAGATTTTTATATGTAAGGTAATTTTCAGAACAAATTAATACTCCTGAGGGACCATCATCCCCACCCGGCACAGTAACTAAAAAATTAGCATGTTCTTCGAGAGGTTCAGAGTATTTCCTAACAACATGATTGAGACCAAGATCGAGCTCATAAAAAGTTAATGTCTGTTGTGTCTTTTGAGCTGCTTCTCCTGTGGGATCTGAGTCAGCTTCTTCATAATCAATTTCTAAACATGCAAATATTGGATTATCATAACCAACATCAACACCCACCATGTGATATACGAGTGTGTTACTTTTATGAGCTTCAAGTGGAGACGATATAGTTAATCTAGCTTGAGCATCACGATTTAAAATGTAGGCTAATTTTTGTTTCTCAATAGCACCAATCATCACAGCCCTTCCCCTCGGATCGGTAGCTAAATACTGACCAGGTACAATACGCCTAGTTCCAGATTTCCCAAAAGTTTCTTGGTGTACTTTTTCAAATATGTTTTTAGCTGGCACATATTCTAAAATTACGATGCGTCCAGAGTCAGAACCAACAACGACATAGTCTTTTGTTCCTCCAGTGAGCCTAAATGACATTAAAGATCTGATAATACCAAAGATTTCCACAGTCAACAATGTATGTACTTTGCCTGTATTTGAATCTGGTCTTAAAAGTTCCAAGCTTTTACCTCTGGATATAGCAATTTCTTGGGTTTTTGTGCCCGAAAAATTTCCATGGACAGCATGGGTGATGGCCGTAGCTCTTTGCAGGGTTAAATTATATAGGAACATCTTATCTGAAACAGTAATATTTTTCTATATTATTTCACAAGTCATATTATGTTATTTGATAAAGGACAGATAGAAGATATTTTATACTGTTACGAGTAAACACCCTTGGGGATATGCAGCCCAAAATACATGTACGTTATGCCATCTGTAGAAACGTTCTGGAACATTGGAGAACAGAACCGAGACTTCTAGATAACGCCGCGCCGTTTCTAGAATAATTCAGGAAGCAATCGCTAGAAGTATATAAGGCCGCATTCTCGGCAGGAAGGAAAAAAGTTTTGAATTGACAAGTGAGGTTAAGACTACAAAGTGAAAACAAAGTGATAAACATTGTTATTTTTAGTCAGTAAAGTGCATTTAAGTTAATAATAGCATTGTGAAGTATCCAGTAAATTATTTACCCACGGAATTTGCAAGGGTGGTGGAAACACGTCACAATACAATAACGTTATATCAAGAATATTATTTAGGTATTAAGCAAATCACAACATACACATTTCTATTTATTATGAAATTACCTACTTTATGTATATTGTATATTAACGTGTCCAATCTGGACACGTTAATATACTAGTTAGGTAAATACTTTAAAAAACTCATTATTAGAGATCCAATCAAAACAACTACCAAGCTAATACTGATGAAGTATTGAATTACATGATAAGATTCATAGCATTTTAACACTTTCGCTGCAGCCGTTCAGGTTGTAGCTCACCTCCCACGCTATTTTTTTTTTTTTTTCGAAAATATTGCGTAATTAGGTGTCAGAAATCGAGTAATGTCAATAAAAATTTTATATACAGGATATTCCATGTTCTTTGGACTGACTCTCAGGAGAGCCAGGCGCACCTGGCCAAGAATTTCTTGTTCAGTGCTGACTGGCTGGCATAATAATAATAATAATAATAATAATAATAATAATACACAATATGACTTGACCCACATGAGGGTCGGGCGCACTGTGCTAAGAACGGGACCGATCCTCATGAGGGTCATGCGTATCGAAAGTGTTAAAGCAAAAAAAATATATTGAAAATACTTAAATTATTTATTTAAATTCAGTCATTCACACTTTTTTATTTAATATAAAATTATCTACTTTCTGTACATTGGTACCTTAATCTGGCCACACTAATATACTACTTAGGAAAATACTTTAAAACACTCATCGATGAAGAACATCAAAACAACTACCCTTCTAGCTAATACTGACGAAGTACTGAATTACACGATAGGATTTCTAGCATTTTAAGGCAAAAAAAATATATTGAAAATACTTAAATCATTTGTGAAATTCAGTCATTCACAACAATTATTGAACCTTACATTCTATTTTCTGTTTTTCGAACTCGTTAGTTCTCATCAGTAGAGTATAGAAACATTCATTCATTATTTACAAGCCTATTCTTGATTTATTTTTGCAATTAATTATTTTTTATTATTTGCTTTTATCATGATTAGAGAATATTATTTAGATATTGAACAAATCACAACTTACACACTTTTTTATTTATTATAAATTTCAACAAATAATATAAGTATTTTCAATTTTTTTTTTCCTTAAAATGCTAGGAATCCCATTATGTAATTCAATAATTCGTCAGTATTGGCTAGAAGAGTAGTTGTTTTGATTGGTTCTCCAATGATGAGTGTTTTAAAGTGTTTTCCTAAGTTGTATATTAACATGGCCAGATTAAGGTAGGTACACTTGATTTAAAAAAAAAAAAGTAGTACGATTCTTAGATAAGAAAATGGTCTTTTTTAGTTGTCCAAATTGTTCTTCTTGACAGTGAATGATTGAAATTAAGTTAATAATGAGAATATAAATGTCAGTCAGTTGTGATTACGTAAGTTAATACTGAAAATGTTGATAAACATTTTAAAAAATTCTGAGAATATACTAAAAATAGAACCTATGTCGGTTCTATTGATGATAATCAAACAGACATTAGATTACTAAATTTATTAGTAATATTGTTCGGTCTATATTAAGTAATAACTATATAAACAGTCTTATTTTTAATAGAATTATTTTTTAAATATAACATTTTGAATACAAATTTAAAACATAAATAAACGAAATACAACATAAATAATAGCAATTAATATTTAGTCATGCTCCATACCCATCTAAAATTGCTTGTAGCCTCCTAGGCATTGATAAAACTAAATTTTCTGCAATTTGGATATTACATAAACTTTCCCATTCATCTTCAGTCATGGCACAAAGTTAATCCGCATTTTGAGGATGATAATTTAATTTCTTTATATGCTTCACCATAATTCCCCAAACATTATCAATGGATTAATATCGGAACTTTTAGAAGGCCACCGTAGCTCTTTCACATTATTATCTCGTTGGAAGATGAAATTATCATCTGGATATAGTTCCCTCACTGACGGCAACATTTTAAGTATCTCAATATATTTAGTGGAATTAAGATGACCATCAATAAACCAATCCATTCCTTTTTGACTAATTAACAGAAAAACATCCCGATTTAAATGGATCGAATGTAAAATTTTGATTTATTTATTTATATATATAATCATTTGGGCTGTTACAATACAGATGTGAACGTCAATAAGATAAAAAAAAATACAAAATTTAGTTTACAAGGCGAGACAATAAGTAGTAAATATAAAACACAATAAACAAAACATATGACAAATACAGATTAAAATTCTTTGTATGAATATAAACATTTCTCGAGTAAAAATTGTTTGAGACTAGATTTGTATTTATTAAAATTGTTGACATCTTTAATCTCACTAGGTAATTTGTTGTAAAAACTAATACCAGAGTAATAAGGTGATTTTTCAAAATGAGACGTATTATGATGAGGAAGAGCTAACAAGTCGTCATGACGAGTATTATAATTATGGTAGCTAGCAGTAGTTTTAAATTGGTTAATGTTACTTTTAATGTACTTTAGCAAAGAAAAAAGATATATGGACGGTACCGTTAATATTCTGTGACTTTTAAAAGAGTTTTTACACGATGTGGTGAAATCAAGATTAAAAATTAATCTAATTATGCGCTTTTGGCAGACAAAAACTCGCTGCAAATTATTCGCACGTCCCCACATTATAATATTGTAGGATATATGGCAATAAGCCATTGAATAGTACAGTTGCAATAAAGCCTCGGTATCTAGGGAGTTCTTGAGCTGGCGTATGCAGTAATACGCTTTGTTAAGTTTTTTACATACTTCTTCGATTTGAATATCCCAGCTTAGTTTTGTGTCTATTGAAATACCTAAAAATCTTGTATTCGAGCTAAATGGCAGGGTCATGTTGTTAAAATTTAACTGAGTGTTGGAAGGTAATGATTTTCTTTGTGAGAAATACATGCACACAGTTTTCTCAAGGTTTAATATGAGATTATTTCTGCAGCAATAGTCACCAAATTCTGTCATAACAGCCATAGCATTATCAAGGAGCTCCACAAGGCTCGGTGCAGATATGCCAAAGGAGTTATCATCGGCAAACATGGTGATGTTACCTTTTGATATGAATGACGGTAAGTCGTTTACAAAAATCAAAAAAATCAAAGGGCCCAGCACCGAGCCCTGTGGCACTCCAAGACTAACGTCATGTTCATTTGAAATCGTTTGGTTGATTTTTACCTGAAGAGATCTGTCCGTTAAATATGACATGATCCACTGTAGAAAAACTCCTCGAATGCCTACCTTAAATAATTTTTCTTTAACAAAAGACAGATTGAGAGAGTCAAACGCTCGTGATAGGTCAAAAAACAATCCCATGACGAGGTTACCTTTGTCCATTTCATTATAAACAAATTGTAAAAGCTGAATTGTAGCAGTGTCAGTAGAATGATTTTTGCGAAAACCATGTAGGCGATCTGTTAGTATTTTGAAAGAATTAAAAAATGCCATTATTCGATTAAACGCAATTCTTTCCATTATTTTAGAAATAACACTTAAGATGGATATTGGTCTGTAATTTTCTGGTTCCAAAGAATCATTTTTTTTAAATATAGGGATAACAGTAGCTATTTTTAATAGGGATGGAAAAACGCCCGATTGAAAAGATGCGTTGATCAAAATGCACAATGGTTCAATTATGAAATCACATGCATACTTGATAAACTTAGTGGACAATCCATCGGGACCGAGAGCTTGTTTATTTTTTAATTCAAATATAATTTGCCTTATTTCATCGGGTGTAACTGGATAAATAAAGATGGACTGATCATTGAGTTCACTGGAAGTGCAAGTATGTGATAAATTAGCCCCAAAGTGATTTTTTACTTTGTCTACAGTGACTGACGCGAAATAGTTTGCAAAATGTTCTGCAACATCATTAGGATTGTCTGTGACTTTGCCATTTATGTTTAACTTAACATCTACTGGAGAAGAATGATTGGTATGTAGTTCAGATTTAATGAGCCGCCAGATTTCCTTTGTGGAATTTGGGGCATTTAAAATTCTATCGCACGATGGCGCCATGTAACTAAAGGCGTTGCAAGTTTTGAAATTTAAAATTAAAAAAAAATATATAAACGTATAGTTACAATATAGCATGAACCAGGGCCGGATTATTGTAACGTGCGATATGGTAAATAACATCTTACGTTACATTTTTAATAACATTTATTAAAAAGTTATAAATTATCAGTATATTTTTCTACATATGCTCCCGAACTAATATAACTCCCGCACTAAAATCTACCCATACTTGGTTAGATGTCAAAGTTCGCTTTCCGGTAAACGATGGCGCATGCTTATTCGTAATAAATGAGTAAATAAATGGTTAAATAATTAGACCAAACTTAAATTGAAATAACCTCAGATAATACCTAAACAATATATGATCCATATATCGTTACCTTAATTTAATATTCCCGCAACAGGTTGGAACTATTTTTCCGTGCGGAGAGATACAATCCCCGGCTGCGGTCGACAAATGATTTCACGCGATATCACTTGAAGTGCCGTTTAACACTTTTTTTCCCGTATGAGTCCTCAAACAAGTCGGACGTATTTGAAATTTTTGGTTAAACCCATAAAGGGGATATATTAAAGTAGAAAGCCTTATAGAAAAATAAGGCTTTCTTTCTTTCTTTCTTTTTTTTGCTTTATATTTATTATCAATTTTCAACTTACGATTTTGTCAATTTTTCAATTCGATTTATCATATTTGTATATGGTCAATACAAATATTTAAATGCTAAATTTGTCAACCACCACCGAGAGAATTGGCACGAGGTTTTATAAAATTATTCACTACCCAGTTACAGAAAGTATGGTTTGGTTGGAATTTCAATCTGAGGTTAAGGCGTGCTGTAAACTATCTGTCGAATATAAAATGGAGGTCAATCTTAGAACTGCATAAATAATATTCTAATCTGCAATTATCTAAGAACGAGAGCATATATAGGAGAAATTTTCAATTGGGACAGCTATAATCCCACATTTTCACGAGGGCCATACATATATGGTTCCAGATTTCTTCCACCAGAGATAATATACAAGTTAAGTACTTATCTCCTCACCTATAAGCGATCATTTCTAATTATTTCTAAAAAGCTTCATCCATTTTTGCTAAGTAGTCTTTTGTTTATATTAATACGTTGTCTTTAACGATTTTTGCCTGAAAAGTAGTCTTTTGTTTATGCTAATACGTTGTTTTTAATGATTTTTACCTGAAAAGTAGTTTTTATTCTCCTTGGCTAAAAGTACTAGTTGTATTCATGCTCCCCAGTCAGCCAAGAGCGTCAAATTTTTACCAAATGTAACCACCCTAGATATTTCCAAATAAACAGGAAGAATATATTAAAGTGTTAAATCAGGTAGTTATTTTAAGTTTAATGTATTAATATATTCTTGAATAGCCCTGTACATGCTGTTTGTGAATTTCTATCATACGTAACCTTACTGGGTGTAATTTTAAAGTAAACACAGATGCGATAAAGTAATATTGTCCTAGCTGTGCCCGTAATGCAAACTCATTTTGTTTCGCATTTTGTGTCGCTGTCATTTCTCGAGTTGTCAAATGTCAAACCATTAGTCATTTATATTTGCCGTCCTTAGCTTAAACGTGGTAAGTTCGATTTTTACAAAAATTGAGATAAGGCCAAATATGTATCCTAAGCATCATTCTACAAGTGTACACTAGCTTAGAAAGTGGTATCTGCTTTTTTTATTGAATTATTCCAAAAAATAATTATGCCATCCTACATCACTAAAACGTGGTAAGTTCGTTTTCTGAGTTTTTTTGCAAAATTTGAGCCAACAAATATAATTTACGAATGTTGATAAATGTTATTCATTACTAGATAGATACAAAAATGGAAAATTAAATAAGATAATACGCTGAAACTGACATAAGCGTGACATAATCAAATGTATAAAATCTTAATTTTCTCAGTTTTAACTTTTAAGGACTTACCACGTTTAAGCTAAGGATGGCAGATATCGATTGTTGTTTTGGAAGGAATGCAGATATTCAGTGCATAGCTGTTATCGTTACCTGTTAGAAGGTAAAGTAATAGTAATTTTGTAGTTTCTGGGGTGTCCCGTTTTGAATCGACAGCACAGTGCGATAAGGTTAGGTAATTGTGGACTAGAACAAATATTGCTTGTTAGACTCAACCGAAAGCACTTGTCCTTTTGTAATATAGTACTTTTCATGTCCGTGTGTAATATATTTTATCACTGTATGTTTATGTAAGCGCTAACTTTACGGTACTTGTTATTTTAGTGTGTTGTTCCCTGTGTAAATAAAAGATCTTTTATCATTTTATCGTACGTACCTTAATCGGTATTGTGTAATATAGTATTCGCTATATTTTAATATGTTTCGTGTAACGTATATACCATAAGAACTTGTCGTTTGTTGATATTTTTGATCAGGTTAGATTATAAGTTTTCATATAGCGGGTAAGTCATAAGTATTTTTGCATTTCGATACCTTAATCTAAAGTTTTGCATAACGTTTGTTATTTACTAGAACGTAAAGTATTAGAAATCATTGAGATAATTTAAGCGATATTCTTGGTGCAAGATATATTTAATTAAATTTCGGTATAGTTTCAAGTTTACCACTCTGGGTATCGCTTATTGTAATAGATTGATTACTGTAGGTTATATTTACTTAAGTATCATTAAGATTTGCTGTACGTTGTCACTGATATTGAGGTATTGTTGAATTTTTATTGTTAACCTTCACCGTAATATATTGTTATTGTGAATTTTCTTGTTTTGTTTAACCTCTAGCTTTTCCTTTCTTGATTCATGGCGCCCACAAAAACTTGAATCCACTGACCTTTTGCTTTCCGTATCTTTACTGTGCTAGCCAGGGTAAAACCAATAACGCTAACCACGTTACTCATAGTTGTGGCCACTTTTTTTTAATCGGGCACGAAAATCTTATACAGTCGGGCCGCTTATAACGAGTGTGTAGGCGACAAAAAAAAGTGCTCGCTATATCCGAACGCTCGTTATAAACGGTTTTTTAATGGATCCGGTTATAACGAATATACTCGTTATAAATAATTTTTATTGGGTCCTAATATAACGAGTACGCTCGTTACAACCGGTACGCAGGTCTCTATATGTATGTAGTCTTAAACGGTTACATATACATCTATAAATGGTCTACCCAGCTTTTCGAGCACAGTCGCCTCATTATTAGGAGAAAATAATTTAGAAAATTGTTCTGCCTTTTCTTGCAATATGGGCCCAGTTATGGATATGTTTTGAATTATTTTCTGCTTAAACCACTCAAGCAATGCCTGATCAACTTACTTTTTCGCTGGTTTCCGGATTTGTTTTAACTTTGAAATGTTTAAATTTAAAGATCCTCTAATTTTATCCCGGTTTTTCCAGACAGTAGAAACAGTTGAACTGGATAATTTGTCATTTTTACACACATCGGCATTAGATATGCCACTGGCAAGAGCATCAATTATTTTTATTTTGTTCTCTAATGTAAGGGACTTTCTCTTACAGGACATGGCTGTTTTATAAATCAACGAAATCGGCGATTGATGACAAATCACTGAGTAAATAGTAAAGACCCTACCGTCGCGCGTTGGCTAAATTATGTGCATAACTTCCTAAAAACATTACATCTACCTACTACTCATAATATAATAACGAGTTATGGCAAATTTGTTGGAATACTAGCAGGAACTGTTTCGATACAATAAAAGCACCGACGTTTCATCTACCGCCCTCAAATCACCGACTACTATTAAGTCGGTGTCCGTCAAATGGCAGCGTTCCAAGAACTTACTTCGTATGAACTAATATCACTCGTTATAAACAAAGTTAATTCTCCAATAAATCATCGAGTCCTCGTTGTAATCGCAGCCGCAGAGAATCTCCGTCATCCCTACAAAGGTGCTCGTTGTAAGTAAACATATTCAGCAACTTATTAGAAAAATATTACTCGTTATAACAAAAGCGCTTGTTATATCCGTGCTCGTTATATCCGAACTGAAATTGTGTTGAGCTTAATGGATGATTTTTTGTGTCTATGGAAATTACTCGTTAAAACCGAACGCTCGTTATAAGGTATACTCGTTATAAGCGCTGTATTCCAACGCCACATTATCTAATAGACAAACCAGACAATTGCCTAAGGGCCCCAACGCGCGAAAAAAATAAAATGTATAAGGAAATTATTTATTTGTTATTTCATTATTTTATTTTGATAGAATTGTCGCATTTATTACCTCTGTTCTGTAGCAACATTTTACATACTTATTTAAAGGATTATAGTGGAGTTCACAAGCAAGAAGTCACGAAAAAGGATATGTTTTTCAATATATTATTGTTTATATTTAATTTTAATTCAGGGGAAAATATAAATACTGCAATTTTTTTTATTATTGGTATTTTATACCTTTATGTCTTGCACCCACGAAACCTAGTTTTCAAGACAATGTAATTTTAAGTCAAATTTCTAATTTTTAATCTGACCTTGAAAAAATCGAAAATTTCGCCTGCAGGGTATTTTGCAATTCCGTAACCCCACCTGTATATAAGAGGTGCAAATACTTCATTTTCCTAAAGGCGCGCCAATCCTTAATCCGGCCCCGGTGCGAACTGAAAAATTTTGAATTTTTATATTCAATTGTTTAGCGTGATTTGATATACTTTTTCCTCAACCTCCCCTTTCAGCTGAATTCTAGATATGCTACTAAAAGGCGCATGTTGGTTTTTGCACGACCGCGCTCAAAAGGCCTTGGCGCGGCCCTGTTTGACCATTGTTCAACATATGGTTGAATGCAAAAATGATCAATCCTTGGTTTTTTCTTCCGTTAATTGGTATTTTTCAGCAGCAGAACTACACTTCAGATTTCTATTTTTAATTCTTCTACAGGCTGTAGATCTTGAGGCAGGAAAATTTGCTCCCAAAACTGCATCAACTGCGGTCTCAAATGGATTTTACTGAAAGCAATTTATAAGGGCTTCATCTTGTTGCTCATTATTTCGTTTAGGCCAATCAGATCCATGCTTGTGGGATATATGTTCTTTCATTTTCCCATCTTTTTTTTAACTTTCATTACACTGCATTTATTTGTTATATTCAGAAGCAATTGCTCTTATAGACAATCCATTTTCCAATTTGGCAGGAATACTAAACCTCTGAATTTCTGTTAGTTGAATGAATGATCCTTAATCAAAACTTGCATATTAATAACACTCAATTTATAAACTTTGACGTTGCCGTTCGACGTTCTCAAAATTGGTCCATTTATAAACTTTGACGTTCGTCGTTTGCACGTTTGCATTTTTTACATAAAATGTCAAACTGAAACATTGTATTTGTGATACATTTTTTGCATAAATTTACTTTATTTTTGAATCTCTGTGTGTTTAATTTAAACTGAATATTCTGCTGACGTAAGCATCCGATATTTTATCATTATAATTTGTAAAAAATTCTTACAAAGATGTGATTTAAAACAAACAAAAGCATATCTAAAGAGTAGAGCAACTATGGTCGCTCGATTTTGGAATTGCTGTGGCTCTTCTATGAAAAGAATAAAATTAGAACAATTGAAGGATTTATAATTGCTCCATCTTACTTTCTTGGCTTGGAATAGTTTGCATAAAACGGCATTTTATTAAAATATTCCCACTGAGTTTCAGGGGCTTCTACATAAAGGCTTCTATTTTCGCTCTCTCCCTCACAAATCTGTCTCAATTTTTTTCACAGACACAGACTAATCCACTAGAGTCCTCTATTACTATAGGAAAATATACAAAGTTCCGAGGCACCTGGTAGGTTGCATGAATTATTTCTGCGATCTCTTATTCCCTATTGAATATTTCTAATTTTTTCGTTTTGTGAACACATTGTGTTTTTAGACATCTGACCAGTTGCATCGCTCATTTCTTAATATTTATGGACGTACACTCTCAAAATGCCCGTGTGGAACACGGGTTCCCTAAAGTAACTAAAAATAACGAATGAATAATGAATAACAACTCCCTTCCTATTTTAATTAAACAAAAACCAAACTATTCAAATAATGACCATCTATGAATTATACAAATTTGGAAGTTCCGAAAAAAATTGACTCAACGTTAGGTCGCCGTAATGGGACGGGCACTTTGAGTTTCCCAATTTTATTAATTTTCTTGAGGATTTCAGATTAGTTCCTCTATTTGCAAAATTTCAAGTTCTAAGCAAGTCTGAAAGCAACCTAATAAATCATGCGAATAAACATATTTGTATTTATCCGTCCGGTAAATTGTTTGGGTACTTCCCGATGAATTGGGAACTTTGGCATACAGGTGGGGCGACTACATTCTCGATAAGCCGAAAATTCCAAAACTTGCAAAACTCGAAATGGCAACTTTAATATTCCGGCTAATGTTTATATAGAAAATAATACCCACATTAAAATGAAGACTTTGCCAAAATGGTAAGAGCTGTAAAAAAACTATTGGAACAAAGTTGTGGAGAATAAAATTTCATATAAAAAAGTGAGTAGCGACATATATGTATATTTTATTGTTTTGGCAATATATGCGTTTAAACGCGATAAATCAGAACGACGCCGCACTTTGGCACACTTCCTGTGCATATACTATAAAAGTTGAAAACTGAATTTTTTGTAGAAAATTTAGTTCTCTACAGTAACTTTCTTCTCTACAATGTTTTATATCTCTTACCATTTTGGTAGAGTCTTCATTTTAATGTGGGTATAACCCAAGATTGGTAGAGTATGAGGTGGCCTCGTAACTCACGATCCCCACCAAAAAATGTCATTAGCCAATGAGCAGCTGGTGTGAAATCACACCAGATGCAGAGCCTGATTCAAAATATTATAAGAACTTGTGTAATATTAATAATTAAGCAAAGAACTCATAACTGGAACGAGCTCGCAATAACACGCCTGAGGTAGGGAGTAATTACCTCGTATTTTGAGTCACCGTTTTGCATGGTGGTAATCAGGATAAGTTGTAGAATATAACACTATAGGTCATAATATATTTCTGGCCAGTAAGGACCGTCCTTCTAGAAAGAGATAACTGGGCCGCTACTGCGCGTTCGAGGAACAAGGATAGTCTGACTTTTCACCCCCGCACTCACTTCTCGCCTAAAAGCTGAATACGAGAGAACCTTATGGTCTACATATCTTGGGTATAGCCTTCCATACATATAGATTGGCCGCCATATTGGAGCCGCCATTTTGAGTTTAGCAAAAAGTTCCTATTCGAAGTTTCACAGCGAATATCTTAAAACGGGTTACTTTAACAAGGAAAATGCACAGGAATGAATTTTCATTTATTGAAAATATACAAAGATTATATATTCGCTGTGAAATTTCGAATAGGATTGATTTTTACCTGTGCACTCCAAACTGTTACCCCTCTGTTCGGACGCTGTTAGCGTGAAATAGGTGAGGATAAGCTACAAGGTTAATAGGACATTTTTTATGCAAAATTTTTATTTCCTATACTTTTTTCTCTTCCGATGAACGGTTTACTCTAAAGCACTTAGGACAATATAATTGACATGGAATTGAATGAAACTTTAACACTCATTCACGTGACAAAACACGTGACAAAACGCTTCACTTTCACTTTTATTTCACTTTCATTGGAGATCCCGCAACGGTAACGTTAAAAACATGAAATTTGTTCATCTCGAATGGACGGCAACTTTTGATCCTGTGGAAAACATCAACGCCAACTTAGGATATAAATAACAATCAGTGTTGTGTATGTTTCATCTTTGAACGGCGACGGAAACGCACAACGGGAACGGAAAATGTTGGGCATCTCAAACTGACGGCAACTTTTGATCCAGTGAGAAACGATGTCAACGTCAATATTAATGACTTTCATTGATCAATTGCATTATCTAACTAACATAACCTCAAATTTCAAGTTTTTTAAGTTTATTCTCATCTTTAACAGGGTTCAGACTTTACATAGCTAAAAAAATTCCCTGAATTTTCCAGGTTTTCCATGACAAAAAAAATGTTCTTCGGTGGCAAATAATTATTATCATTATGTTAAACGTAATGGTATTGATTATTTAGCCACAAATTTATCTGGGGAGAGATACCTAGCTCAGGTTTTTAATCCATGTATAGCTGACCACCTGGCTCAAATAATATGTTGTAAGGATTTCAAGTTGATCGAAGAGAAAAATAACAATTTTTATCACGTCAGGCATTCTTCGGATGAAAATATCGAGAAATTTCATTACATGCTTAAAAAAGTAAGCTGGGGCACAATTTTCGTTGAGAACATCGATGAGGCCTTCAACAATTTTATTGAGCTGTTCATAAAATATATGGACAGTTCATGTCCTCTAGTAACCCATTGTAGTAATAAATAAAAAAAACTGATTGCAAGAACTGGTATACCAGTGACTTAGATAAAGAAAGAAATGAGTTAAAAAACTTATATTGGCTAACTAATAATTTAGGTGATTTTAATCTAAATAAACTATACAAAGAAAAAAAAAACAATATAGTAAAAACATAAAAAAAGCAAAAAAAGAATATTTTTTAAACCGAATAAATATATCCACAAACAGTTCTAGAGAAATTTGGAGCCTCATCAATGAGCAGCTCAATAGAAGTGTTGAAAGCAAAATAATAAAAATAAATATTAATAACACACCTACAGCCAATTCTCAAACCATTGCTGAGCACCTTGGAAGTTATTTCTCGAATGTTGCCATAGAAAAAATGTCAGAACACTTCAAAAGTAATATTTCGACAGAATGCACTGCCTGTCCTTCTATCGAGCATACGCTATTCTTACAACCTACAACACCCGAAGAAGTTATTGACATTATAAGGAAACTAAAAAATAAGCCTGCTACAGGTGTAGATGGTATATCAGCCTGAAATTTGCTTGTGAAATAATTGCAGTTCCTCTTGCATATCTAATCAACAAATGCTTTGAGCAAGGTAATTTCCCCGAAATCTTCAAAATTGCATTGGTTTTGCCAGTGTTCAAGAAGGGTGATGAACTCGACCATGAGAATTACAGACCTATCTCTATCTTATGCGTAATCTCAAAAGGTATAGAAAGGATTGTCTTCAATAGGATTAGATCATTTTTAAACAAGCATAAATTAATAACAAAATATCAACATGGCTTTCAGCTAGGTAAATCAACCGAAACAACCACCATCCAACTCTTGCAGTTTGTATATGGTGAAATGGACAAGAGAAACCACGTCATGGGCTTATTCTTTGATCTAAGCAAAGCATTTGACATACTGAATGTTGATTTCATCGTGTATAAGCTGCAAAGATTAGGAATCAGAGGTCTGGCATTGGATCTTATTAAATCCTTTATAACAGGTCGAAAATTACATGTAAAAATACACGGCTATACGTCTGAAAGTAATGATGTTAACCAAGGGGTTCCCAGGGTTCGGTGCAGGGGCCATTAATATTCCTGTTATTTGTCAACGATCTTCCTGCAATTCTCCAAGAGGGATTAGTTGTAATGTTCGCAGATGATAAGTCCATGCTGCTTTCAGCACGGAATCCTGTGGACCTTCAAAATAAGACGAATAGCATATTACAAGTATATCAGAAATGGTGTCATGACAATACACTCATCTTGAATATTGGCAAAACCGAGTGTATACATTTTTCACAACGAAGATTACCATCGGAGGATTTAATTGAAACACTACCTACCGAGAACTTCTCAGAATCTGTTAAATTCCTGGGAACAATGATAGACAGTAAGCTATGCTGGGATCACCAAATTAAACATATTTGTAAAAAAATAAACTGTGCGTACTATGCACTAAGGCAGTTGAAGAGTATATTTAACATTACATCGCTGATAAATGTTTATTATGCACTTGCATACTCACATTTTTCTTACAATATTGTGTCTTGGGGTGCTGCCTCAAGCATAAACCGTGTGTTCATCCTGCAGAAGAGGCTCATCAGATTATTATTTGACATTGCGCCAAGAGAATCGTGTAGACCTTATTTTAAAAATAATAACATTTTGACCATTCATAGTATATATATATTAAACACTATTAAATTTGTAAAGAAGAACTTGAATGACTTTGAAACAAACTCTGATACTCATTCATATAACACAAGACAAGGGCACTTATTAAAAATAACCAGTTACAATACTACCTTATATAAAAAATCTCCGTATCATGCTGGTATAAAAATATACAATAAATTGCTACCAGAAATAAAATCTATAAATTCTATAAATAAATTTACTTCTTGTTTGAAAAACTTTCTAGCTGTAAATTGTTTCTACTCAGTTGAAGAGTACATGAATTATGAGCCACAGTGATGCAAAACTCATGTACATAATACAATCAGTGATATTAGGGTTAGGTTTACTATTGATATATATATATTTTTTTTACTATTGTGATTTTTTACTATTTTACTATTTATCGTAACTTTCTATATGCATATATCATCTTATTAAAATTTCGTATCCTAAATTTTTGTAATGTGACGTTCATATATATACCATGTATATCTAACGTGATGAAATAAATAAATAAATAATTTTAGGAAATCAAATAATTTTTACTTTTATTTTCAATTTGATAAAAAATAATAATTTGCCGTATAAAATCGACATTAAGTGGACGAACGAAGGTTGCAGTTTAAAAATAATTTAAAATTACAGTGGGGGCTCCTAAGTAGTTTATCGTTTTCCATATCGTGACTCAAAATTCCACGATTTTAGCGAAATATTTAAATTTCCCTGAGATTTCCATGATTTTTTTAGGGTTTTTAAAATTCCCTGAATTTTCCAGGTTCTTCAGATTTTCCATAAGAGTCCGAACCCCGTTTAATATTTGTATCCGCAATTTTAGCTTGGAGCCATACTGGCTCCAAACGAATATTTAAAAATACACGCAAATTTTTTTTCAAAACTGTTGATTAATAGAAATAGACAGCTAATTATAGGTTAGATTTCCTACAAAAAGTGTCTTATTTTATTGGAACAAACTATTTAAAACTTTATAAACATTACATTAAACTAGATTTTATTTTAAAGTACGGGAATCAGGCAGAAATTTTAACAATAGCTACGAAATATTTGTAAATTTTAAGAAATATATATTTTTCAGGTTAGGTGTGACGTCACGTGCACGTCCTCAATTGTTTATTATGTTTCATAGTCGAACGGGAATGGCAACGTCAAGTTTATAAATTGAGTGTAAACTTCAACTTGAAAATATTTGTGACAGAATGATGTTATCAATATATTTTTTGAAAGGCTCATGTTTACATTGCTAAAATAAAGTATACTACTTTTTTTTTGAAAGCAAGTGTACTGTCGTGAGCAAAAAAAAATAGGACAACTATTTTTTTCTAATGTAAACCTGTCTCTATTTGCACACTTGCAATGAATTTTGACAAATAACTGACAATGTCACAAAAATTAAAATTAGATGTACACAACTAGATTTTAGCAAAGATACATTATAAGACTTGTCAATTTTTTTTGCGTACGACAGTACCAATATATAGAAAGTAGATAATTTCATATTAAATAAAAAAAATGTGAATGACTGAATTTAAATAAATGATTGTGTTTTCAATATATTTTCTTTTGCTTTAAATGCTAGGAATCCTATCATGTAGTTCAATACTTCATCAGTATTAGCTAGAAGAGTAGTTGTTTTGATTGGTTCTCTAATAATGAGTGTTTTAAAGTATTTACCTAAATAGTAGGTATACTACGGCCGTATGCACTGTTTTTACGTTTAAACGAGTTTAACTAATCGTGATTAGAGAGTTGAGCTTTGTTTCTTATGCACCGTTGATACAAATTTGTGGATTACTTAATCCCGTCAGTAATTTGACAAAGTCGAAATATCTAGGGATATTTGTAGTTTCAACAAAACATAATTGTCAAATGACTAATTTTTACTTTTAAGTACAATATGCCACGACGCAAACCGCCCCTACAGGGAAGTGGCACAAGGAGGAGGAAACGAGAAAAAAGACAGAGGCAATAATTAAGGCAACCAAGGAAACCACAGATTATGAGGAGTGGCTGGAGACTGCTAATCAGGACTGGCCAGAGGAAGCTTTCCTACAAACCAAGCTAGAGGAAGGAACTCCCAATTGGGGCGGAGACGAGGAAGATAGTAGATGCCGATGACAAGGGAGAAAAGGGAATACTGAGAAGAGCGAGGGAATCCTGTCCAATCGCCAGGGAAATACTCACTACTCAGCTAACGGCAGGGCAAATAGTATACGGAGCTTCTAGTACACGACTAGAGATTAGCAGGAATGGGACCTAGAAGGAAGGTAAACCTTTTTGCTACCTCGCAGCCCTATGGGAGAGATGCAGGATACTCGAGAAACGTTTCAAATGCTACAGGAGTGTGCACAAATCGTTATAGAGTTGGAAAGGAAGAAGCTGTGCATCATAGCACAAGGAGTAGATGTATTGTTAAGGAAGATAAGAAGATTGTCTTCAAAGGCCAGGAGAGGGAGATAAGAGTGCTATTCCCCCCAGGAAGAATGCCAAAAAAGAAGAATGATGTGGAGAAAGGGAAGACCTGGGCAAATATGGCAGCCACTTCAAATGAGGGAAGCTCTAGAACGGACACGATCCAACAACAGGCTCGTACCGGTGGAAGAAGAGGAGGAGGAAGGGAAGTTCTCTTCCTCAAAGAAGAGGGAGTCTCGTATAAGGACCTTCTCACGAAGATTAAGAAGGTTGATATAAAGACTATAGGAGTAGAGGTAGCAAGTCTCAGAAAGACTAAAAGGGGGGAGATGCTTATAGAAGTCGTGGGGGGCAGAGGAGCATCGGACCCATTGAAGGAGGCTACTGGTAAACTCGGCAAAATTGATGTGAGGGCTAAAAAGGATATGGTCATTACAATTAGGGACCTGGACGCTGCGACCACCGAGGAAGTCAGACATGTAATAGCGATGGAGGCAGGCGTCAAAGATGGGGAGATCGCAATAGAAAAGATGAGAGCAGACTTCGGAGAGTCTGGTGGCCACGGTTAGGCTCCCGCGGAAGGCTGCAGAGGCTGTGCTGGGGAAGAAGCACCTCAGAGTGGGATGGCTTCGATGCCGGGTCTGCGAAAGGTCAGAGGTCGAAATATGCCACAGATGCTGGAAGGTGGGGCATATGAGATTTAACTGCAGAGGAGTGGACAGGTCAAAAGCCTGCCTGAAGTGTGCCAAAGAAGGCCACACTGTGAAAGACTGTGTGGCAGCTGCTTTTTGCCCTAATTGCGAAAGAGGAGTAAATCGCGCCGACTCGCTAGACTGCCCCATACTGGCAGAAGCGATAAGGAAATCGAGGCGAACGCGGGAGGAAAACCCGGCGCATTCGCCAGAATAAGGCAAGCAAACCTGAATAGATGATGCCGGGCCGCTCAGGATCTGGTCTGGGCCACAGGGAAACGGAAGGGGGAGGACATCTTAATAATAAGTGAACCTAATAAGAAAATGGTGAAAAACAGGCCTGAGTGGTTCGTCGACGAAAACATAGATGCCGCGGTGGGGATCCTAAACCCTAGGCTTAGCATATATGGAACTGGACGAGGAAAAGGGTACGTCTGGGTGGAGTTGAAGGAGGTGGTTCTCTTCAGCTGTTACTTTTCACCCAATGCTGGTATAACGGAACTGGAAAATTCCCTGGAGGAGCTCGGAAGGGCCGTTAGAGCAAGTAGGAACAGAGGAAGAGAGGTGATAGTAGCCGGCGACCTCAATAGCAGTGCCCCAGAATGGGGAATGGACCGGATGAATGGGAGGGGAAGGGTAATTAGCGAGTGGATAGCCACTGAAGACCTGCAAATACTGAACGAGGGAGCAGCTTATACGTTCGTAAGAGGGACCACCAGCGGATGGAGAGTCCTAACAGAGGAGGAGACATTAAGCGACCACCGCTATATTACATATGAGATTGGACAGAATCACGCCACCCAGGTGGTAAAAGGCAGAGGGTGGAAGCTTGATAGGCTGAACAAGGATACCTTCAAAAGAAGTCTGGCTGGCTCCTTCCGAGGAGGCATGGTTGAAACGGAGGAGGCCCTCACCGATGCGCTTACTAGAGCTTGCAACGAGTCAATGCCCAGGAAGGGAAGCGGAAAGACCAGGAGGGAGGTCTATTGGTGGACGGAGGAGATCGCAGCCCTCAGAACGAAATGTATCGTGATTCGTCGGCAGGGTATAAGGCAGAATAGGAGAGCAGGACTTGGGGAGAACCCATCTCTCCAGGAGTACCGGAACGCCAGAAAAAATCTTGGAGAGACAATTAAAAGATCAAAGAGAGAGAGGTGGAGGGAATTATGTGACACTGTGGATGGAGATGTCTGGGGAGATGGCTACAAGATAGCGACTCGATAGATCAGAAATCCCCCCCCCCTGCCTTGCCGGCAGAGAAAGTGGCGGAAGTCGTGGCTGCCCTATTTCCCGAAAGGGATATAGTCAGATGGAGAGCGGTAGAAGTGGATGTGGTCCCACCACTCACGGAGGAGGAGCTGGAGGCAGCATGTGCCAGACTTAAAAGTGGAAATGCTTCAGGTTTAGATGAGATTCTGCTTGAAATAGTCAAGCTAGTTGCAGAAGAATACCCGGGAGACATCTTAAGAGTAATGAATCGTGCCCTAGAGAGTGGGGATTTCCCGAGCAGATGGAGGAAGGCCAGAGTCGTCCTGATCCGGAAAGGGAACAAGCCGCCGGAGGACCCGTCATCCCACCGACCGCTATGTTTACTTGACGCGATGGGCAAGCTCCTTGAGTATCTGATACTGGGGAGATTAGAGAAGGAGATAGCCGAGAAGGGTGGCTTATCTGAAAGCCAGTTCGGTTTTCGGAAAGGACGATCAACGGTAGGAGCCATTAGGCTGCTAAAGGAAACGGCAGAGGAAGCCCTAGCCACGAAACAGATATGTGCTGTTATGACCCTTGATGTCAAAAACGCGTTTAACACAGCGGGATGGGAGATGATTGTCGGGAAGATGCAGAGCTTGGGGGTAGCTCCGTACCTCGTCAGGGTGATGATGAGCTACTTCCAAGACAGGATGATCGGATTCGAATCAGAGGGAGAGATAACCTGGAAAAGCATCACGTGTGGGGTTCCACAAGGGTCGGTGCTTGGTCCGACCTTGTGGAATGTGATGTTTGACGATATATTTCGATTACCTTGGGAGGAGGGTGTAAAGGTCATCGGGTATGCCGATGACTTGGCCATAACGGTGACAGGAAGGTGGACTGTCCAAATAATGGAAGCAGTCAACGAGGCCATCAGAAATATTGAGAGGTGGCTAGGAAGAATGCAGCTCGAGCTAGCTGCCGGAAAAACGAAGCTCCTGGTTATCACGAAGAAAAGAAATCTTCCACCCATGAAAGTTAGGGTGGGTCAGGTGGAGATATCCTCAAGGAACCACCTGAAATACCTAGGGGTTTGGCTGGACTCCAAGCTGAACTTCGGTGTCCATGCCACAAAGACGGCCGAGAAGGCGGGAAAAGCAGCCACAGCCATTGGGAGGCTTATGGCCAATACGCACGGACCAAGAGCGAGCAAGAGGAGACTGCTGTGCAGTGTCGTGCACTCTATCCTCTTGTATGCAGCTCCGGTCTGGGAAAGTGCGATGAAGTGGATAGGACGAGAAAGAGGATGGCTAGGATCCAGCGATGTGCCGCACTAAAGGTATGCAGTGCATACAAAACGATTTCGTACGAGGCGGCGTTGGTAGTGGCGGAGATCCCCCCCTTTGGATTTGATGGCCAAAGAACGGCTGGAAATCTTTGAAGGAGCCGGGAAGGCAGAGGCCAGGGACAGGCTGTTTGAAAGATGGCAGAGGCGGTGGGACACTGTAGACAAGGGAAGGTGGACGAGACGCCTCATCCCGAACATCAGAGCGTGGATGGAACGGAGACATGGTGAGGTAGGCTATTACCTCACCCAAGCCCTGAGCAGACATGGGTGCTTCATCGACTACTTATACGATATTGGCAAGACTGATAGCAGAGAGTGCGCATACTGTGGAGAGGTCGATGACGTAAAGCATACCGTGTTCGCATGCAACAGATGGAGAGAAGAGAGACGAGACAGTGGGGCATCGTTATTGTCTCCAGAAGATATGGTAGGGAGGATGTTAGAAACGGAAGAGAACTGGAGAAGGGGGGAGGAGGCAATAACCCGCATTATCAAAAAGAAGGAAGAGGAGGAAAGAGAGATGGGTTTGAACCCATGGAGAAACACCAATTAACACCGACAATCTTAAATGACCTGTGGGTCCGATGAAAAGCGAAAGCAGTCCCAGGCCAACAGGAAACACTGAAGAGACGGAGGAGTTTTAGCTGGTTGGAGTCCAGCACTACCCGTTCGCGATAGACTCTAAGCGACGGGTGTCCATGAGGATTTCCCCTCACGAAAAAAAAAAAAAGTACAATATTAATTCTCCCACTATTACTGAGTACCGAGTTTTTACACTTTTTACGTTAAATGGGCAATTTTCAAGTTGCAAAAGATGGGAATGGCGATGAGAGACCTAAAAGAACCCCAAGTTTTACACCGCAGGAAAGAAATCATTTAATAAGTTTGATTTCCCATAAATATAAGAATATTATTGAAGACAAAAAGACTAATAGGACATCCACAGAAGAAAAAACAAAGTGTGGAAACAAATTGAAAAAGATATAGTATCAAAATAATCACTTCTCTCATACAGCCTCCTGGGAAATCCAAAATTTATTATATCTAAGATATCTCCATCATCTTCTATGAATATTTCGTCTTCAATTTCCATGTTTATTTATATTGGTAGTTGGTGTCTAGTAATGAACCAACACTTATAATTATACGCGTGAAAACTCAAAGTATTCACAACTTTTAAATCAAAATCTTCTCATTGACGTTTTAAGGTTAGAAATACGGCTGAAAGTTTTAATCTTAAGTTTAAACCAACTTCGCTGATTAATAATAATCTCGCTTAACGCGCCCTTCGATGACGGTGCATACAAAATTGGGAAATAATCTCGATCAGTTCTTAATCGGGATTAAGACACAACGGTGCATACGGCCGTTAGTGTGCCAAGATTAGACCAACAATATACACAAGTATATTATATACAATACAATATACACAAAGTAATTTCATAATAAATAAAGAAGTGTGTAAGTTGTGATTTGCTTAATACCTAAATGATATTCTCTAATCATGATGAAAGCAATAAAAAATAAATCAAAAATAGGCTTGTAAATAATGAATGAATGTTTCTATACTCTACTGATGAGAACTAACGAGTTCAAAAAAACTTTTCTAGAGTTAAAATAGAATGTAAGGTTCAATAATTGTTGTGAATGACTGAATTTCAACAAATAGTGGAGTGCAATTTAATTTCGATCTTTCAGCCCATTGGCACTTTTAGAGAAAAATGTATGACCTTGCCAGATATGTACCTGACACCCCGTAGATTAGGAATTCACTTGTAAAAAAATCGTAATGAATATAAGGGCACAAATCAAAATTTTTTAACTAACCACACCACGTGATAGAGCCAATCACGAAGCATATCTTATTCAAAAATCATTAAATTCTCTGTAGAATTTCTATTTTTAAAATAAATAAAGAAACGAACTTTTACATTGGCTTATATGGCAGTAAAAAACAAAAATCCTCATTTTCTCCGTTCGACTGCAGCTGAAAATTAATTATTTTTCGAACAATTTTTCGATATCTCCCAAATATTTATTTAAAAAAATAATTCTTTACAAAATGTTTGTTATATTTTTCAGATTACAATGTTTCTTAAATCAGATTTTTTGAGTATCTAATAACCAAGATATTTAATAATGTGTAGCGTGATGTCAATTTTCGAAGCTTATCGGCGGATTGAAATTGTTTACGGCTTCGAGCCCCCCCTCTAACTCCAGGAGCACCTAAGTTCCACTGGAGTGAATGAATACCTACATAGGACTATGAAATTTTCAGTTAATTTATTTTACTTTTTCATCTATAGGTAAAGTGACGTGTACAAATCCAAATTTCAGATTACGACAAAATGGACTTTCTGAAATTTTTGACATGAGATCTGGGAGGTTTAAGGTAAAACGTTGTTGAATATTATTGCAATCGGTGCACCAGGGCGGCTCCAGGGAGAGCCTAAAAACAATTGTCGGATCTAAAAATATTTCAAATAAAAATTGTTTAGAATGAGAAGAATCACTTAAAAGCGTATCTTAGTGCACTCGGAAAGGAATTTATAGTCATATGTGATGAGGAAATAATGTCGAGGTGAATCTAACCGAACCTGATTTGTACTTATCTTGTACCAATTATTAATTTATATAATAATGTGTTTAATAACATAAATGTATACATATTTCAATTGATTTTCAAATTTTATTAATTTTAAACTACAGTGTTGGCAGATAACAGAATCCATATCAAAATAAAAAAGTTATGAAAAATGAAAGATAATATAACAAAATTTAAATCTCAATTAAAGATATACAGTATACACTTTCTTCATCTAATTCAAATATATTTTTATTGATATAGTTGACTACACAATTCTTATGCGTGTAAAAAATGTCGGCGTCTTTGATCTTTACCACACCGCCAGAGAAACAGACATTTTTTACACGTATAGGAATAATTGTGTAGTCAACTTTAAGTAGTTTTTTATTTCTTCTGAACGAGGAGTTCTTGCAGGACCTTTTCCCCATGCAGGAGCATAAATAGATGCATGACATGTTCTTTTTTTTACTGCCTCATTCTAAAAGAATAGAATTTTTAAAACATCAAATATCTAACGACTTGTATAACTTCGCAATACTGAATTAAGTGTGCGAGTAGCGTTCTTTTATGTACCTATATGTATATTTTCCTTTCCTTTCCTTTCCTTTGTCAGTAAATGTATTTCTAAGTAGTCTACTGATCTGTCTCTTGGACTTACATCGGTCCAATTCTAAATACCTGTTATACTTCTCATACCATACCCTTTATACTCTAAAAAACCTTTCTCAAGAATTTTACATATTTTGGTAAATGCCAGATCTCTTCTGATTTTACGTTTTCCACTTTTATTTTTATTTTTAGATAGCATTTTCTATTACGACTTAAGAAACATGAAACATGATACCGTGCGTGTAGCCGCGCGCTAGGCATAGGGAGTAAGAATTACATCGCGTGTGCCAGCTGGCTGAAATGAAATAACTGAGAGCTGGGATGCTCCGCCCGGCGGACGAATTTACGGCTGTGTTGTCAAATCTCTCGCGCTACGTGAATGTACATGCCTAATGGGCAATTACACGCACGGTATTTAGTTTCCATAGCTATTAAATCGTTAGCACCAATTCTTTCGAAAATGATTGGATTTTATTGAGCTGTTATTAGTCTTATTTTTCTTTCTGTATTCGTGGTTATTACTTGACAGACCTTATTTACTGTTGATGCCTTTTGACAAAAAATACATTTCTCTATAAAAAAAATTAGTTTTACGCAAGGGCACACCTGAAGAAGTTGTTGGACAGGCACTGGATCCATCGGAACTGTTTTCAATTTCTTTCTCTTTTACTATTTTTCTTTTCCTTAAATGTTCTATATTTTTTTTGCTAGTAAAACTAGAATAGCAATTTCGGTGCCAAACCAAATCGTCAAAACTGTTTGTTTTTCGAAATGATATAGTTCGAGAATATATCTAGTCTTCTCTTTGGTTGCTTATTTATTTATTTTTTTTTTTTTTGGAATTTTAAACAATCAATAAATGTTGCAAATGATTTCTCAGATTACAGGGGCCGGTTTCCTACAAAATTTCTTACTACACTAAACTTTATTTTTGTCTCTACCTCACTTTTAGAACTTGTGATGTCAGTAGTACTTTCCATTTTAATTTCTTCTGAAAAGCACATACATCATAAGGTCGAAAATTTTACTGAAAAAATACATACCAGCTGAAAATATCTTGCAAACAGTAAACTAAGGAGTTTCTTATAACATGTTAATCTGTTACATACAAATTTTATGTAGGTCAATATAACACTGAATTAATATAATCAACAAATACTTATATTTATTCCATATTAATCATTTTCAAGATAAAAAATTTAAAAATATCACAAACCACAAGTTACAATGCACGTGTCTATTTAAAGTCAGGCCTTTGCGGAAAGCAGCGCGGGTTGTTGAAACAGCTTTAAAGTAGTCGGACAGCGAATATCTCCAGCGAACGTCGACGCTGCCGATATGCTTCGAAAATTGACATCACACTACATATTATTAAATATCTCGGTTATTAGATCCTCAAAAAATCTTATTTAAGAACCTTAGTAATCTGAAAAATATAGCGAATATTTTATAAGGAATAATTTTTTTTGATAAATATAATAGTTTGGGAGATATCGTCGTGGGAAAGAAAGTGTTTGAAAAATAATTAATTTTCTGCTGTAGTCGAACGGAGAAAATGAGGATTTTCGTTTTTTACTGCCATATAAGCCAACGTAAAAGATCATTTATTTATTTATTTTAAAAATAGAAATTCTACAGAAAATTTAATGATTTTTGGATAAAATATGCTTCATGATTGGCTCTATCACGTTGTATGATTAGTTAGAAAATTTTGATTTGTGACCTTATATTCAATACGATTTTTTTACAACAGGGTGTCAGCTACATATCTGGCAAGGTCATACATTTTTCTCTAAAAGTGCCAACGGGAACAAAAACTAAGCGACTTTTGTCAATGCGAGCACTCCACTAAAATGATTTAATAATGTTTTGAACGGGTTGGAAAATACCAAACTTATAAAAAAAGGTTGATGAACCTACTGAGTGGGTAAATCCTATTATTCTAGTACAGAAACTCAATGGTTCATTAAGAATTTGCTTAGATCCCCATGATTTTAATTTAGCTATAAAAAGAGAATACTTTTAACTCCCAACTTTAGATCAAATCACAACTAAATTAACCAATTCAAAATATTTTAATAAATTAGACGCTAATTCTGGATTTTGGCAAATCAGTCTTGATGACGAGATTGCGAAGCTATGCACATTTGCAACCACTTAGGCAGATATTGTTTTTTATGTTTATCTTATGGTCAAATCTGCACCAGAGGTTTTTCATAAAAGATATAAAAAATATTTTATATGGAAGGCGTAGAATTATAAGATAATTATTTGGGGTAGTATAATTCAAATTATTTATTGGTGTCATTAACATAGTACATGTTTTACACAAGTCAATACATAGCACAGAGCTTTGAATAAATATAATTTATAAAAACATAGTTTATAAAAATTTAGCAAGATAAGATTGTATGGTTAGCTTTATATGGCCTGGTGTATAAATGAGTGCTCCTCCAAAAGTTGTAAAAAGTGCCAAAATAAGTACCAATTAAAATGCAATAACCGGTACCCATTACAAATAAATTTGCAAGTAATGTAACTATAAGTAACCTAAAGCAAATAGAAAAGCAATAATAGAAAAATTAAACCTATAAGTGTATATGCCTATGAATTACTGAAAATAATATCAAGATAAGGTTCTTTTTTGTGGCAAAATCAAATAAGTAAATTCCAATATCTAAAGGAGGCCACACATTATAATAAAATCGGGGAATATAAAGTAAAGAGAAAGGTTTTATAACATACATTACAAACTATGCAAGATTTCAGTCAGGAGCAAAAGGAATTTATACAAAATCTATTTTCAAAATTAAATACCAATATAAATGAAAAAAGTAATGGAATAACAGGTGAATTATAAAGAAGCAAATAAGTGATTTAAAAGCCGATGTAATATCTACTACTGACAATCTCGAGAAAAGGATCAAAGAGGTAGAAGCTGAAAACAAATTATTAAAGCAAAACGTTAACTACTTAGAAAGACGAGTCCGAAAGAACAACTTGGTGATATTTGGCATACATGTGGAAGAAACCAACTTAACAGCGTTACCACATTTGGTAGATTTTTATTTCTTTTTAGTAGAATTTTAAGGATTTTTTGTAAAGTTTGGTAGGTAAAATTTGCTGGTAGATTTCTGATAGTCTATCAGGTTGGTTAACCGACACAATTAAACTGATGATAAAGCTGAGGAATAATGCTTACTCGAAGTATAAGCAAGACCTCAAAAGAGGTAAGTATACTCAAGAGCAAATTAACTCAAAGTGGGTATTTTATAAACAGTTGAGAAATTTGGTTACTTCATCAATTCGTCGGGAAAAGAAGGCGTACATTGAAAACACCCTAGAAAAGCATAAAGCAAATACAAGATTGTGGTGGAAAACTATTGAAAAGCTAAGAAAATCTGAAGAATTTAATAAATTCTTTGTAGAATCTGTACCAGATACTCATGCGCCAAATATTACAGTGGACTACTATAAAAGCAATTTACATGAAAATCTGGACGCGTCACATTTATTTGAGTTTCGCGAAGTTACCACTGAAGAGGTGGCACAAGTAATTAACTATATAAAGTCTAATACCGCTGGTGTTGATTGTGTCACTCTGAAAATGATTAAGTTGTGTCTCCCTGCGTGCCTGGAGGCCATTACATATATAATTAATTTTTCTCTAGTCCATGGTACGCTAATATTTGGAAGTGCGCTATAGTAATCCCTGTCGCCAAAATCAGCGAACCTAAAACATTCAAAGATTTTCGACCAATAAGTATAGTAACGACAAAAAAATTTTTAAAAATTTTTATTGTTCAAATAGGCTTAGGATGTCGTGAAACGTCGAGATTTTAAGTTTGAACGAAAAAAAATTTCTGTCTGTCGGTCTGTCTGTCTAACTTTTTTTGTGCGCACGTTTACTCTGGAACCGTTTAAGATATTGACTTGAACTTCAGTCGCATATGTACTTTAACGAGATCTGGAACTAGATTATATTTTCATCTTGTTCCGTCGAAGGGTTGGGGGGTAAATTGGGGTAAATTCAGGGTAAATACGTAAATCAAGCAGTTAAGAGTCCTTAAAATTGGTATTTAGCATATACAAGAGAAGCTAAGGTCTCAAAAACATTTTTAGCCACAGCCATTACCACCCCCATCCTATTATTAAAGGGGATGAAAAAAAATTGTGATTTAGTGTGTGTGCAAAAACCAGAAACCTCAAAATATTTTTTTACTTCATCCACCTCCACTACCACCCCTCTATCACCACCCCCACCCCACTACCGATGTAGGGTATTGTTTTATGGGTTTTTGACGTAGAGCATTTCAAATATTATAATATCAAAGTTCCATAAACAATTATTTCCACGTACAAAATTTTTTCGTTGTGCGTGACTTGGATAGAAAATCTGGATGTGGAAGAAGTAGTGATTCCTTGGGCAGCGGTTTTTATTAATATTATGATTTTCTAAGGAACTTCATTCTCAGAAGAACCAGCAACCGGCATCTGTCTTGAAATTACATGCATTTTGTATAATTACACATCAAATTAAAAAGTAATTTCTCGCGATCGTTAGTAGTTGCTGTTTTTGTCATTACCAATACAATGGAGAAAAATAGCTAACATACCACTAACACCACTATTGTATTCGCGAAAAATTCGAACTTCGGTCAGTAATATATTTTCTTGCAACCCGAGTGGGTCCCTGTCAATGTTATTTAATATATTATATATCCATATTATCAATATGTGGGCCTATGTTTTTCAGAACTCAGGGAAAATGCCGGTATGCAGTGACAAGTTATAGATTTTATGTAGTGGTATCGCTAATGTAAATACACATTTTTTTAGAACGTATAGTGGAATGCCATCGGGCCCAAATGATAATTTATAGGGTGCTTGAAGAAATCTATCAATTATTTCAGTTAAGGTGACTGTGTAACAGGTGATGTCAACGTGATTCTGTAAGTGGTCGTAATTAGGAATTTGATTTACTTGCTCGTTACTATAAACTGAGGGGAAAAAAAGATGCAAACAAATTAACAATATCATTAGTGGAAGAACGTTTATACGAACGTCACTTTTTGTGTTGTACACTGTATTTACAATGTGCTTACAATAAATATTTTTCTATTCTATTCTACTCTATTAGTATTATCAGCAGATACATCATCGTAGCGCAAAACTGTTGGTAGATTATACTGATTCCTTTTGTTTTTGAAGTAGGTCCAGAACTATTTAGGGTTATTAACCCTTTCACTGCGCAGCGCGGTTTCACGTAATTCTCGTGTAGTGCGCAATAAACTGACCGCTTGCGAGTATACGCGCTTGGAGCACGCAGATCCGATATTACGTTACTATTTGATTTGGTTCATTGTATCCACAGTCCATTATTATATATAAAATTGAAAGAAAAACAAAAACCAAGTGCTCTAGTTTCAATAGTAATAATTTATTTTTTAAAAATAGTTAAAAACAGTACAAGTAAACATAAACATAAAAACAAAACAACATTCTTATCAAAAATATTAAGGTACAACAAAAACTTGTGTAAGTATATAAAAATGTATTAATAGTACATATACGCGTGTTAAATCGCTTTGAGCAGTCTGAACCAATTTAAAAACTACAGGCGAGTTAACGCGCTTGGAGCACAGTGGGCCCATTTATTTTTCGCGCGTATACACGCTTTGAGCAGTGAAAGGGTTAACGAGATTGTTTTTGGTTCTGGCTATATAGTTATTAAAAATGTGAGGTAAAAGTCTGTTTTTCGAAAATTTTCACTTTTCCGCAGCGTCTATCTCGAAAAGGTTGCGAATTCGAAAAAAGTATATAAAATGAAAGCTGTAGAGAATTTCATGGACTTTCATTTGGTATAAGAAAATTTTTCCCTACAATGCACCGTTTTCGAGATATAAGATATATTTATCAAGAAAATCATCAAGCAATTAAACTAAAATGATTTGAGATGTAGTTTTTTTTTTTAATCCACGTTACTACAACTTAAACCATAATAATCATGAAGTGTATATACTTTTTAACAGTTCTCAATGAAGAAAGAATTTTTTTGAAGGGCTTTTATTTTTTTCTATATTTTTTATTGCGACGTTTGAGTTCGGGCGTGATAATATATATAAGTATATTTTTCCCATTCATCTTTTGCATGTTTTGTTTAAAACAAAAAAGCATCAGAAAGCTACAATTTTCATCTTTTAAATGAACCAAACTCATATAGTACAGGAAACGGAGTCCGAATAATCCCCCAATTCGGAAATAAATAGTGCTCAACTGATTATTATTTTAAGTTGTAGGGTTGACCCTTAGGAGTAACATACCAAAAGTTCCCAGCCGTGGGCCTCATGCGTTAGGCGGGAGGGGGGTAGAAAGGGTCGGTTTGTAGGTTTTTCGTTATTATCTCGAAAACTAAGCATCCTAGCGAAAAGGTCATTTTATACAAAATGAAAGTAAATTAAATTGTCTACAAAAAATATCCTATTTATTTTTTCGCTAGGAGCAGTAGTTAGGGGCATACGTGAGTTTGAAAATGCGAGCTGGAAAAACTTTATTGTGGGAGGTAATGCTTAACAAGTAGAAAATTTTATAATATTACAAGTATTTACAAGGCTATATTAAGTAATTGGTCGAGTTCTTCGACAAGATCATCATCATTGTCGTCGCCGTTGATGCTGACGATTGGAGGGCCGTTGGTACACACTGCTGCACACAAGCGAGCAGGGTATGTAACGGCCCCCGCAACCAGTTGTGCACCTGCAAAATATTTTATTTAGGACGGATTCTGGCGCAACTGAGTCCGTGCTTGTGACGGAAGCCATTCGACCCCCTCATCCATCCCCAAGCAGTTGGCTCCTGCTGCTGATATCCATATAGCCATTGCTGAATCTGCAAACAATAATTCGTCCTTTGTAGTTTAAAAAAATATGACACAATCTTGTCTAAGCACAATACAAAACAAGTTAATGTAAACAAGCATATATTGATATAAACCTGCAAACGAACTCTAAGGAAGTGTTGGCGAGTAGCCCCTCTGGTGGGTGGAAGTGCTGCAAAATCAGGCTTTGACTTTGTCGAGGCTTTAACAAAGGCCTGGTGTCGTACCCGGTTCAGGTCTGCTCCTTGTTGGGCCTGGTACAATGAAAAAAGCTGATCTCCTGCATCAGCTACCATGTCCTGTGTTGCTGAGGGATCACAGAAAACTTTGTAGATGTCTGTGACCTGCGACCTGCTCCTCGGTCTTCCCTTGCTCTTGTTCTGAATAGCGTAGTATCACAACCGCTGAAAGAAGGGAGCCATTTGCGAAGGATCAGGGGGTCGGATGGCTTCCTTACCTCCATCACAAGCACGGACTCAGTTGCGCCAGAATCCGTCCTAAATAACATATTTTGCGGATACACAACTGGTTGCGGGTGCCGCAAAGCAGGCATATCCTGCTTGCTTGTGTGCAGCAGTTGCCGCGCTTCGTGTACCAACGGCCCTCCAATCGTCAGCATTAACGGCGACGACGATGATGATCTTGTCTATGAACTCGACCAATTACTTAATATAGCCTTGTAAATACTTGTAATATTATAAAATTTTCTACTTGTTAAGTATTATTAATAAATCCTGCACAACAAGGTTTTAGAACGGGAAGGTCTATGAACACAGCCATTTTTGACCTATTATACACAATTTATGAGGCTCTTAACAATAAAACACATATAATTGCCCTATTTTATGACTTAAGTCGCGCTTTTGATACTGTTGAACACCAGTTGTTGCTGCATAGATTATATGGCATCGGAGTACGTGGAGTTGCATATGACTGGGTTGCTTCATATTTACATAACAGGAGTGTGATTGTAAATGTTGAGGGGGCTCAGTCAGATGCAAGAAACAGTGAACTGGGTGTGCCACAGGGATCTATTTTAGGTCCCTTATTTTTTATAATATTCATTAATGCTTTAACAGATAGTTGCACTACTTCCGATAAAACTATACTTTATGCAGATGATACAAATCTTCTTCTGCATCAGAAAAATCTTGATACTATCGTTCAAAACTGTAACACTGCATCACAAGAAATTGTAAACTGGTGTTCTGACAATGGGCTAATGTTGAACCCGAATAAAACTATGTACGAGAAATTTTTAACGAAAAATATTACTTCGGATAACAATGTGTTGATTAAACTTTGCGGTAAATCCATACAAGCTGTTCAGGAAATAAAATTTCTCGGCACAAATATCGATCATAAACTTACTTGGGAGGCACATATAAATAATATCTGCTCAAAACTTAGTAATATATCTTACATAATTAGAACACTTAGAGATACAGTATCAAGTAATATTTTGAAAATGTTATATTATGGACTTGTGCAATCAACCCTCCAGTATGGTCTGCTTTTTTGGGGTTCATCAAGCCACCTAGAGAAAGCATTTATAATTCAAAAAAAGATAATAAGGTGTATGGTTGGAGCTCATCCTTTCTCTAGCTGTAAACCGTATTTTAAAAATCTAGAAATTCTTACATTACCATGCTTATATATTTCTCAACTAGTTATGTATATTAGATCTAATAAACAGCATTTCTTAAAGAACAACGATATGCATTCTCACTGTACACGCAATAATGAGTTAATACATCACTCATTCTCTAGGCTAAATATAGGTCAAAATTTTCCTACATACATCGGTGTAAAATGCTATAATAAAATTAATTTTTTTGAAACAAATGACAGTATCAGTGCTTGTAAACACAAACTAAATACATTTCTCATAGCAAACTCATTTTATTCTGTGGATGAATTTTTGAATCATTAAATACTTGTAACTTTGCTGTATATAGATTACTATTTATTACTACTTATTTATATGTACCTTTTAATTTTACTTTTGGATGTTTTTAAATGTGTGTTTTGATCATTATCTATATAATTATTGTGTTATATTCTTTTTTGACTAGTCAGATAAGTTAATAATGTTTTTTTGTTAGCTTTTATGATGAATAAATTATTATTATTATTATTACCTCCCACAATACACAGTTTTTCCAGCTATTCGCATTTTCAAACTCACGTATGCCCTTAACTACTGCTCCTAGCAAAAAAATGAATAGGATATTTTTTGTAGACAATTTAATTTACTTTCATTTTGTATAAAATTACCTTTTCGCTAGGATGTTTAGTTTTCGAGATAATAACGAAAAACCTACAAACCGACCCTTTCCACCCCCCTCCCGCCTAACGCATGAGGCCCACGGCTGGGGACTTTTGGTATGTTACTCCTAAGGGTCAACCCTACAACTTAAAATAATAATCCGTTGAGCACTATTTATTTCCGAATTTATGTCTTCGTTTCCTGGTCTAATATAGATTGAACGAATTCTGATTTAGTGACATGTAATTCAATGCGTCGGTGTCACAGTCATGCGTATTCAACCGCGCGCACGCATGTATCTCGCTCCGAGTTATAAGTTACACTTGACTATTTTTCCGGGAAAATCGTGGCTTTAGCGATAAATTTTGTTAGCACATTTTTTGTTCATAAATAAGTTATTTTTTTTTAATAAACTTCCACAACATATAAAGACATTATCATTAAATAAATATAAATTAACCATCAAAAGGATGTTGTTAGAAAAAAGTTTTTATAATCTCCAAGAATTTTTAGATAGTAATAACTTATTTTAAACAGTTCTATTGTGTATGTACTCTAAGGACCGGTTTATCAGTGCGCGCGGTTAAGCACTTTATCCTATAGCTAAATTAACTAGAAGTTTAGAATGTGCTTCTATTAAACATTTCAATATTGCAACTTCACATTCTAAACTTAGCTTCTTAATTTAGCTGTATAGACCAAGAGTTAGCAACGATTTATTTACCTCATAAGCAAAATGCGGTTTGAGCCTAGGAATATGTAGAGGTTGTGTCGCAATACAATAATCGGTTTTGTCTGATGGCCGCACATCTTGCGTTCTCATAGATAGGTGGAAAAACATAAAATTTTGCATTTAATTACGTCATGAGGAAAATGGATAAAATCAACTCTGTTGTAAAGCTCTTATACCCAGAGACACATATATGCCAAATCTGACTGAAAAGTCCCTTGCTTTCATTAAACCAGACTGACCTGAACGTGATGAAATTTTTGCATTTATTTTCCTCAAGAGGAAAATGGATGAAACCTTCATATTTATTTAGCTTTAGGTTAGCCAAACATGAATATATCAAATCTGACTGATAAAGCTCTTGTTTAAGGTCCATCAGACACAATTAAAAAAAAAAAATGTATTTTTTTACCTCATCACCAAAATGAATGAACACTGCATATTTCTGTAGCTTTACGTTAGCCAAACGTGAATACATCAAATCTGACTGATAAAGCTCATGTTTAAGGACCATCAGACGCAATTAAAAAAAATATATTTTTTTATCTCATCAGCAAAACGAATGAACCCCTCATATTTCTTTAGGTTTAGGTTAGCCAAATATGAATACATCAAATCTGACTGATAATGCTCTTGTTTAAGGTCCATCTGACACAATTTGAAAAAAATTGTATTTTTTTACCTCATCTGCAAAATGAATACCCTTCACCTACCTATAGCGTACCTGTAGGTATAGTTGGATGCAACATTATGTAGGACAAGCATTTATTTGTTAAGCCTCCCTACCATTTAATGTAATTTAATTAGTATGGGACAAATTTCATAAAATTAATTAAAATATACTTCATTTGATGGAATTTTGTCACATAATAATTATTGAGATACGTTAAATAGTAAGGAGGCTTACAAAACTAAATACTTGTTCCACACACACAACCAACTGTACTGTAGTTTTATTATAGAATTTCTAATTGAGAAAACAACGTAGATTTTTACCGCGGCAGTCTTTGACGACGGCACAGATCAAACGTCGGCACTGTATCGACCTTATTTTACGATTTCCAAATTGACTTTATACCACTGCACCCTACTTGTATGCTACTGTTTTGCAAGATCGGGAAATTTGAAACAGAATACTTTGAGCAAGGAGCTTTATCATTATGAAGAACCAACAAAATTTTTTCAAGGGCACCTGTGGATCTGACTTTAGAACAAACCATAAATGCTGATTCTGCTAGCAGATGGACAGGAATCAGCTCGTTCACTAATTCTATTAGTGCTCGTCAAAGATGGGCTCAGTCATTTCCTAAGGGCTACAATTACTTCTAATTTTTATAGTGAAATTGGTGTCCATAAAAAAGAGTTTGTAACGTCAGAATTGCGCCCTAGGAATATTGAAAGGACACATGCTCAAATAGAAACCATAATCGGTATCGTAAAAAGAAATCTTAATCCTTTCGACGACAATTTGGATAAAAAAACATTGTTCGACATATCCACTGGAAAATCTGCTTCGGTTGAAACCACAAACTTTTTGTTGAATGTATTTACAACTGGACTGGCTTTAAGAAATTCATTTGTAGAGAAGTGTAGCGAAAATCCTGACAAATTTCAAGAACGATTAAAAAGAGTACAGTTGCATAGAGTTGGGTAGTAACTCGTATGATTCGTATCATTGAATCGAATCCTGGCAGTGATTCGAATGGTACAAATCCCACAAAAGCAAAAGATTCGTATATTTCCTATCGATGTTGTAACCGTATCCGTTTGTACAATCAAGACAGTTCGGATTCTTGAAAGAATATTTCAGTACGAATTTTTTCTTGATACGGATTCGTTTGGTACGAATCCTTAAAAAGAGTCGAATCGCCCAACTCTACAGTTGCATACATTTGTTAACGAGGGGGCTAGAAAATCAAAAAAACTATCAGATGGGAAAATTGTTACCATTAAAATGGAACGCGATACGATACGATAGGTAGGCTGCTGTATGAAGCTACGCAGAAAGGGTTGGATTTAGAAGAGGTATTGAAGTATCCTCTTACCCCTGTTCCTTTAAGCCTTTGCCACTTCGATGGAACGATTAATTCTACTGACAAGTCTGCACTTATGAAAGTTTTGGAAAATAAAGTCACCCATGATATCCCAAATGTGATAGATGCTATAATTGTAGATGGTATGTTCTTCTTACATTTACTCGATAGTAGAAATATTCCTGCCACATTTGGAAAAATTGCCAGAAAATATGGACTATCAAAAAGCTTTTGCCACATTGGTGAGGAACCAATTTCGGAAGAGACCTGTGCATCCGTAGAGAAGTTCACGTGCGAAATATATGGTTATAAAAACGAAGACCATACTAGCTCTGTACGATTTGCAAAGTTTTTACTTACGTATAAACCACAAGAAGTGAAATTCATAAAAGGTGCAGATGGATAAAGCTTTCCACCTTGCAGAGTAGTTATAGATCAAAAACTGAAACGAACCAACTACGTCTGCAACTGTGGTGTAATAATAATAATAATAATAATAATAATGTTTATTTGAATTTAAAAGATTAGATACATCATTTGACAAAGAAAGAAATTTTCCAAATAAACACTCAGGTTTCACAGAAGTATTCTAGTAGATACTTGTTTGTGATGTTGGGAGTGTGGACATTTTATTATTACATTTATATCTAATATCTATGTATAATATAATATTTACACATACATACACATATACATTTACTTACATACTAGACACTATAAAATCAAATATACACATACCACATAACTTAATAAATAACGATAAGTAAATAAACACATCATATAAATCTCAATAACTTCTCAAAAAATTGCCTTGAAGGATATTATTCATTTGGTTCCTAGGAAATTCCAAAATCCATGTTTTTACTTTCTTTTTAAACATAAACATATTTTTCACATTTCTTATATCATCAGGTAAGTAGTCATATAATTTTACAGATAAATAAGTGTGATTCTTTACACCAACTGTTTTATAAACTTTTGGTTTTACTGTAATTATATTTTTTAGTCGGGTGTCATAACCATGTTTCTTAAAATCTATATTTTTTGTTTTTTGAAGGTTCATTAGAAGAGAGTAACCATATAATTGACGGATGTCCATAACAGCCATTTCTTGTAGCAAACTATTACTTGAATAAGTATATTCTTTATTTAATATAATTTTTAAAAACCACTTTTGTAAAACCATTAATTTATTCAAATAACAATTTGCCACTGCTCCCCAACCTATTATTCCATAGGTGAAATGCGTCTGTATTAATGCAAAATATAATGTCTTTAATTGACTAATACTTAGGTACTGTTTCAGGAATTTGAAACGTGATAATAAATATCTAGTTTTATTTGTAATATAATTTACTTGCAAATCCCAACGAAGGTGTTTGTCAATCACAATGCCCAAATATTTCATCGATTTTGCTTCCTCAATTATTAGATTTGATGATATGTTCAAAGGACCGAAATTTGGGAGATTATTCACTAAGGATGTAAAAGGAAGGTATTTGGTTTTCATGTTATTTATAGTTAAGATATTTGTGTCGAACCAATTTTTGATGTTTTTGAAATCCTTCTCTACTATTTGTTTTAGGTCTTGCCACGTGTCTGCACTATAAAATATAGCGGTGTCATCAGCAAAGCTCAAAATTTCTCCTGCACTATTAAGGGTAAGTAGACTATTTATATAAATAATAAATAAAATCGGCCCTAAAACAGTTCCTTGAGGGACACCCCAATTTATAATTCGTGAATTACTTAGAGCCTCATTAATTCGTACATATTGGGTCCTCCCTGTAAGATAACTTTTTATGAGTTGGAAAGCATTTCCCCGAAACCCGAGTTTCTGCATTTTTGACAATAATCGCTTGTGACAGACAGTATCAAATGCCTTTGCTAAGTCTACAAAAACACACAGAGATGGCTTATTATTATCTAATTTTCTATAAATTAACCCCGTTAAATAGGCTATAGCATCTTCTGTGGACTTTCTTTCCCTGAAACCAAATTGCCTGTTAGATATAATATTAAATTTATCTAAAAATTTCACAATTCTATTTTTTAGTATCTTTTCAAGCAATTTGGCAACATTGGAAATTAGCGCAATAGGTCTATAGTTGATTAATTTTAATTTATCGCCATTTTTATATAGGGGTTTTATAACTCCAACTTTTAATACATTTGGAAATATCCCTTGTGCAAGCGAGCTATTGATCAAATGAATAAGTGGTTGCTTTATTTCATTTATGGTTTGTTTTAGGGTTTCGGCTTTAATATTATCGTAACCAGGTGCCTTCTTTTCTTTTAAACTATTTGTAACCTCTCTTAATTCAGTTTCGTTAGTTGGTTGCAAAAATATTGAATTTTCAAGGTATTTCTCATTATCACTAAGTTGACCAGTATTTTGTATTTGCTTTGCTAAAGATTCACCCATATTAATATAGTGCTGATTAAACGTATCAGCTATTTCTTTTTCATTTTTAATGATTTTGTTATCGAATTCAATTTCCTTTAAAATCGTATCGTTATTACTTTTATTACAAATTCGATTTACCGCATTCCAAAGTTCTTTTGTAGAGTTCTTATTTTTTGTTATGATACTATTATAGTAATGCATTTTAGCATTTTTAATCAATTGCGTTAGTTTGTTTTTATATTTTTTGTATTGTCTGATTATTTCTGTATTTTCTGGGTTTTGTTTCATTTTATGGTATAAAGAATTTTTCTCTTTTACAGATTGAAGGAGGCCTGACGTTATCCATTCTTTTTTTCCTTTGGATTTGTTCATTTTTTTTATAGTTTTTGTGTTTTTGTTTATGTAATATGTGAACTTATTAATAAATGATTCCCACTGTAGATTAAGATCTTCCTTTTGGTATATATCTGCCCATTGTTCTTTTTGTAAATCACATTGTAAGTTAATATAATCTATATATTTTTTTGTTGTATAATTTGTCTTAGTTAAAGGAGTAATATTACTATTTGTATCTAGATATAATAAAATTGTGTAGTGATCTGTAATTGGTGTTTTTATTATAATAGGAAAAAAATTGTTTTCTCTTTCAGCACTCTTAATAAAAAAATGATCTATGGTGGATTTTTGTTCATTTTGTTCTCTGGTGTACTTGTTTATATATGACCTAAAGTCATATTCGTTTAGTATATTTAAATATTCTTGACAGAAATCATCATCCGAGGAAATATTGATGTTTATATCTCCAGTTAATACGTGTGCGTAATAACATTTATTTATTTCCTTTAGATAATTTTTTAATCCGTCATTGAAACTATATGGACATGTGTTAAGATCTCTATATATACAAGTTATTAAAATATTTCTATTATTTACATTTATTTCTACTTCCAGTAAATTTAAATTAATGAGGTTATTATTATATTTTATATTTTCTAATATATAAACTCTATGATATGATAGACATTTTTTTATTAGTACTATTACTCCATCATTTTTGTTAACATTTCCTTCATTATACAGAGTGTCATATCCATTTATATTAGATAATGCTAGATCCTGAATTTCAAATGTTTCTGTTAGAATGATAATATCAAAATTTTCTGTGAAGTGATTGAGTAATAGCAAGAGTTCATCAAAATTTTTTTGTAGACTTCTGATATTGGTTTGAAATACTTTTATATTTGTATTTAGATTTAAGTTTGAAATCAAATCATTGTGTTCAATTACATCATTTGCAATATTCGTTTTAATATTTTCATAATTATAATGTTTTATATATGGATTCATTTTTTTATTTTTGGTTTTTTTTTACACATTCTTACAATTCAATAATAGATTAGATATAAACATAAACACATAAACACATACATAAACACATTACATTCGGCTAAAACAAAGAAAAGTAAATGAAATAATATTGTTATATAAGTTAATTCCTCTTTTTTTTGTTATCTTTTTGTACTTTTTCCTCTGAATTTGATCTTTTCTTCTCTGTAGCTTTTGTGCCTGAATTTTGTATGATGCTTCTCAGGGTCCTTCCTCTTATCTCTTCGTTACGTATTTCATCACTGGTTTCCTGGAACCCGATATTTTCTCCTGCTTTTTGTGTGCAAATAGGTGTAGTTGGAGCACTTTTTGAATTTTTGTCTGCATCCGTTGATGGTTCTTGTGCAATAGATTCACTTGATGTCTGATCTTCACCACATAATAGATTTGCTACGCCATAGGACTCCCCATTTATAATCAGTTTATTTTTATAGATTTTTGCGTTATATTGTTTTTCCCTCGCTTGTTTCAGATGTTTCACTAATATTCTTCTATCTTCGAGTTCCTGAGGTGTTAGATCATTAGTTATATATACTCCAGTTCCTTTAAGTTTAAATGCGTTTTTCAGTATATCTATTTTCTTTTTATAAGAAACTAATTCTAATAAAATAGGTCTGGGTTTCAGATTCTCAACTGTTTTTCCTATGCGATGTATATCACGGACTTCTGTCAATTCAAAAGATATCTCCAATTTCGTTTTTATAATATCCTGGATAACTGTTTGTAAATCTGATTTATTTTCGTTGACTCCATATATCACTAGGTTATATTTTTTTTGTTGTTTTTGTGTTTCGAAAAGTTGATCGTTTAGTTTTTTATTTTCTCTCTCTAACGTTTCCACCTTCCCCTGGATTTCTTTAATTTCTTTGCAAAAGTTCGTTTCTATTCGTTCAAGTCTATTTTCTATACGTATATTGTTAGCATTTATAGCTTTAAGTAATTGATATAGGTCTTCATTTGAAACAGTCTTGCCTTCATCTGATACTTCTTCGGGCATTACGTATAAGTACACTAAGTATTATTTTAATATCCTTTTAGGTGTTTCTATAGTGTGTGATTACCTTTAGAAATTTCACTTTTTATTGGTGTGTAAAAAGTCTGCGTAAAGACTTCTAGCAATTTGTATATTTATTGTTCATAAAAAGTCAACATAAAATCTCCTATCAGTGTTTGTTACTGATAAGAATATTAGCCTCAAAGTAAATCGAACTAAATGCACTTTGCAGTGGGTTTCTTACACTTGTTTAGAGTTAGAATTATTATATTATATGGGTACTTGCCAGTAACTTATATGAACTGCACTATTTCAGGTGGGAATTTCTCGTTCGTTTGCTATATCTTTGGGTGTTTGTTACAGAGCTCTTTCAATCGCATGCTTTCTACTTAAGCCACACACACAGGTAATGCCACTAACCCTTTAAAGACGAACCTTTTGGGATCACCACTAGATTCAGGATGGATACTCGAAGATGGTAAATATACACCACACTGGTTCGATGGTCCTGAATTTCCTGAATCTATAAAAATTATCGAGAATAATTTGGAACTTGACGAAAATCTTGAGGATGATGAAATTAATGATTTACAAATCATTGACTACTGCGAAGACAGCAATGATGAATCTGATACAGAATAAATTTGTTTAAAACTATTATTTAATACTTGCACCTACAAATATATTCTTAACTATATTATTTAATAAAGATTTTAGTTTCATAATGCAATATTTCTTTCCCTTTCTCACATTACGTAGATAAATTCAAATTCAAAACAGATTTTGAGAATTCGAACAAATAACGTAAAAATACAATTCTAGTCAAATTGTCTAGTAGACCTTAAACATGAGCTGTATCAGTCAGATATGATATATTCGTGTTTGACTAATCTAAAGCTACCAAAATATGCAGTGTTCATTCATTTTGCTGATGAGATAAAAAAATATGTATTTTTTTAATTGCGTCTGATGGTCCTTAAACAAGAGCTTTATCAGTCAGATTTGATGTATTCACGTTTGGCTAACGTAAAGCTATAGAAATATGCAGTGTTCATTCATTTTGGTGACGAGGTAAAAAAATACATTTTTTTTTTAATTGTGTCTGATGGACTTTAAACAAGAGCTTTATCAGTCAGATTTGATATATTCATGTTTGGCTAACCTAAAGCTAAATAAATATGAAGGTTTCATCCATTTTCTTCATGGGGAAAATAAATGCAAAAATTTCATCACGTTCAGGTCAGTCTGGTTTAATGAAAGCAAGGGACTTTTCAGTCAGATTTGGCATATATGTGTCTCTGGGCATAAGAGCTTTACAACAGAGTTGATTTTATCCATTTTGCTCATAACGTAATTAAATGCAAAATTTTATGTTTTTCCATCCCCCCGATCTGTGAGAACGCAAGATGTGCGGCCATCAGACAAAACCGATTATTGTATTGCGAGACAACCTCTACATATTCCTAGGCAAACCGCATTTTGCTTATGAGGTAAATAAATTGTTGCTAGCTCTTGGTCTAGTAGGATAAAGTGCTTAACCGTGCACTGATAAACCGGCCCTTAGTTGCTTTTATATTATTATATTTTAATATACATATAAAAATATATTTTTAAATTATCCGGCTGAGCTCTTGAAGCACAGCATTATTTGTTGACTTGTGCAATAATCTATGATTAATAGCATTAACAAATGATTTGATTTGATCTATCCATCTGTTTTTGTTTTTTCCTAGTTTGACTTAATTTCAACATTTTGAAAAAATGGATGAAAAAAAACTTTTTTTCACTTTTTTTTTATGTTTTGCATCCGAGCGAAATGTAAACTTTTCAGGATATTATTCTACACACTTTCATGAACTCATTAAAAAAAAGTTTACACAGTTTGCAACTTTTTGCGGGTAAATACCTTCATCGACTGGGCTATATGTACTTTAACGAGATCTAGAACTAGATTATATTTTCATCTTGTTCCGTCGAAGGGTTGGGGGGTAAATTGGGGTAAATTTGGGGTAAATAGGTAAATCAAGCAGGTAAGAGTCCATAAAATTGGTATTTAGTCAAAAGAAGCTAAGGTATCAAAAAAATTTTGGCATTAGGCACCCCCACCCCATTATTAAAGCGGATGAAAAAAAATTGTGATTTAGTGTGTGTACAAGAACCAGAAACCTCAAAATATTCTTTTACTTCATCATCCACCCCCACTACCACCCCCACCGATGTGGGGTATCGTTTTCGGATTTCAAATATTATATTATTAAAGTTCCATAAGCAATTATTTCCACATACAAAATTTTTTCGTTGTGTGTGACTTGGATAGAAAATCTGGATGTGGAAGTAGTGATTTCTTGGACAGCGGTTTTTTTCTTATGTTATGGACCCTTATCCTGTTATTCCATAATTTTTTGCGACTTTTATTGAAGGCCGTTCAATTTTTTTTTACCTTTTTAGTGATCTCTTTATTTAGTTTCTAGACAGAAAACACTCGTTGTTGTGACTTTCAACTTTAACATTAGGCTCGTTATCAGATTCACTATGTAAATCTACAAAAATGTTGCAAATTATAGCCATATTGAATTTCCCATTTCGAATTCTTAACTTTTGACGTCAGATTTCATAGAAACCGCTTAAGCCAATACAGGAGTAAAAAAAAACATACATATACTGAGAGCCTCCTCCTTTTATAAATTTTATGAAGTTGGTTAAAAATGCAATAATCCGGCAAAAAGTATGTTTACTGCTTGTTTTGTTATAAAACAAGTAAATAATAATCTTGATAAAAGTAAAACAATACGATGAAACAAAAACTTAACAAAGCTTCCTCAATGTACGAAAAGGAAAAATACATTTATTTATGATTTATTTAAATGTTTATAAATATTGATTAATTTGGAAACTTTTTCATGGTCGAATGTAAATAAATACATGCTACTATTGCACTAGATGAGCTACAGGTATACGATTAAAGAAAACAATAGGTATCTACATGTTGCCACATGCTATATTGTCAAAACAACACCAGGTAATAGGCGAAAAATTTGGATTCTACAAAAACCCCGAATAAGCCACATTTACCCACAACTGCTCAGAAAATCCCCACCAAAAACCCAGTGAGTCGTCTTTTCCTAAAAAAGGTGGGTTTTTGCACAACCCTGCCACATACACGTTTACATGGTAGATTGTCACACGTGCTTCGAAAAACTCAGCTAAACTTCATCTTGTTGCCATTTTGTTTGATTGATGTTTTTTTAGCTTGTTGATTTAATTAAGTTTGGTTACTGTATTATGCAGTATTAATATTATTGTGAAACATTTAATTAAATATTTTATATAACTTTGACATCATGTAAAATTATGATGTCAGTTTAAGAGTGACGTGCACCGCTTGATATATTGGATTGGATTATTAGGTACTGTAAAATTTTATTGCAGGACAAGACTTTCAGTATATATAGGCGAAACCAGGACCGGGCCCTGTTGGGTATATGGTTTTTTGCTTGAAAAGGGATGAAGTCTCCATTGGACAGATGAGAATTCTATCGAGAATCTTCTTATTCGCAAGTCTTGACAAGACGCCTAATCCATGGCATTCTAGTTGGCCTTCCTTTCTTGTATCACGTCTGATGGATCCCGCCACCTGTCGTGGTTGCCTGCCAGGTGCACGACCTCATCAAGCTCCTTGACATCAGTTCAATGTTTTGGACGGTGCCCTCTTTAGGTTTATTCCAATACAGCTCCGAACTAGTTTGGGAATAGTCGAGTACATGCGCAAAGTGAATGTAAATTTCAACACACTTCTCCATTAAAATATGTACTAGGTGTTGTGTGTTCCAACATAACGTTCGACGGTATCTGAACCGATTTCTGAACTGTGAAATCAATCTAATAGTAGACCGAAAACCATTCCAACACGTTGCCATTCTTAATTCAGTCGAATACTAGTAAATTATTAATGCAAGCATATAAAACAGTTCATGAACTAATACATGTATGATACAAAAACTGCTTGTTGGAACAAACCTTTTGAATGTGAATCTTGCCATCTGATTTTCCCTCAACTACCGTTCTATATTGTTCTCTCTCTGCTCGAGTCAATGTAGTAAAAAAAATTAGAGGATTCGGGATAATACAATGCTGGAGAGTTGGCTTGGGAAACGTACTTCTTGCTTGAACGTTAACAAGACTAATCTATTGAGAATATATCCCCAAAATACAAATTAGTTACAAATATTTTTTTTCTACTTTTCTATAAATTGTGTGAATTAATAAAGGCGACATTAAAAAAAATTGTAAATTTTGGGTTTTAGTAAGTAGAGGCCGTTAAATTACTACTATTGATTTAAGTATTAAACAGGCATGGAACGATTTCAGGAGATGTCTCATGGGAAAATTAGTTATTATTAGTTTTTACCTTTTTACCTTAGCATACAAATTTTCAATAAGTTAAGATCTGATTCCATGCCTGTTAAAACGTATAAAAACAAAGTAAAGAACCTACTTTTGGAAAACTGTTTTTACTTTTACGAAGAATATCTCAGTCATATCTTTTAACATCCTTGACAATGTTTATTTGTACTCTGAACAAATCTTTATTTTTCCTGCTGTTGTCAATGTATGTAAATTAATACTATACGTATTTTTATATTTTTATTTATATTCTTATAAACTGATGATTTTTTAGATTTCAGAAATAAATTATTCTATTCTATTTAAAAATGGCGAAACAAAGAAAATTGCACCAAGTTGCCTCGCTCCCCATAAATTATTGGGAAATAATGAATTTACATTAATTTTTCATAAGAGATTAAAATATTTGCATTAATTGTAGGGCAATAATAGTGTTTAATTCTAGAACCGAAACACTGTATTCAACTCCAAACGTGATTGAAATTTATCGATATGCATGGATAATTTTTGCTTATTTATAAAAATATGACTTTCATTAAGAGGAAAACGAAATTTGTATTCATCATAAACTTACAGTTTCATTGGATGGTCAACGCCAGTAAAAATATTATTAGAAATCTTCAATTCACACGACCGCCTTACATTACGGCCACAACACAACGACGCCAACTAGTGATGGGCGATATATCACGAACTGTGATTTAATCACTGATATTAAGAAATCACAGGTAACGACTGTTAGTAAAGTTGGCAGAAAAGCGTGACGTGATCACGACTTTCCGTATTTCGTTCCCTTGCCGTGGTCTAACCACGTAAAGCAAGCGATCCCCTGCCTTATTAGCGTTATTTCACATTATTTAGATATTTATATAAATATCTTTCTTTTATTGACTGGAGATGCGATGTGGCGATTGGAGGCAGGGTCGTGACGGAACATTTTTGTTATAACACCAGAAGTATAACTACTAAAACCATGCGTAAAAATATTTTATATGATTAAATATACTAGCAATTTTATTGAAAATATTGAGCATTTACGTTTTGGCATGAAATATGAATAAAAATATGGAATATTCGACAATAAGCAAATGAAAACATTTTTAAAAAACATCCTTATAGGTATATTATAAAACAACAACAAAAATAGCATTAAAAAATAAATATACCATTTTAAATTAACAAAAATTCTTATAAAATAAACATAAATATAAACAAGAAATTTATTGATGCTTCCGAAATGTTAATGTTTGTACTATGTCGTGAGCAAAAAAAAATAGGACAACTATTTTTCTAATGTAAATCTGTCTCTATTTGCACAAAAATTAAAGTTAGATGTACACAACTAGATTTTAGCAAAAATGGGTTATAAGACCTGTCTCATTTTTTTTTGTGCACGACAGTACAACTTTACAAAAATTTCCTATTATCAAGTTCCATTCAAAACCTAGTATGCTTTTGCTTTATTACCAATCCATACATCAGATAGGTTATTTGGATAAACAAATCATAATATATTATACATATTATGCATATCTGCGGCAGCACAGATTACCAAAAGTAGCTAATTCACCATTCACCGTCTGTCGGCGCTTATTTAGGGATAGGGAACAATTAACAATTTCTCTCGTACGTCGTTATATGAAAGTCGTGATCACATCACGCTTTAAATTCACTGATATAAGAAAATCACAGTAACGATTTACGTTGTGATTGAAAAATCACGATATCGCCCATCACTAACGCCAACCTAGTAGTGATCATAGATTAAAGAATATTATGTTATAGATAGGCAACTCTCAAGGATTTTTTGAACAGCAAAACTTACGTCGAGAGTGGCGCTGTATTCCCGCCTTTTTTATATAGGCGGGATTGTCATAGGCGGGAATTTTAAATGATTTTCAAACAAATTGCTTAGGCCATCATTAGACTACAAAAGTTCTTTAACAAAGATTTTTTATAAAAGATATTTTATGAGATGAAATATCTATCAAATTACTCATAAAATATCTTTTATAAAAAATCTTTGTCAAAGAACTTTTATAGTCTAACAGTGGCCTTAAAATTAAATAAGTCATTTCAAAACTAGAAATTGATCATTTATTAATTTAACGGAAAATCATTACAATAAATACAATAATATTTAAAAATACATTTAAAAAGTAACTAACGTAAGTAAAATTACTACAAAAGTATTAAAATGTTGAAACTGCCTTGAAATAAGTAAAATGTTAAAGTAACTAATGTACCAAAATATCTGTAATACAATTAAATAATAGCGGGTTTATACGTGCATGGATTTAGTGGCGCCAGTAGATATTGGCACGCCAGTAAAAAAATATTGCGCGTATAAACAGTTACTGGCGAGCATGCATCAATGCATGCAAGGTAAAAGCTTGCTCGCCAGTAACTGTTTATATGTGTAATATTTTTTTACTAGCATGCCAATATCTACTGGCGCCACTAAATCCATGCACGTATAAACCCGATATAATATACATTTCCACGTCCTTTACTAACATTAAGTGGTGTGAATCAGTCTTTTTGGAATTTAGATTTTTCATTATCATATAGGTTACAAAAAACTGACATTGATTGTGAAACGTCATAAGTAACGTATTTGAATAATGTTAATCCAGAAGAAAAACATACGTATTTTTGTTTTTTTTACTTTTTTACACCATTCGATGGGAATGATTTCGATTTATAACAAATGTAAAAACTGATGTTGAAAAATTCACAGATACAGTGAAAAACTTTTTTATCGGTAAACACAACATTGGTCCAAAACTCCAACGGGCGATAGACACAATTTAAACAAAACATAATGCGGGCTTGCTTCTGTTAATATGGTCTTCTTGGCACTTGTACAGTTTTTTATTTTCGATTTTCTTATCCTTCGGCTAGCTGCTGACCTCGAAACTAGAAAATGTGTCATGAACACAGCGTCTCCTACTGTTTGAAACGGATTTTTCCTCAAATAGCCAAGGAGTGCTTCATCTTGAACGAGATTTGAACTTCTCGATAGGCCTGAACCGTGTTTTCTCTTTACGCTACCTTCCTCTTCCCACTTTTCTTCACACTCATAACAGTACTTGTATTCAATCGATAATGGTTAGCAACTGCTCTGATAGACCATCTCTCTTTAATTTCAGAGAGAATTAAAATTTTTTCATGTTAATTTTGGCATTGCGAAAATATGACACTGTCAAATAAATAATGATTTAATAAGGCGAAAAATAGGTGTACGGGATTTCATTGCACAGAAATGTACAACCCGTCAGTCTTTCGTTTTTAGTCAATTTCTTGGGAGTCACGTTCTTTGCAAATCAATAATACCTATATGCATGTTGGAATTTTTCGAAGTCGCAACACAACGTGAACACAACACTTATAACCCATTACAGTTTTTAATATTTAACAGAACAGTGTCGTTTCTAGACAGTTTCATTGGAAACTCACATTATTTACAAATAAGCAAATGGACTCCTGCTCTATGGATTTAATAATTATTAGTTTAATGTCTAAAACACAAAGCACAGACATGTAAACAATAATAGTAGTCTTTTATTTGCATGAGGATTAGTTCACTTGGGTCACATCTGACCAGGTCAAAATTGACCTGACTTAAAGCAAATAAAATAAGACAGTTTTGTTTGGAGTTTTGACAATTCAAAAAGTTAATTTTTGCTAATTTTAAACTTGAATCAATTACCAGTTAATTTAAGAGATCCTGAGACAAATTTATTATATTCATTTTATATCCCAGAAGAAGATTACGACAACTTTGATACACCTAGGAATTGTATAAAATTTTGTTGCTATGTACAAATAATGGTTGTAAACGGGAATATTCTTGATTTATAGGACTGTTTTCATTCTTCAATATTTTTAAGTTGAAATTTCGACGAAAAAAACTGTCAAAAACGTCAGTAATTCTACCCCACCACTTAACTAACCAAAAGTTCAGAAGTGAGTATCCTGTGCGGGGTGGATCAGCATCAGGAAGGGGGGATCTGATCTAATTACTTCTGACTTTAGATCAGTTGTAAATAAAATACGACAAACTGCTGAATTATGTGACCAGACTCAGAAGTGACCTGATCCTCATGCAAATAAAAGACTACTAATGGCGCGACAACTGACAGTACCAGTGTTGCCAACGAGTAGATTTTAAATACCCGCAAAATCACGCAGAAAATACCCGCATTACCCACCAACTATATGAAATTACCCACGGTCAATAAACGATACGGTTGCATCAATCAGCAGCTTTAGGACGAGCGAGACGCGGGGGGCGGGAAATCGAATGAAAGAGATAGACATATCTGATTTCCGTGCAAAAGACAGAGACAAAGATGCTTGTAGTGTCTACAGGTGACGTAGGCTGTAGACCCTACCGGAGTCTTTGTCTCTGTCTTCTGCACGGAAATCAGATATGTCTGTCTCTTTCATTCGATTTCCCGCCCCCCGCGTCTCTCTCGTCCTAAAGCTGCTGATTGATGCAACCGTATCGTTTATTGACCGTGGAAATTACCTACCAAAATACCCACACTGGAAAAACAGATAGGCATTGCGATTGTTTTGGTTTTTTGTGGCTTGGTTTGGTGCTAAAAATTTTTACCGGTTTAATATTGATTTTCGTACGAAGGAATGGAAAGATAATAAAACAATATAAATACATAATTTAATGGGTATTTTTTTTTTTAAATAAATATAAAACGCAATATAAACTATTAAAAAAATAACAAAAAACTCTAACAATGTAATAGTAATAACAAAAATATAAATATAATACAAAAATAAATATGAGTAATGACACAGTGCCAGCCACCCTGTCAAAAAAATCTCATCAATCCGTATTGAAAATTATCAAAAATTAATAAGTATCTATGAGAACCTATATGGTCAATAAGTTTCTATAAGAGTTAGGTAAAGTTGCTGTTGAAATCGTTATCAGTTTATATCAGAATTGACCAGCAAAACGAGTCAAGCCATATCCATTTGTAAATCCAAACATTTACTTATACCACATCAATGGGAATTTATGAGCACAGTATCTAATGTAATTCGTGCGGTTTTCCATGATTAAAAGACAAGTGTTTCTTTAAGAAACGAGCTGCATTAGGTTAGAACAGTTTTGATTTGCAATTGAAGATTACAAATTACAATGTTTGAATAGGGATTTATGAGATCAGTTACTATGAGTATTAATGTTTTTTTTTCAGTAATATATTAAATGTGTTTTCATTTGTTTGAATGGGTAAAGAGAAAGGTCAGTTTTCAACTGCAATTACAAATACAAGTTTAATCGCTTCGAATGGGGTTATATGCGATCAATTTCTAAAAGTATTTATGCTGTTTTCCGAATATAATTGTGATGAGGTTTAATCAGTAACAAATTGTTCACTATTTGTTATGATATGGTCGGAAATTCCAAGAACACATTTAGTATTCCTTCAAGAGGATTGATGAGGGCAGTTTCTACGAGTATCTATTTGTTGTTCCTATAGTAAATTATATAAGTCTTTATCAGTACAGATTCGGATCTAATTTAAATATGAAAATTATATCAGAATAAAGCAACCAAATATTTTAAACAGTATCTATTTGTAAATCCAAACATTTACTTATACTATCTCAATGAGAATTTATGAGAACAGTATCTAATGTAAAACGTGCGGCTTTCCGTGGTTAAATGGCAAGAGTTTCTATAAGAAACGAGTTGCATTAGGTTAGAACAGTTTTGATTTGTAATTGAAGATTCAAAATTATAATGTTTGAATAGGGATTTATGAGATCAGTTTCTATGAGTATTAATGTGTTTTCTTCAGTAATATATTAAATGTGTTTTCATTTGTTTGAATGGGTAAAAAGAAAGGTCAGTTTTCAACTGCAATTACAAATACAAGTTTAATCGCTTCGAATGGGGTTATATGCGATCAATTTCTAAAAGTATTTATGCTGTTTTCCGGATATAATTGTGATGAAGTTTAATCAGTAACAAATTGTTCACTACATGTTATGATATGGTCGGAAATTCCAAGTACACATTTGGTATTCCTTCAAGAGGATTGATGAGAGCAGTTTCTACGAGTATCTATTTGTTGTTCCTCTAGTAAATTATATAAGTCTTTATCAGTAAAGATTTGGATCTAATTTAAATATGAAAATTATATCAGAATAAAGCAACCAAATATTTTAAACAGTATCTATTTGTAAATCCAGACATTTACTTATACTATCTCAATGAGAATTTATGAGAACAGTATCTAATGTAAAACGTACGGCTTTTCGTGGTTAAATGGCAAGTGTTTCTATAAGAAACGAGCTGCATTAGGTTAGAACAGTTTTGATTTGCAATTGAAGATTACAAATTATAATGTTTAAATAGGGATTTATGAGATCAGTTTCTATGAGTATTAATGTTTTTTTTTTTCAGCAATATATTAAATGTGTTTTCATTTGTTTGAATGGGTAAAAAGGAAGGTCAGTTTTCAACTGCAATTACAAATACAAGTTTAATCACTTCGAGTGGGGTTATATGCGATCAATTTCTAACAGTATTTATGCTGTTTTCCGAATATAATTGTGATGAGGTTTGATCCGTAACAAATTGTTCACTACATGTTACCATATGGTCGGAAATTCCAGGTACATATTTAGTATTCCTTCAAGAGGATTGATGAGAGCAGTTTCTACGAGTATTTATTCGTTGTTCCTACAGTAAATTATATAAGTCTTTATCAGTATGCATTCGGATCTAATTTAAATGCAAAAATCATATCAGAATGAAACCTCAAATATTTTAAACAGTGTCCACCTGTAAATCCAAACATTTAAAGATAATATTATAATGAGAATCCATCAGAACAGTATCTACCCTACAAACACAAAAGGTTGACCCTTTAGCGGACCATCACTGTGCCAGAAATGAAACTTCTGGCCCAGTGATGGCCCACTGATGGGCCGATCTTCGGTGTTTGTTGGGTAATGTAACGTGTGCGGTTTTCCGTGGCTAAATTTTAAAATTATTTGCAATAAATAAGCTTTAAGGGATTCGAACAGTTTTTATTTGCATTTCCAGATAAATAGTTTTAATTGTTAGGGATCTATGAGGTCAGTGTAATGTTTTTTTTTTTCAATAAAATGTGTTTTTATTAAAAAAAAACATTAGACAAAGACACTGATCTCACAGATCCCTATTTAACAATTAAAACTATTCATCTGGAATTGCAAATTAAAACTGTTCAAATCCGTTAAAGCTATTTATTAAAAATACTTTTAAAATTTAGCCACGGAAAACCGCACGCGTTACATTAGATACTGTTCTGATTGGTTCTCATTAAAATATATCTTTAAATGTTTGGATTTACAAGTGGATACTGTTTAAAATATTTGGTTGTTTTTCATTCTGATATAATTTTTGTATTTAAAGTAGATCCGAATGCATACTGATAAAGACAAATTTTCTATTGGAACAACAAATACATACTCATAGAAACTGCTATCATCAATCCTTTCGAAGGAATACTAAATATGTACCTGGAATTTCCGACCATATCGTAACATGTGGAAAACAATTTGTTACTGATCAAACCTCATCACAATTATATTCGAAATACTGATCGCATATAACCCCATTCGAAGTGATTAAACTTGTACCTATTTGTAATTGCAGTTGAAAGCTGACCTTTCTTTTTACTCATTCAAACAAATGAAAACACATTTAATATACTTATTACTGAAAAAAATAACATTAATACTAATAGAAACTCATCTCATAAATCCCTATTCAAACATCATAATTTGTAATCTTCAATTGACGATTTGCACGAAAGAAAGTTTGGTAAAAAGTGTCGAGATTGGTATCACTGTAATTCACTGCACATGTTGACCAACTTGTCTAATTTCCAAACTTTGCAACAATTAAATACCTATAATATAATAATTATAACATTGTTTTCATTATCTTTAATGTTAAACCTACTTCCATTGAATGTAAATTATCTTTATTAGGTTTTTTCGTAGTCTAAAATATTTAAAAAATGTCGAATTATGCAATTTGTCAAACACTGTTTCCAACTCTCAGTTTAGAACAGTTGGCAGCAGTGATTGACAAATTGCATAATTCGACATTTTTTAAATATTGTAGACTACTAAACAACCTAATAAAGATCATTTATATTCAATGGAAGTAGGTTTAACATTAAAGATAATGAAAACAATGTTATGATTATTATATTATAGGTATTTAATTGTTGCAAAGTTTGGAAATTAGACGAGTTGGTCAACATGTTTATACTGTGCGCCATGACACTTTTTACCAAACTTTCTTTCGTGCAAATCGTCAATTGCAAATCAAAACCCGGTCTTCGAAGCGTGTCGCCCGGGTTGGCTCCGGCGGGTTATATCGCCTGTAGTCCCCCCTCAAGAAACATGTAATTAGGTTTGTAACCTGTTTGTTTCTTCTTCTAAATAAATAAATAAATAAATACAAACTATTCTAACCTACTGTCCTCATAAATTCTCATTGCAAGGGCGGATCCAGGGGGGGGGGCAGTAGGGGCAATTGCCCCCCCCCGAGAAAAGTATTTGTTACGTTTTCAAGGCGATAAATTTTTTTCCGCATGAGGTGGGGGAAAAATTTTTTTTGTATTTTTCATTTGCACCCCCCTCATGAGGCGAAAAAAATTTTTCAGATTCCGAGGCGAGCGAAATTTTTTTTTTCTGATTTCTAAATTTTTTTTAGATGTTAGTGCCCCCCCCCCCCCCAGTAACCTTTCTGGATCCGCCCTTGTCTCATTGAGATAGTATAAGTAAATGTCTGGATTTACAAATAGATACTGTTTAAAATATTTGGTTGCTTTATTCTGATATAATTTTCATATTTAAATTAGATCCGAATGGATACTGATAAAAACTTATATAATTTACTATTGGCACAACAAATACATACTCGTAGAAACTGCTATCATCAATCCTTTCGAAGTAATACGAAATATGTACCTGGAATTTCCACACGTAACATGTAGTGAACAATTTGTTACTGATCAAACATCATCACAATTATATTCGGAAAACAGCATAAATACTGTTAGAAATTGATCCAGGCCTGTAGCTAGAAAGTGCTTTCAGGGCGGGCAAACCATTTTTCAGGGCGGGCATCTCTTTCAAAATATTAAAAAAAACAGTTAAAATTGACCCCATTTCGATCACCGTAGGTCGGGCAAAACTTATTCCAGGACGGGCAATGCCCGTCCTGCCCCCCCCCCCCCCCCCCTAGCTACAGGCCTGAATTGATCGCATATAATCCCATTCGAAGTGGTTAAACTTGTATTTGTAATTGCAGTTGAAAACTGACCTTTCTTTTTACCCATTCAAACAAATGAAAACACATTTAATATATTACTGAAAAAAAAACATTAATACTCATAGAAACTGATCTCATAAATCCCTATTCAAACATTATAATTTGTAATCTTCAATTGCAAATCAAAACTGTTCTAACCTAATGCAGCTCGTTTCTTATAGAAACTCTTGCCATTTAAACACGCAAAGCCGCACGTTTTGCATTAGATACTGTCCTCATAAATTCTCATTGAGATAGTATAAGTAAATGTCTGGATTTACAAATAGATACTGTTTAAAATATTTGGTTGCTTTATTCTGATATAATTTTCATATTTAAATTAGATCCGAATGCATACTGATAAAGACTTATATAATGTACTATTGGCACAACAAATACATACTCGTAGAAACTGCTATCATCAATCCTTTCGAAGTAATACTAAATATGTACCTGGAATTTCTGACCATATCGTAACATGTAGTGAACAATTTGTTACTGATCAAACCTCATCACAATTATATTCGGAAAACAGCATAAATACTGTTAGAAATTGATCGCGTGTATAACCCCATTCGAAGTGATTAAATTTGTATTTGTAATTTCAGTTGAAAACTGACCTTTCTTTTTACCCATTCAAACATATGAAAACACATTTAATATATTACTGAAAAAAAAAAACATTAATACTCATAGAAACTGATCTCATAAATCCCTATTCAAACATTATAATTTGTAATCTTCAATTGCAAATCAAAACTGTTCTAACCTAATGCAGCTCGTTTCTTATAGAAACACTTGCCATTTAACCACGGAAAGCCGTACGTTTTACATTAGATACTGTTCTCATAAATTCTCATTGAGATAGTAAGTAAATGTAAAGACTTATATAATTTACTAGAGGAACAACAAATAGATACTCGTAGAAACTGCTCTCATCAATCCTTTTGAAGGAATACTAAATGTGTACTTGGAATTTCCGACCATATCATAACAAGTAGTGAACAATTTGTTACTGATTAAACCTCAGCACAATTATATTCGGAAAACAGCATAAATACTTTTAGAAATTAATCGCATATAACCTCATTCAAAGTGATTAAACTTGTATTTGTAATTGCAGTTGAAAACTGACCTTTCTTTTTACCCATTCAAACTAATGAAAACACATTTAATATATTACTGAAAAAAAACATTAATACTCATAGAAACTGATCTCATAAATCCCTATTCAAACATTATAATTAGTAATCTTCAATTGCAAGTCAAAACTGTCCTAACCTAATGCAGCTCGTTTCTTATAGAAACACTTGCCATTTAACCACGGAAAGCCGCACGTTTTATCTTAGATACTGTTCTCATAAATTCTCATTGATGTGGTATAAGTAAATGTTTGCTGCTCCATTCTGGTAGAAACTGATAGAAATTTCAGCAGCAGCTTTACTCCAGGCTCCAGTAGAGGGAGCTGTATACGTGTCGCTAATTCATATCTACTCTAATGTGACCTAAGGAACTGACGTGTGTTTGTTAAATTAAAAGTAAAGCAGTCTCTTTCACTGCCAACTCATTCATTGCTTCTAGGCTAGAACAAGAACACCCGAGGAAATAAGGACTTTGCAGTATTTTGTGTTTACCACAATATTAGTATTTCTATTTGAAATATGCAATTTAAACTGTACATTTGTCGGCATGCATATCCAAATTAATACTAATAAAAAAGCAAAATGGAAGTTTACAATAAAAATACATCTGTAAAATATACAATTGAAACTGTAAATTTGTTGACATGTATATCCACATTAATACTAATAAAAAGACAATGTTGAAATTTACAATAAAAACATGTTGATAAATGGTGTGTTATATACGATAGATACTGGAGAAAGGACGGACTGGACTCTTATGATATTACTTATAGAAAAGTTTAGAATCTCTTTAAAGTTGTATCTGTAATTCCATATGTTTACAGATATAAGGGCAAGGGTGCATTTGCAGACACTAAACTGTAGATTTGTTGATGTATATTTCATATAAGTACTCATGAAAGGGCAACATGATAATTCCAAATAGCTCATTCGGAATTACTGTTTCATAACCGATTTAAAACTTAATAAAACAGATAAAATCCTGTCTGTATAATAATAATATAACTTATAGGAACGATAAAACCGCATCACTTTTTTTTTATAAGTTTCTATGTGGAATTTTTGGCAGGGCAGTGAGCTGTTTTCTTTCGTTCAGAACGAACTGATTGCAATCACTAAACAGCTAATCATATCGAGGTATTTTTGAAATGATCTCGATCGATCTTGATCTCTATTGGTGGCTTACTGATTGTGTTCACTTTGAACCAGCACGGGAGAAAATAGCCAATAAAGTTAACTCGAACAATAGCGGAGAGAGACAGAGACAAAGAACCTTCGGATGCGAGCTTCACCCCCTTTGCGAGCACATTCCAGTGTATGTATAGAGCTCACTGGTGCCAGATCTCAAAATACCCGCATTTTACCCACACGAAGCCATTACCCACCAAAATACCCACACATCACTAAAATCCCCACAATTCGGGTAAATACCCACCAATTGGTAACACCACAGTAGAGGAATATACAGTATACCCACTCTATTTTTTCATTATGGACTTCGGTGGACCTTGGTTTCGTTTTTTATGTCTAGTCCAGGACGAGTGAGTGTAGTCCCCGCGCATGTAGGGGAACGCCAAGGAGGGGTAAATTAAGAAGGAGTGCTCAATGGAGACTAGCCAATCAAAGGCCGTTACGTAAAAATCGTCATCATGACGCACTTGGTAGTATGTATACGGTGTCCAAAATTAGTGGACATTACACAGTGTCCCAAATATAAATTATAGATGTGTTTAAACGAAACGAAATGATATTAAATTATGATGAAAGTTGAGGAAATTTTGTTGAAATTTGATATTTACGCTTTCTTGCAGTATGTGACAAAAACCAAACCTATTTAGGCGTCAGGTACACAATGATATAATTTGACTTTTAAGCTAATTTTTTAAATTTGACCACTTTCTATACTATGAAGGAAATTATTTTTATAATTTTTTTAGAAGTTTTGCTGTATGCAACTATAAAATAATTCATTTGTAAAAATAGCCTAAATCAAACAGATATTGTACCATAAATTAACTCGGACCATCATACACATAACACGAGCAGCAGACAATCTTTGCATACCTACCCGTCACAGAGATTTGGGCAAAATAAAATCACGTGGAAAGCATTTAAGCTAATCAACAATTTAAATTTGCAAATAAAAAGTAATCCAAATTGCGATATTTTCAAAAAGATGGCAAATGATATATATACTAAGTAGTTAAAACTCATCTGTACAAAAAAGAAAAAAACTGATAAAAGAGTGCAATGGAGCCTGCTTTTACCTTTTATTTTGTTATATCATATCTTTTAGGTATATGTATTTTAGTAATTTAATACTTATGATTAATTAGTACTTATAGTTTGTAATATGAATATTTATGCACTTCACTTAATGTAAATGCGTACACTACTTGTGGGCCTTATGTGGCCTTTTCAAGGTTTGAAAATAAATTTTAAATATAGGTATATTTTTTTTTAATACATATTAAATACTTTTTTTAAATACATATTACACTTGACTTAATTTAGAAAATTTTATCAATTATTCACTCCAGATATTTTATATAAGAAAGAATATAAAATACTTTAAATCGTAACATATTTATTTATTATCAAAAAATTTGCAATATACAAATATATAGAATTATCAATATAATAGAGATTAAAATATATAAGCTACCATGCATTACTTATCTGATTACAATACCTAAATATAAATAAATATATAAGTACTCGATAAGTGTATGGTGTATATGATGTTTGACACTTGTTTCGAGAACACACAATGAAAAAGTATAAATATATTAATAATTAATAAAAACATACGTATATATATATACGTGTCAAATACCAGAAACAATAGATCTTTCTTTGATGTTTCATAATGATTCCTACCATGATTGCACGATGAGTTGAATTCAGTTTAAGTACTGCTAATCGAGGTTAACGCGAGGTGGTCTCATAACCACCTACGAAGTGTTAAACATTACACAATGATAAACACTGATAATGTACAAGCGGTCAAAAGTTAAAAAACTTCCAATTTTATAATTTTTTAAAATATATTGTGATACTTTCTAATAGCGCTTTAGAATATTTTCCACTCACGCGTTTTTTTTTTAGTAAAAATAGCGTAGAAAAAAAAAATAAAGTCAGAAACATTTTGGCGAAGGCACAGGAAATCCAAAAAATATCAAATGGAAGAAATATTCAGTCAAATTGGCTAAAACTTTTTTCATATAAAGTTTGTGTGTTTCTTACCAAAAAAAAACTTCTTCAAAAGCTTTTAAAAAGATATCCTTTGACCTTTAATACTATATATTTTATAGGTGTATATAATAATGGTTATAATACAATATATTGAATTTGTAATACTTCGATGGGGTGTTAGACTGTTAGACGTCAAAGGAGCTATTTCCGAAGGTTTTTCAATAAGACTTTTTTGGTCAGAAAGACACAAATTTTATACGAGATGTTTTAGTCAATGTGATCAAATATTTCTTTCACTTGTTATTTTTACGTAGAATTTCCTATGCCTTCGCAAAAGTTTTTCAAACTTTTTTTGTTCTACGCTATTTTTTAAAAAACAAAAAAATCCTCGAAAAAATCGTATTAGAGCAAAATACACTCGAAAATACTTTATTGGAAAGTAACGCAATATAAAATATACAATAAAAAAATCGTAAAGTCGGAAATTTCTTAACTTGACTGCTTATAAATTTTTTGAGCTTATCTCAGAAACTAGGCGTAGGATCAAGTTGGGTCTATGAGAGCTTTTGATCAGAAAGTCGAAATCTACAATATATTAAAAATGTAGCCAATTTGACTGAAATTCGATTTCTATAAGAAAATAGCGGGATCCTCTATTGTTTTTAACTATTATTTTTCTATGAAAAATGTTCCAATGTCTAAAATTTATTTGAAAAAAGTTACGACCATTTTCTTATTTAAACAAAGTAAAAGTATATTGAAGTTCAAATATCTCTATGAAAATCAGTGACTTTTCGAAAATTGTTCAAAACGTAAAAGTTGCATAGAATGCAACGCCCTATATCACATCAGAGTTCTTGGGATCGAACAATTTCTTTTAATCGCAACGCCATCTATACCTTAATTTGTAGAAAGAACATTTTTACTCAAAATCGAAGTAATTTATGTATTCTAGTGAATACCTTTTACACAACTCAAATATCTATTTTAGTTAGCAAGAATATGGCACCGGAAGTTTTAAGTGGGACACCCTGTATACTTTATTGAAAGTTATATATTATAGTTCCGGGTACAAAACATTCATCTAAAGGTGGACATCATTTATTATAGGTATATAAAATAAATAAGTAAATAAACACATGAAATAAATAGGTACCTATTTACAATTAAAGCATTTATTTAAATATTTATTTTGGTTCTTGGCTTATACTTTTATATACTGTGCTTTAAGGTATCCTGTTGTTAGACCAAAAAATTTAATTATAGCAGTTGAACTACTGTTCAAAGAATATTCTTTTGTTTTTTAATAACAGATGATAATATATTATATTTATGTTGTACATATTTCCCTGCCTGGTATTTACGTAACGAACGATGATAAAATAATGGTGTATTAACAGTTATATTCTTCATAAAAATAAACAAAAACTAAAAATACAATTAACTATCTCCACAATATTGTCAATATTACACTCAAAATTGTTCCAAATGTCTTAAAATGGACAATATCTATAGACAATAATAGTAATAAAACACTACACTACACTAAAATAACAAGAATACTTATAAAAACTAATAATAAACCAACAAATAAACACTGCAAACACTGAATACGATTACGATACGAATTTCGACATACAAATATCATGAAAGAGACTGTACATTATAGTGCCGCCATTTTACTACCAGTGACGCATGATTTGCGTCACATATTATCTCCATCTCTTTTGCTCGCTGGTAAACAGTGCTTATGGACATTGAGCACTCCTTCTTAATTTACCCCTCCTTGGGGGAACGCGCCAATTTTAAAATCGAGCAACTGGAGGTGCTAGACCTGTGGTGAAATGTCACTTCACTGTGGCTTGTCAAATTTGTTGGTTATGTTGTAAATAATCAGAATACAAAATGCAAATAATTTGAATATTCAAAACAATAAATAATATTCTCATGGTGCTACACAATATACACTATAAAGGCAAGAATCAAACAATATTAATGAAATTCGTAGGACTCTAAAAATTGTATTGGAAACTGAGCTTATACCAGGTATGTTATTAAATTTATTCTTAAATAATTTAAATAACAAATTTATTATTAATGGATAAATAAATAAACCACTATTTTGACATTAAAAATCGTATCTTAATATTTTTTTTTGTTACAGAAGTTTAAATCATGACATCATAATGTCGAAGGCTAAATTCTTACTTAAGGAGTAATGGAAGTAATGTGGCCCAGGTATGTGTATTGTACAAATATATCTGGTAATGGGAGTATTTTATATATTCATATTAAAATTAGATTTACATATAAATTGACCAAAAAATATTGATGTTTTGCCCTTTCTATAATATATACGATAAATCGCAGCTCAATAAAATTCATCACGTTTTAAAAAATTATTTATCCCTGGTCTTTATTTTGAATAGTATCTCATGGACTTATGCCATTATTTGGTAGATATTAGGAGTAGATAAATTATATTTTATTTATTAGCTTTTATCATGATTAGAGAATATTATTTAGGTATTATGCAAATCACAACTTACACACTTTTTATTTATTATAAAAATACCTACTTTCTGTATATTGTTGCCCTAATATATAGAAAGTAGGTATTTTTATAATAAATAAAAAGTGTGTAAGTTACCTGACTAGTATATTAGCGTGCCCAGATTAGGGCAACAATATACAGAAAGTAGGTATTTTTATAATAAATAAAAAGTGTGTAAGTTGTGATTTGCATAATACCTAAATAATATTCTCTAATTAGGAGTAGCATAAAATCATCTTTGGTAAAGAGTCAACCGCTGGAATTTTTTTTATGGTATCTCATTCTCCAGGTACTTTTGGTACTTCATAGTCTAATTTGTCTAGTGTTTTTTTTATATATTTTCTTCCTATTTTTTTGGGTATTAAGCATAAAACATATACATACATATATACTCAAGTCCAAAGAAATTACCCACCGACATTGCAAGCATCAGAACTGGGAATCAAACCCAGTACACGATAAACTGTGTGGCCAAGTGTACTCCTACATGCTTTGGCCCACTGCACTACAATACTGATATTTCATATCTGTACTACAAGATATTCATGGTCTAATTTATGTGGACATGTTTCCCCTTAAGTATTTAATTGACGATGTCTGTACACCATATTGCATAGGGATTAACCTTTCGCTTTGGGTGCTTCATTTCAAAATTAACAATCAGTTGAGGGTAATTTGCAACATTCACAAAAATCCATTGTTAAACTCTAAAAATCCTTCGTGTATTTTGTCAAGTTCAAAACAGATCTATTTTTAGTTAGTTATGTAACATTATAATTATATAATTGTTCATTTTTCCTTACTACTGTTGGAATATATTACAGATTTATCAGCAGCTGGGACATTTTGGGTTCATGATGAATGGAATCGGAGGACATGAAGAACATTTTTATGAAGAATGAGTGCATAGACAAAGTGCGAAAGGTGGAAGGGCAAATATATTTCAGATCACAAAAATAACGATAAACATTTTAAGTTACAGATTTTTTAACCTTTTGATAAATAAGTTAAGAATAAAAATAAATCTAGAATAATTTATTAGGGAAAAATATGCCTATAGAAGAAATTGCAATGTTGAATTAAATGGTACAGTACATAGGAATATTGTGAACAATCTCATATATTACAATTTAAGTAATATTTCAATTGAGAAGGATTCTTTATGCTTCTCAACTAAAATAACAGAAGCAATTAACATATCATTAAATCATGCTAACGTTTCGACAAAAAATTCCTCAGAAAATAAATATTCAGAAACAAACATACTGCCTGCAATCAAAGAGAAAGATGAGACATATATATGATTTTAAATACATTTTGTACTTATAGTAATAACAAAATAATGTTATAGGTCTTTTGAAAAAAAAAAATTAAGCAAATTGTATTAGTTTCTAATTGTAACTTCTTACAGTAATGATACCTTGTGTTACTTTCCTAACATATCTTAATCACACAAATTTGTTTAATGGTAGGTTATACATAAAACATTGTAGATTTATAGCTAGTTAATTAAAATTAAATAAGTATTTGCTTTTTAAACAAACAAACATAAATGTATAAACTTTTAGACTTAGTTATTTTTTATTTATTTAATAATTTGCACGGAAAAAATTATGTATTTTGAGATTTATGTAAATTTATGCTAGTATGTTATTTTATTAATTATCTGTTAACAAAATAATTTATAAAATAAAGTAAGTAAAATCTGAGTGTTTTTTTTTTAAGACTGGGACCTAAAAAATTTGTTAAGAAAACATCTCTTAAATAAGTAAATACATTTTTATTCAAAATATTTGTATTTCCTCCCCTGTTATGAAATGTCAAATTTTAAATGCATTTTTGACGTTATGAAACGTCACATTTTTCATAATTGTCAGGTTCCAATTTCATTACTGAACTAATGATGTAATGAATTTTTACGTATTGATTTCTGTAATTTCCTTTCTATTTTAAAGTGGGATTAGATAAAATTTTGTACTTAACATTATGAAAAATTAATTTTCATAACTGGTTACATAATAGTTATTTACGTAACCAGTTATAAAAAGACTAATTTTATTTGACGAATGTAATATTTGCCAAAACAAGCGAGCGAAGAGAACGAGTTTTGCAAATTACATGAGCCAAATAAAATTACTTTCGCATAACGTTAACAAAATTTTATCTAATCCCGCTTTAACATAGAAAAAAAAAATGCATTACATCACTAGTTATGTAATGAAACTGGAAACTGACAGTTATGAAAAATGTGACATTACGTAACGTCAAAAATGCATTTAAAATTTGATATTTCATAGCGGGGTTAGATAAATAACTATTGAAAACTATAATCACATATAAATTTCCAATAAATATATTATAAACATTATTTAATAACAGATTAATTCTATATTTGCTAATGATTAACAAATAAATAAGAAAAATATAATAGATGGATATATAATAATATAATACAGTGAGAAACCATCAATAAATATAAACATAAAGTATATAAAGTATTATGAAACTTAACAATCAGGAGTTTGTATTTTTTTTTCAATTAAATATTAAGATTATTTTATTAAAATTAAGAATATAACACATTTTAAAAATATTTCTATTTATATTTACCTACCTACATACGTGACAAATGCAATAAAAGACGAGAGTACAAATTGCAAGTGATGATAAAGCAAGTTTGTACCTATTACTAAAGTAAAACAACACTTGATGGCTTATATCTTCTAAACAAGACGTTGAGGTAATTAGACGATGGTCATCCTAACTTTGTATGGATTATTCTGTAAAATAAAACATTATTTGTAATAAAAATATGTTCCTAAGTAGGTAACTAACAAATAGAAAATAAGAATACAAAGCGAAATGATTTTTTAACTAAAAATTATTGTAGTTCACTTTTTTATTTATATTTATATTGCAAATTTTGAACAAACGAATTCTGTAGAAAACGAAAATTATTATAACAACCATATTTTACAAACTGAATAATGATTTTTTACTACATACTTATGAAATAAATAATCGTGCTCATCAAAAACATCAAATCATATTTTTATATTTATTTAATAGGTATAATCACCAAGACGAAACAATGAGGGTAATGCATCATTTTTATATGAATCGTCTTGTATACTCGTTTTTGAAATGCACACTCCATACCCAAATTGTTGAACACAGCATTTTTCTGAACTGTATTTATTATCTTCAGATTTATAATAAAATTATAAGTACATATGGGTAACACAGTTTACTGCTTTCAAATGTGTCAAAGTATTTAAATCAAACCATGCACTTCACGACATGATCATTGAATATGATCTATGAATTTAAACTAGATATATAAAATTTTCTGTTCAAAGTAAAAAACTTTTTCTTTTAATACTAAAAAGTGTGGCTACAAAATGATATGAAAAACATTTGCTTTTCTATTTACCTACAGGTCTTTAAATAGCAAAACGTGTAGCTGTTATTATTTGGCTTTTATTAACTAAATTAGAAGAAATCGATACAAAAATTATCAATGCTGACACGAGTACTGGGCACAATTATTGAAAAAGTGTCCATTCAATACAAAATTCGATAAATAGGAAAAAATCATTATTGGTGACTTTAACTTACCTTGGTTCAACTTTAGGAAAACGGGAAAAAATTAAACGATCACTTTAGCACAGGTACTGCTTGAACAACCAGGAGCAGAGTGATATTTTCCATCAGTATCAGTATTGGTTTTTACAACTGTTTCACAGAGAAAAATGGACCAAATAAACTTTTTATTTGAAACTTTTTTATTAGTAGGAAATATTTTTTTGTTAAGTAATAATAGAGTCCACTAATAATGCCAAATAAAAACTTTCTTTTAACACTAGTTTTCTAATACAAATAACCGTGATATTATGATTAACAAAAATGTATTCATGGTTTAGATATGATTATTACTGACAAATATGCATTTTTATTTATTCCATTTTATTAACTACTAATAATTAAAGTTGTGACATTTAATATATTGATTTGTAAAGTAAATAGTCATGAACTAAGCACAAATTACCTAGTTTATTAGAATTTAAAACTCGTTGATATTCGTGTTTACGTCGCAACCGAAAACCATTTTCCGCTTCTGTTTTTTAGTACTTGGTGGGAGAGCGCATTGGTCCAACTAATTTCGAGTCATTTCATTTGATTTGATTTTCTCATTTTGATGTTCGTTGTTGGGACGTGTACTGTGTAGTAATAAGTGGTGTTGTGTTTAAGTGCAATAAATAGTCTTCGTCTGCGGTGTACATGCAATTATAAAGTTATATATGTATGGCTGGGTGGTTTAGAATTTAGGTTAGGTAATAAATAATTTCTATTGAAATATGATCACTTTTAAATTTTAAAGTATAGCAATTACAAAAATGGCATTTACAAGAACATGCCGGCTGACCTAACTAATTGTATCTCATATTAGTCATACTATACACGGCACTTCAGTGCGGGGTCGAATTGATTGTTATGCATTAATATATCGTTATTATATTTAGTTATTATTAAAAATACGTATCAATTACAGCAAGTGCATAATGACGCCATTTTTATTAGCTTGTAACAAGTGATGGAATGACAGAAAAGGTGGTGACGTCATTACGCGGTAAAATTTGAATTAGTTTCCAAGTTGATTTTAGGCAGTTCCTTATTTACTTATTATTATGCGTTGTATTTTGTTGATAGACATTGAGAGAAAGATCTTTTCTTTATTTCACATGAAAATTTATGACCATGTAAATTGACCAGATCCTTTCTCTCAGTGTTTAGATCTGGTGAATTTTTATTTATATGTATTTATATGATCTCTTTTTCACATTTAAAATCGTATAATATTTTGCAACGCAGTGGTGGCTGATAGAAGACACAGTATCTCAGGTTAAAGGCATGGGATCTACACCAAATCATAAGAGGTTTCATCGGACATTAAAATTACAATATTGATAAAAAAAATTTCGATAGGAATCTGCGAAAAAAATTGAAAAATCCTGGGTCCATCCCAAAAAGTGCCAAAAAATATTAATAATTGACATGTTTTAATTGTTTCAAAAATACCAGCATACTAAGATCCCAACAAACACAAAAGATCGGCCCATCAGCGGGCCATCACTGGGCCAGAAATGGAACTTCTGGCCCTGTGATGGCCCACTGGAAGGCCAACCTTTTGTGTTTGTAGGGATAAAATATACCTACATGCGACGACGGTTTTTTTTCATTTGAGAAAACATTAATTTTTGGAAAAATATGAGCATTTGAAATTTTTTGACACCAAGTTTATAAAACTTATACCAAACAGATTGTAATAGAAAATTAGTTTGTGTAATAAAAATAATATTGTAATTTTAATGTTTGATAAAAACCTCTTCAAAATCTGTCAGCCGCCATTGCTGTAATGTGTACTTATGCATGAATTTATAGTTTTAAAGATAATCTTTAAGTTATTGTGATGTTTTTTTATGTATTACCTCTAGAGTATTTTTGAATTTTAAAATTTTTTCTAATATCTATAGAATGGGTATACCATCAGGATACGATATAAGTTTATACATACTCTGGATTTTGATGATGGTCCAGAATTTTGTAAATGTAAATTAATATATAATTTAGATTATTGTCATCTGTTAGTTGCTATTTTGAAGATAAAATTATATATTATTTCACGAGGCCGTGATTTGTCATCAATGATTTTTATTTTTTAAATAAATATTTTTTACTGTTAATGCTGTTTTTATTTGCTACAAATATATCCTGCTTTACTAAAAGAAATATTTGAGAGAAATAATATTTTTCTTCTAAATAAACAATATGTTTATAATAAATAATAAATCTACTTGTCATAAGTAATGAATATATAATTAACAGTAAACATTAAAAAGTAGTGCCAATATTTTTATATAATTGCTGCTAATAAACTGGGTATTAGTGGTTCATATCCAATAACATTAGTTACGAAAACACAGTATTCTTAGTGTTATTGGTTTACTTATTTAGCAGAAATAAAAAATGTAGTAATAACAAAAATATACGCGATTATAGCTAATAACTTAAATATTAGCGACAAATGTTTAGTTCATTATTCATTAATATTTTTGTTCATTAAACAGTTTATTTGTCAGTAATATCAATTTTTTTTACGCTTTGTATATTTATCCCAAATATACACTATCAGAAACCTTTTTTTATTAACCGCTATTAGATTTGGTTCTTGTCCCATATTTAGCTAAATTTTTTATTAAGGAGCAATATATAAATATTTACCAGCAATATAAATTTTTCTCTGTGTTCTAACTATTTGCAATCAAAATAAAATAATAACCTAATTTTGCGTTTAGGTTAGAAACACGATGTCAACAAACCACCGTTGCTACTGAGTGTAGTCCACGCGTCGATAGCGTGAGTGGGGGGTCGTGGACAAAAATGAGGGGAAGTGACCCAACTGTATTATTTTAAACTGTGGTAACACTGGACAGTACTGACAGTCGGGCAAGATCCAAAGGCATATTTTTGCGATCTCGCGTCTTACCCCAATGCTTTAAGCGCCTTGAAGCGCTACGTCATCATATATTTCTCCGCAAAAATTAATGTCTTTTTAGCTTTATTTAACAGTTTTGTTCTAACCAACTCTAACGTTCTTATGTCATATCTCCACAATTTTCCGCTTACACATTTTCTAGCGCCCTAATGAGACCGTGCGATACCGCTTTAAGCGTGACGTCACAGCTTATTCGCTCGGATGGCTCCGCTTATCGCGGTTTGTAGCGTCTTATGCGCAAAACCATGCCTCAGATTTGCGCAGCCGCCGTGATTCAAGTACAAGTAGCGACAAATCGACGGAAGTTCAAACTAAACACGCTGTTTTGAAATATAGTGGGAGTGCGCAGGGCCTGGTAGTGATTAGAGATGAGTTGCTATTTAACAACCTGTTATTTTATAACTGTTATTTGTAAATAGCATTAACAGACTGTTATTTCCGTTCGAAAATAACAGGTGGGAAAATAACAGATAAGCAGCAGCGACAGCAGCATGATTTATAAAATAACGTATCTGAAATAACATTTGCAAACTGCGGTATGCGCATGCTAGCACTTCTCAGCGATCTGTTATTTTTAAACTATTATTTTAAACTGTTATTTCAAAATAGCAGTAGCAGTTGAAACAGTTATCAAGAAATAACTGCTTTTACCCATCACTAGTAGTGATTAGAGATGAGTTGCTATTAACAACCTGTTATTTTATAACTGTTATTTGTAAATAGCATTAACAGACTGTTATTTCTGTTCGAAAATAACAGGTGAGAAAATAACAGATAAGCAACTGCGGCAGCAGCATGATGTATAAAATAACGTCTCTGAAATAACATTTGCAAACTGCGCGCTGCGGCATGCGCATGCCAGTACTTTTCGGCGATCTGTTAGTTTTAAACAGTTATTTTAAACTGTTATTTCAAAATAGCAGTAGCAGTTTGAACTGTTATTAAAAAATAACTGCTTTTACCCATCACTAGTAGTGATGTGTCGTTCATGAACGACCCGTTCACAATGAACGGGTCTTCCGAAAGACCCGTGAACGATTCGATCACTCTCCGTAACCCTATCGTTCATATGACCTGACCGAACACGGAATTTCTCAAGTATTTTCTACTAAGATATCCACGATGGGTGTGCAGCGAACGAGAAACAACATGTGGAACCAACAGAATGAACTGACCATGTACCCACCGTGTCGTTCATATGAACGAATCTTCTTCGAAACGGGTCATTTGAGTGATTGACCTGGTAAGACCTGGTTTCTTATGGGAATATGTAGCCACCCCGCAGCGATATAGCAATTTAACATTGTTTTATATGTAAAAGACGAACAGATTATGAAAATTTGGGGGCCTTTTAGAAATCGTCCATTGCAAAGTCACGTGACCCTCGGCTGCTGAGTATAAAAGCAGCGTCATCTCCCCACCTCGATCTAGTGGTCGGATACTATCGATAGTCGCTGCTATCGATAGTTTCCGATAGTTTTGGTCATTGCTATCGATAATATCGATAGTACTATCGATAGTGAAAAATTTTTGAAGAGCGGGGGGGGAGAAATCCGAAAAAAATTTTTCCTCCCAAAATTTTTTTGAAGAGCGGGGGGGAGAATCCGCACTTAACAAAAGCGGTTTCAAACTTAGTAATGTCCACTCTTTCGGCATTTCGGCACAAACTCTAGCAGGACGGAGTACAAACGCAAGCTTGGAGGAGCTTTGATATGGATACGACCCTATCGATATGCGTGCATTAACTATCGATAGTTTTCGATAGTCATAAACTATCGATTAATCGATAGTACTATCGATAGTATCCGATCACTACCTCGATCATTAGCTGTTTATCTCTCGCGGCGAACGGTTGTCTAATTGAAACAGTATGTCGTCTACCGAGACCGTATCTAAAATCAGTACTGATATAATTAATTTAACTAAAAAATCGTTGCTCCTCTTAAAGACCGATGATGAAATCGACCAACATATTTCGATAATTAATAGCAATATTAAACTAGTAGCCAAGGCAATTAAAATCAAAATTCATATCGATAATAAAGGTGAAAATATATTTAAATTGGAAAATAATTTAGCGCTTTTAAAATACTACCGAGAGCAAAAAGGATAAGATAGAGTGGAAGGCTCGCGTACACATGCCATCTGTCGAGTTTTAGGCAGCAACAACATATTTACAGGCATCGGCATCAATGAAAGAGATTGTCGTCTATACTATTGACCTTGCTATTGCTGTTGGTCTATAATCAACAGGTGCGTTTTTTTGCTACAATTCTGACACCGGAATATCAAATCTTGTCGTTTTTTGCTCGCCATTCTGATTCCATACACATGAATGTCGATGCCATTATTCGTTATTTAAGAATCCTAAGAAATTTGTCGCCTGCCACCTAGGAATTTCAGTTTTGTCGTTTTATTGGTAAATATCATTCTGTTAATTCTAACTCTACCGGTCGTGGACAAAAAAACGCACCTAACCTTACAATCATGCAATGGTAATGGTGATCATAATAAAATGTCACATGTAGAAAAAGCAAATGAGTATTATATGTGTAAAAAAATTATAGTTTTGATTATAGTTATAAAGTATATAATGGTTATGGCCTGCAATTTTTCAAACTGTCGTAGAAGAAACGATAAAGATAAAGGGCATGGGTTTTTTATGGTCCCTAAGGTACCCGAAATGTGAGTAAGATCCCAGATGCCAGTTTGATTTGAAATTGTTATGAAAATATGCTACCAGCTTGGTACCCTCCGCCTTACGAAGTTCTTTATCATGTACTTAGCATACAAATCTTGCAAATTGCTAGCACTTAGGGCGAGTTGTACCAACTAAGTTCAAACCAAGTTCAGCTTGAGATGTTATTTCCCATATTTCGTATGGGTCCCACGCGCCACAGACGAGAAAAAAAAATTGAAATATCACCAGCCGCCACTGCATGATCAGACCTTGATCATCAGTATATAGAAAGAATATAATTTTCTTGTTTTTGATATTGATATGAAAGCAGTTGATAAGATGTCTCGTAAGAGTCATTTTTTGTTGATATACTGGTATGATCAGACTTGGATCGATAGTATATGGAAAGAATGAATGGTTTCATTGAAAGTTATCTGCTGAATTAGTACACAAAATAATATTTTTCGATAATTTGTAATGGTTGTATTTTGAGCTACCACCAATTAGTGATTTTTGTTTTACCCATTAATTTATTTTTGGTATATGATATACGATTTTTTTTTTTATTGGAGCTGACATGTTTATATTTGTTATTTTTTCTGTCAGTTTTGTGTCCGTTTTATTTATTAATTTTGTATATTAATTTTCTTCAATTGCACATGTTGAATTCATTACGGCTAGAATTTTTATTTCCTGTTCAATACAACACTGTAGCATAACTATTGATCAGTGTTATACAAATTTCTAGTTATAAGTTATTATACAGTGTAATTTGTAGAATATTTTATAAATTATTTATACAATTTACATTCACTTATTACTAGTAATATTTTTTTTGTTAAAGGTGCAGTGGCTATTTCTTAAAATAAAGTAATTTTTTTCACCTTTATCGCTTCTTTTTTCCTTAATTTTTAAGAAATCCAGTGGTACGAGTGCGGTGCCTCGAGAGTTTAAATTTCCCGGTAATGGCGGTAGTGGGCAGTGGGGGATTTAGTTACGCATCTGACCTGCAGAGGGCGCCGGCTCGGTACTTCCGAATTTAAATTTCCCGCTAAAAATTGAAGGCTGAAAGTTCCTTTACGAGCCCGACCCGCGCAGAGTGCATGGATTGAGGACCTTGAGTTTCAGTTTCCCGCTATGTGTGGTAGTGGGGGGATTTCATGCTGCCTAGGACTCGCCCAGGTGGCGCAGGAAAACCTTGTACGGAAAAGTACATTGTGGCCATATGGAACCTTCCACTCTATCTTATCCTTTTTGACCGAGAGCAATTGAAAAAATTATAAGTAAAAAATAAATTATTAGGCGGTTCCTTAAAGCCGACAGCACGAAAATATTTAGTATATCAAGAGGTAGAATCTTGTTTTAAAAATCGTGTTAAGTCCGGTATAATAACTAACGTACAAATTAAAGAACCGTTATTATTTTTTAAAAAAGCGTTTAGGAGCTTCTCTATTCAAATTAAAAAATGTTTGAAAGATGGGCTAATTAAAGTAAATGTCATTTTTGAATGTAACTTCGTACAGCCTACTAATGGCACAGTGGAATTAAAAACATTTGCTACAAGGAACACCGTGATAGACTTAAATGCGGCTTTAAAGGAATGGTATAGAGAAAATTTATCCGTACGGTTATTGAAACATCTAGAAGACTTTCAAGGAAAAGATTCAGGCTGGACCTTATCGGAAATTATCGAGCTAAGAGTAAATGTTAATAAATATTGTCCTATAACAGTGGGATTATCAACATACGCTGAAATGCCAAGCTTTATAAAGGAAAAGAAATGTGTTATTAACGTTAAAAATAATGATGAATATTGCTTCTTATGGTCAGTAGTTTCGGCATTATACCCAGCTAAAACTAATGGACACAGAGTGACTTCCCAGTAAACATTAATGTAACTTTACCTCTCTGAGAGGTAAGATTAATAGAACATTTTTGTATAAAATATTTTACATAATTTTACATAGCATATACGTAAAATAATATCATATTTAAGTCAACATATTAACTTAATTACTTATACACAAGTTTACATATTTGCTACATAATTTTACTTAAAAATGTTTACCTACTTCATTTTACGACATCGAACTCATGGAACGCGTCAGTGTCGCACGCCAGTGTAAAATGATGTAAAATCTAAAAGCCGCTTTACATTAATACAATATTGCAGGTGCCATCCCAGTGAACAAGGATACATACCTGGTATGTTTCTCTTACGTAATCTATTCAACATGTTATATCCAAGGATATTGGATGTATGGTAAATGTAAGGTACATGGACCTTAAAATTTCAGCCACAAAAAAAGTTATAGCCATGTAATGGCAACATAACTTGTAACATACTCATATGTGGCAAATATATAACATACATGTAAAAGACATATATTGTATTTCAAAATATTTACCTTAAAATATGTTCTGATGTTACATGTGTGCTATATAACATGCAATTTCCGTGGTATATGCACAAGGGGGTAGCAAATAATATACAGGGTGTCCCCAAATGGGGTTACCTATACCACAAGTGGACCTAAATTTTAGTTTTTCGACAGTCACTATAAAAAAATTTTGTTTCTTAAAGAAATACGATGTGTTAAGAAAATTTACTTTTTTATGCAGGGCGCTCAAAAATTTCAAAGATATGAATTTGACCCAAGAGCAAACTACCTTTAGTTTTCTCATTTTAAAGGACAATGCAATTTGAAAAAATTGTTTATTAAATCTTGTTTAATACGTCTTTTTCCCCAATGCCTCACCTCAGTTTTCGTATTTTTCCCTAACGGATACTAAAAAATTTAGGATTATGAAAGAAAAGTATTTCAAATGGTTTTTTTATTAAAAATGAAAAATAAAGGTAGTTTACTCTTAGGCAAAATTCATATTTTTGGAATTTTTAAGCACCTTCATAAAAAAAAATAATTTTTTTTAACATAAATCGTATTTTTTTAAAAATGCGGAAATTTTTATAGTGACTTTTTGTCCAAAAATTAAAATTTTGGTAATTTGTTGTATAGCTAATCCCATCCGGGGACACCTTGTACTACTGTTACAATATGGCTTAAGTAAGGAACAACTAGATGTAAAAAAAGGCCAATCTAAAATAAATAATTTTTATATTCATAAAATACATATATCATAATAATATATTAATCAAAGTCATACAAGAAGGATACGTTCATTTATATAATGAGTTAATCAAAAATAAACCAACTGCCAAATTAATAAAGGAACTAAATGCCAAATTGCACATTCTCTAAACTATATAGTTTGTTTATTACAAGCAAACTTTTGGTTAACAGAAAACATAGAAGATAAAATAGCTGAAGAAAAATAACATAAAGAGAAAAAGTTAGCTGATTGCAAGCTATGTAATAAGGTAAAAAAAATAAAGAAAAGCCTGACAGTATACATGAATCATTTTCATTCCGCTATAAATTACGAAGAAATAAACATTAGCATGATTAGGTACTATAGAGACAAGAAAAGTGTATAAGTTTTTGGTAAAACAGAACAGCTTTATCTTACATTAAAAGAAGTTTCAGGGAAAAAGGTAGACATTAAAAGCTTAATGAAGTTTGTTCCAAATGATGCTCGGACTTTTACAACATTTAAAAACTGTGGATTTTGAGGGTGATGTTGAAGGCTACAGTAACACTATTGATTTTGATATAGATGTAAACGAACAGTAGAAACGAAAATCGCAGGCATATTAATGAGAAGTACGACACTTTGCATTTTCTAAGTATCTATACACCTACATACACAAAATATACTATTTTTGACAGTCGAGTTATTATTATATTATCTATATATTAAACACAGGTAATTTTTAGTTTTATTACTTATTTACTCTAGTGACTGAATAAATGCTTTTTTGAACTATATATTTAACATCCGAATAAAGTTTGGTTTAATGTATGGTTATCCAAATTGTACCAAATATCAACTAAAATTCTGAACGAAAATAGTTAATGAAAAAACAAGAATTCTTCAATTATTCAAAAAGGAGCTAAACATTTATTAGAAACAAGAAAAATTCAACAAACGTGACAATAATACTCAGATAATGACGAAAACAAATTTCCTATATAAAAAAAAAATTACTTACAGACAAACCTGTCAGCATGAATTTGCAAGCAGACAAATACTTAAAACTTAATTATCTTAAAACTAGTTTTTGGCGCCTGGTTTCCTTTTTTCATACATATCTCAATAAATTATGGTACAATAACTGCTCCAGCTTCTTGTTTTCTCTCTGTAGCCTTTGCTTTGACAGTCTGAACCACTCTCTAGCGATATTCTCAAATTCTTTTTCACAATGTGGGAACGTTTTGTTAACAGCAGCTAGAACAATAGTTTATGACAAAATTTTATAACTTTTTTGTGTATTATTTACTTAAAAGCAATTTCTAACTTTTTTAGAAATTCTTTGTAGGTACCAACAATATGTTACATCGTTGCCCAAGGACTTTGTTTCCATTTATTACTTATATAAATGTGTAGTTTTAATGATTGTGATTATACAATTTAAGCTACAATAAAGCACCTATAATTTTTCTGTGGCTTGAGCTTAGTGAAATTTCATTAAATTTCAATTGGGAAATATGTCAATAAAACTCCAACAAATAAGTAGGTACCTAATAAGCGACTTAACACTGCACCGAGGTGCTAATGATTTACACTTCTACGTACTTACCTACAATAGTTTTGATCTCTGAACTTGATTCCACACAAAAACAAAGACGATATTTTTAACATGTTAAAAACGCACGCTAGAAGTCACGTTGCACCTCCTTCAGGGTCACTTGTGTTAGGTTAGAATATTACGATTAGGTTACTTTGTTAGGTATAGTTAGGGATATTTGAGTTAATTTCGTATCCTTTTCTAGCACGAACTATGTAATACAGAGTGCGAAAGAGATGTCCTATAATAATTTTATAACCATATTTACCGGGAAATTTAAAACATCACAATATTAAAATGTTATCCAACTGTATGAAGATACGGGATTATTAAACTAGTTTTTGATCGGCGAGTTTTATTTTTTGTTATTAGATAAAAAAAATAAAACGGCCGGTAACACTAATCACTATTTTAATAAATTTATAGAGTATTTAAACGAATAAATCATCAAGTATTATATAGGCACAATTACATTTTCATTACCACTTAATGGCAATTGAAGACATTTTTGTTTAATATCACAAGCGTTAATTGGTAAAGGAGCTTCTTATTTTCATTGGGCATGCTATTATTATGTTGACTAAACTACACTGGTCACTGATGTTATAACCTCACTATAGCAGCTACTACACCAAAACAATATACATAATATATATACTTAACCAAACTTTTTTGACATTCCATATGTAAGCTAGCTTGTTTCATGTTTATAGTTTACCAAATTACATGATTAAATATATATGTGTAATGTAATTGTAGAAAAACTTAAAATGTCCATGATGATCACAAAATATATAAATGTTATATCTGGTGTAAACATATAAGATGGGTTGACGTGTAATATGTAGCAATTATCTAAATATCACATATTTTAATGTTATTATTTAACACACAAGCAATATAACTTTAAACGTACATACTGATTACAGAAATACATAAATGTTATATAGCTGATAAATACACATAATACTTGTTATTGTAATGTAGCAGTTACGTAAAAATCACATATTTTAATGTTATTATTTAACAAACAGGCAATATAACTTAAAATCTACATGATGATAACAGACATACATAAATATTATATGGCATGTAAATATACAAAATACTTGTTATTGTAATGCAGCAGTTATGTAAAAATCACATATTATAATGTTTGTATTTATCAAACAGGCATGTTTGTTAATAACTTAAATGTATATAGCATTTGAAGATGGTTTATATAATAGAGATATATTTGGTAATATGGTGTGTTACCTTGACAATCTCTCTTTGGTACGTAACAGCCATATGTGTGTTCACTGGGATGCAAATTTTTATTGCGCGCATGCGTACATCGACCTATTACATCGAAATAGCTCGATGTACGCATGCGCGCAATAAAAATTTACATGGCACGTGCAATATTGCATTAATGTAAAGTGGCTTTAACGTTTGTGTTTTTTGATCATTTTTTTGAAAAATTGTGGATTATGTCTTTTAATAACTTTGATGCAGAAGTGTGAACCATAAAGCGTTGTGACTTCTTTAAATATTATTTTGTTTGGACGTTTTATTAGTGTAGAGGTTAGGTGCAAACATAAACATGCCCTCTTGTTTGCGAATTTGGTGTACATACCTACCTATATTGAAGGTGCAGCACCATTTTCCAGTGAATGACCCAAAAGTAAGTTTGTGTTGTACCATTTTTATAAAGATATTTATTTAAATGAAACGTAATCTTTTTATATAGGTTAGAATTATTTCATGGGCAATCGTTATTCTCGTCGGACAATTATATCATTACATGGATTTTGTTACACAAAAGCTGTATGTTGGTGCTGCTCCCACATTATTAAGTTCAACTGAATCCAGCGTAAGAAGTTGTAATTCAAGGAAACCTAGATCACAAGCTTTTGCGAAGTAAGTACTATGCATAGGTATGGTTATTGTTTACCGACATCTTATAGCACCTACTTTGTGTTCGTTATTGTATTGTACATATATTTCAAGGTTTTGTATGTGTAAAGTAGGCTAATATTTTCCTGCAATTTTTCTTTTGTCCAAAATTGGCTTAAGCACGTCAAAATAATTCAGAAAAATTAGATCATAACCTTAGGACAAATCCATTGCCCCTTTTTAGGGGATAAAAGGTAACCAAAAACTGATAATTTTTTTTTAATATCAGAATCGGTTTCAACATGTTAAAAAACAGGATTAGATGGTTCTGATCAAAAGCGCAGCCCCTTTTCTTGTTGTCTTGTGATTAATGATATTGCTTGTATCGCCATTAAAAAAATTAATTTGATCATTATAAAACTACGAAGAAAACTAAAATTGTCTGAAACTTCATGGTTAATTTTGTTGCAATAAAATAAAACAATTAAGATTTGTCATTATTAAAAATATGCTTCTGGTAGAATTAAATCATCTCTTGATAAAGGTCCCCGCACATTTTCTTATATCAAATGGCTCTCGGTGAATGTAATAGTATAATATAATTTAATATTTATACAAAAAATGCTTAAGAAACAGTAACAAGTTCGAAAATTGAATCGTTGATTGTTTACTTTTCAGTGGCGTTAATTAACAATTTGTTTATATGACTGTTAAAGAAACTACTTTTATCATGGGATTCTCACAAGATTGATGCACTCGTCTACAACTTATGCATGAAAAAAGTACTGCTTTACACACTTGTTGCATAAATAAGTAGGTATTTTAAAATTATTTAAAACAATTTTTTGGCAATTATTTAACAAATGCATTTTTTTCATGCTTCACGGCTGCCAATTGGCGTAGAAAACCCCGTTTTTTAAAATTGTTTCTTTTTTGTGATCTTTTGAAGCATTCTAATAATTTTTAATTGTTTAATTCTGAGAAAAAACGTTCTTTATAAAAAATTTAAAATGATTTTAAATAGTTTAAAAAAATTTTGTTAACACCACTGAAGAGTAGGAGAAAAATCTACATTCTAAAACAAATTGTTCTATGACTTGATGCACTTAAACAGTCAACGGTTCAATTTTCGACTTTGTTATTGTTTTTTTGGCGTTGTTATAAACATTTCCACTTGAAATTTGGCGTGATGATTTAATGGGCTTATTTAGCATATTTTTTTATTACATTTTGTAAAAAAATCTCTTAATTTTAGAGCGAAATTCAAAAAACCAGGATATTCTAAGATCTAAGAGGCTTTAAAATTAATCAAGAATATAGAAGCTGCGTGAAGTCATTCACTCCTAGTTGCATTTTCATTCCCCTTTTTTTTGGCAGTTATATACTGCATACTCTTATGTTGAAATACTCCAATAGTCCCCAAATCACCATCTCTGACAGAATAGACTAATCTGATTTTAAATAGCTGGGTTTTAACAGTGTAAACTCAAATTTGAGGCAGACTTTCGGATTGAATGACAGCACTTTGAGCACATCGTTTCATGTTTAAAGCAGTATACTTCTGAAACTTATCGAATTTTCCATTCCATTGGAAGCGTGTTTTCGTAAAGTTTTGTTAAAATATATACATTATTATTTAAGCTATCATAAATTGTTTAATAACTTAACAAATTGATCAAAATAGTTTTCTTCACAATTTAGTAAAGGGATACAAGCTATATAACCAGATTTACTACACTATACAGGGTGCGCCACTTAAAACTCCCCAGACTTGTAACTTTTTTATTTCCGAAGCGATGACCATGTTGGGCACATCAACTTGTAGCCTTTAAATATCCATACAGACTGATTAATTTTTTTTTGAATGGTTAAGAAAGGAAACTTAGTTTCTTTGAATATTTTTTTACCTCACCTGTACCTGGACTGTGTTATTGTTTTCTTATAAAGGTTTTAATTAGCTTCAATTTGTTATTAAAATAAAAAAACTTAAGAAATAAAAAATTTGCAATTTCCTACTTAGTACATTTTAATATAAGTTACCCAGATAGCATTTTTACATTCAGAGCATGCGCTCGGAACGTACTTTATGTACCCATGGAACTAAGAATGAATATTCATTTTGTATTCCGTGTAGAAAATCTGAATGTCAGAGAGATGTACAGATGACCGCCTCTCGATATACGAGTAAGATTCCTACAACGTACCCATAGACCAAAACGGAACTTGATATGAACCAGAAACGTATATTGACATACTGATAGATACATGAGGTATATAGGAGGAAGGTCCATCCTACATTCACAATGTACACTGCATGTTCATGGTATATGAGTACTACCTTCGCAGGAATTAAACCGTAGGTGCCTGGTATGTTACACATGGATCATAAATCTATGATGCATGTATATTGTAGGAATGAACATTAAGTATCAGTGGCAGCTATAAGTACTTCACTCATGTCATGTATTTTCTTCAAAGTTTAATTATTATAAAAATTTATTACTTATTGTAATCATTGATGAGTCGCTGCTTCATTCTGAATATGTTCAGTATGACGCAGCGACTCATCTATGATTATAGCAAATAATAAATTATTATAATAATTAAACTCAAGAGAAGAGAGACATGATATGAGTGAAGTACTTGCATATAATAAATCCAATATCTAATTTTAAAGTTTAATTGTTACAGTCAATTATTAGGTACTTACTCTAATTTTCCACATTTCATATTCCTTGTGAAGAATATTATGTAAGTAAATGTGGAATATATGCACAGAAAATTCGTTTTTACTATCAGTTTTCCACTAAAGTCAAATGTTTTATTCATCAAATTTTATTGAATGGAGCACACAAATGCTAAATAAACTTAAATAAAACTGTATTTGCTATAACAATACTTTACAAAGGTCCCACGAATATATGTAAAAAAAATAGTTTTACATTGTTAAAAACCATTTTAAAATGGATCAAACATTTATCACTCTAAAACTTCAGCTTAAAAATCATATTTAATGTGTTATTTATGAAAAAATCTAATGATCACATTACACTACCTTAAAGTTTTATCTATTTCAAATCGTGTTTTAAATTGCCAAGAAAACACATGATTTTATTTTATTAATTACTTTACATTGTTGTAACAATTAAGTATGCATCTTAAGTTATAAAATAGGAGAAGGTATAAATAAAACAGTTGTGTTACTTTAAGTATATTTTTATTTTTTGTTACAAAAATGAATTGTAATAATAAAAAACAATTGTGACAAAAATTTCAATTGAGATTTTTTTTAACAAAAAAATTTTCTTTGCAACTTATGAACTGTCATATTTTACTATAACGAATTTTTTGTCAGTAAGTAAAAAATAGTAAAAATTGGAGGGCTTACATTTTCAAAACCAAGTGTCCAGGTGTTGCCGATGGTGATACTTGTAATTGCGAAAGTCCACTTTTCATTCTCAACACATCATCTGTGACTGATCCTATTGGCTGAATACTTTCTTTTGGCTTTTCCAATTTTTAAGAAGGTATTTCCTTCCTGTCCAGAGGAGGAGATACACGTGCTAGTCAAACTACAAAAGAAAATACATTGTATTATATTTGAATAGGTACTTATTTCTCTTTAAAAACTGGCCATGATAAAGTTGAAAAATATAAAAACATCTTACAACGATCTTACAGAAAAAATAAAACTGATCAAACATAAATTAAACAAATTGATATTATCATAGATAGATAGATAGATACGTTTATTTGTTCCTTTTTACATACAATACCTCATTGGATGTAGAACACGTCAAAAACATTAAGAGAATACAACAGAAAAAAAGCATATAGTTAATATTAATGTAAAAAATACATATCATAATAAAATTGAAACACTAACAAATGGTAACAGTGAAAATAAATAGAGGACGACAACAGTAATTAAAGTTAATTTTAAAATAGATAATATGCCTAGTTTGGATAAAAATGTGTTTGGTTAAAATATTAAAATGGTATAACAATACAATACAATGATAAATTTGAGAACAGCCTAGTTTGAGAGTACAAAAGTAAGTTTTTTATTAATGTATTAAAACATCAGTGAAATATTCGTCCACCATATACCCACTAAACACACTCTGCCACATCCACATTATAGCCACTCACATTTTAGTGGTTTTTGTAAATGGCAAAGCATCACATCACCGTGATGACACTCTTTGGACCGTTTTAGAACGTTCACATTATAACCACTCCCATGTCAGTGGAGATTGGGATGTCCACAATCACCACATCATTTTAATGATACATTTTAAAACGTGGATGTAACTAACTGAGCCACCACTCACTTTGGTATCACCATCTCTTACAAAATAGCGACCACCGCCGGCAGCGCCACTAGTCTAGTACTACTACTGTCATCTCCAGTTTACACTTGTCTGTGTTCTATTAACGACGTTGACGTCAATAAACTTTAGTTTTAATGTTTTTGGTTTTTGTTTGGTAAATATCAACACATTTTTACGAAAAGGTAAGTACCTACTTGTATTAGCTACATTGTTACTATGAAATGTATTCTTATTTTATACCTTGCCTGTAATTTTCATGTTTGGTGACATATCGAATGACATCATTAAAATTCAAGGGAAAAAAGCTAATTTATCATTTAACATAATATATTTTGGTTAACACTGGTTATTTATTTTTCAATTACAGAATACTTTCGAATTCATAATTTAGTTTTTGTACCACATTAGGTATACCAATAGGTACAGTGTTGTCTCCATGTCATCCATGCGGCATGCCCCATTTGATATTCGACGAGATTATTAGGTACTGTGCTATCAATTAATTGGTAAAATATAGGTACACTTTTATATTTAAATTTCATTATATTTATAAAAACAGTATAAAAGAGAGATAAATAAAATATAAATATATAGAGACCATATTTAGGTTATTTTTGATTTAAATACCTACTGATAATTGTTTTCTTACCAATTGGCGACAAAATGCAGTCATATTGTATGTTATTTGCTTTATTACCTCTCATTTTATTTTGCTCTAGTATACTAGGTGTTTTCTTTCTACCAACAATCTTAGCTAAGTTAAGTAGTTTTAATGTCACACGCAAACTGTGGTACATACACGAATATTTCACTCATCAGGCGTGACTGAAAAACTACTTAGCTTAGCTAAGATTGTTGGTAGAAAGAAAACACCCATTATTTTAGTACCCTAATCCGAGGATTGTCTAATTATATCTATAGTATAAATACCCTAGTCAAATTAGAACAAATTTCGACGTTTGACGAAAAAAACTGACAAAGTGTTTAAATTTGGCAAATATGTTCATTTAGGCTTACCTACTATTAAACATACTAAAAGTCCCCAGCCCAAACTGTTGCGCTTGAGCCACCATCTTGGAGAAATGGCGGTCCGATTCAGTTTACTGCTTATATCTTTCTAACCATTAGCGATATCGAAATTATGTTTATATACAAAATAAAGCTTATAAAATTCTGTATAAAAAGTGTTATATGCATTTCATCGACACGTTTCAACAATTGTGAATATCACTCGTATATAATAAAAATATATCATTGTATTGTCATAAAATATGGGACAACTTTCAAAATGTCTTTTCTGTCAGTCCGTCTGCCTCTCCGTCTGTCATGTCTCTTGTAAGCTAAATAACTTAAAAAAGAAAAGTCTGGTTTTATTGAAATTTGGACAATAAATTAGTGTTAGCTATAAGAAGCCCCAGCAATTTAAAAAAAAAATCGATCAGTAAGTACGTTATGATTGTAGGTTTAAGTGACATACTTGCAATTTTAATGATCTCCCGATGATACCATCTTGATTGTCGAAACGTTGGTCAGTATACTGTGCAGTATCTATTTTTTTCAAAATCATTAGAGTTCTTCCTTTAGTTAACACTAACTTACTGTTCAAATTTCAATAAAATTGGACTCTTCTCTTTTAAATTATCAGACTCACAAAAAGTGTCATGGGCGAGCGTAGAGACGACTTCAATGTGAATATCAGTCGATATTCCATTGAAGCAACGTCGAGCACGGTTAGTACTTGGATGGGGGGTCCCATCTTGGGAAATACAGTGTTCTCGTCCCACCTTCTAGCGGCTTGTATATCAGTGTATACGCAGAAGTTACGTAATTTCAGACGAGGTTTACGTAGTGGATATACCATCCTTCGGAGGGGATGTAAAACAGGCGGTCCCATGTCTATTAAATGTTAGGCAAGTAAAAGATCCCTACTCTTCTTAAGGGAAGAGGTTCGGCAAAATTTCCAGGTTGGGGGTAGCTCGTCTCCTGGCGTAGGTGATAGGCCCTGGTAGCGGGCCGACGTTAAATAGTTAAAAAAAAAAGTGTCGTACAGAAAGACAGATGGACAAACTGACAGACTGACAAACAGATATTCGACGAATATTTTAAAGTTATTGGGAATTTTAGAATTAACATAATAATATGAATTTTTTTTTACGAGTGATTTCCGGTTTAGAAATGTGTTGATCAAATGTAATTTCCTATTTTAGAAGATGATAATAATAGATACGGAAAAATATTATATTACATTTTTTATAGAGAATTTTATAAGCTTTACTTTTTATTGGAGACTTAATTTCGATATCTCTAATGGTTAGCGAGATATAAGAAAAAAAAAAACTTAATCTGAGCACCATTTTTTCAAGATGGCGGCGCGAGCGTAAGAGATAGAGTTGACGACTTTAAGTATGTTTAAACAGTGGGCCTTAATGAACATCTCTGTCAAGTTTCAAAACTTTAGGTATCAGTTTTTTTCCTCTAGTCCTCCCTATTTAACTGGAATAATTTAGGTACTTATACATTTTTTTCTATTTTAGAATGTTATAATAGACAATTAAAACTATCTTCGTTCGTGGGGCTTCTGGCAGTGGCAGTATAATGAGAGAAAAGATGGTAAGTTTATATAAGTTCTAAAATCTTAGACATTTTGCATTTGAATTTTGTGCAAACTGCTGTTTTTACCAATTTTTTCTGTAACTATAATAAGGCTCTATAAAAAAAATATATTCTTTATTGTTTCGTATTGAAATACTCGTTTCGGTAATGAGAAACTTCACCTTCAGTTTTTTTTTTGCTTAATTTTTAATTTAGTGTATACCTAGTGTCATATTTTAAGTCTCATCGAAACTTTATTATTTTGTTAGAGATAGAATTCAAATGGTGTCCACGAATCAAGAGTGATACAAAGTTCAAATAATTTTAGAACCGTATTCTGCATGCCCTGTTAGAATCAAATTCTGAATTCGTATCTTTATTGCTAATTCATGTTTTACAAAATAGTAGTTTATTTTCAATCGTCATCCTTTTTTTATATTTTCAATAGTATCAATGAAGTTGTTCTAAAGATGTAAGCTATTAAAATTAAATTTAATTACTTCCACAACCAGTGGAAGTATGGTAACGACAAAAAAATTTTTGAAAATTTTTATTATACAGATAGGCTTAGAATGTCATGAAACGTTGAGATTTTAAATTTGAGCGAAAAAAAAATTTCTGTCTGTCGCTCTGTAACTTTTTTGTGCCCACGTTTACTCTGGAATCGTTTAAGATATTGACTTGAAATTTGGTACACGTATGTACTTTAACGGGATCTGGAACTAGATTATATTTTCATCTTATTCCGTCGAAGGGTTGGGGGGTAAAATGTGGTAACTAGGGGGTAGATTGGGGGTAAATCGGTAAATCAAGCAGGTAAGAGTCCATAAAATTGGTATTTAGTGATACAAGAGAACCTAAGGTTTAAAAAAATTTTTTGGCATTAGCCACCCCCATTACCACCTCTACGCCATTATTAAAGGAGATGAAAATAAAATTGTGATTTAGTGTGTGTACAAGAACCAAAAGTCTCAAAATATTTTTTCTACTTCATCCACCTCCACTTCATCCACCCACACTACCGTGTGGGATATCGTTTTATGGGTTTTTGGGGTAGACGATTTCAAATATTATATTATTAAAGTTCTACAAACAATTATTTCCACATACAAAATTTTTTCATTATGAGAGACTTTGATAGAAAATCTGGATGTGGAAGTAGTGATTCCTTGGGCAGCGGTTTTTTACTTTAATAACAAAACTAGTGTGTGGTTGAACTTGAAATTACCACTACCAACACTCAACTTTTAACATTATTTTTACTGACATAAATGATACCAAATCTTATTAAACATTTTTAAACTGTGATAATTAATTTTTTATAAATTTTTAGATGTGGTATGAAAAATAGTTCCAGCCACAGCAGACTTTGACTATGAGATAATTGTGACACTTAATCCGTTATAGGGATCAAAGAAGATCAAGAAAGAAATAGCTAGGTGAATTTATATGATAAAGCATACCTGTAATCATATCTTGAATATATATAGTTTCGGAAATGTTTGTTTCATTGATCACATCAAATTTATTTAATACTTTTTATATTTTTAAATCTAATTTCTATTATTTTACTTAGAGACATTTTCTGGGACCCCACTTTAGTGAGTAATGTATGTGCTATAAAACGATTAAAATATCTAGGGATATGTGCAAGATTTATAAGCAAATATCAAACGATTATGTATGAACTGCCTTTTTATATATTTTCCGAAATCTCAAGAAAAATTTAAGGAAAAGGTAAGTAAAGCGAATGTGAAATATACTTTTTTGTGTAAAATTTCAGCAATATCAGGCTACTTTGATGAAATGTTTTGTTTGAAGTAAGCCATTAAAATAAAAATGAATTGTAAATAAATTATGTTGCTTTATAATGTATATTATAACAACTTGAATGTTACCGCTGAGTTAATTTTAAAATAAATGAAAAGAATCTATTTTGCAACAAATAAATCTTTTATATTACGAAAAAAATAACTCAATGAAATAACGATGAAAGATTTATATTTATACCCGGCTCCAATATAAAATGATTAATTTTGAATAAAGTATGTTTCCTCATATTGAATTTTTTATTGATTTTAATCGAAAAAAATTATTTCATCAAAGTCGGCTGACGTTTTATACTTAGTGTGTGATTTTACATTCTGAACAACTTTTCTCTTTATTTTTTTTCATTTAGAAAAATAAAGGTGTACTTATTTCTTAAATATTTGTTTACAAATCACCCTGTATATCTAAAATTATATTCTCATATACAGCTAATTATATATGTAACTATATTATGCTACGAAAATAACTCAGGTATGCAGGAGGATTTTGAAACAAATATTTAAGAAATAATAAGTTCACCTTTATTTTTCAAAATGAAAAAAAAAATGAGAAAAGTTTTTCAGAATGTAAAATCACACACAAGGTATAAAATATCAGCCGACTTTAATGAAATAATTTTTTTCGATAAAAAAACAAAAAATTCAATGAGGAAACATAATTTATTCAAAAATTCATCATTTTTTGGAGCCGGATATAAAATATTAATCTTTAATCAGTGATTTTTAAGTTTCAATTGAGCTATTTTTTCGTAATATAAAAGTAGATTAATTTGTTGCAATATAGATTCTTTTTATTTATTTTAAAAGTAAGTGGGCGGTAACATTCAAGTTGTTATAATATATATTTTTTGTACACAATATGATCATATCTATATCACAAATAAGTGGTACTGATGTGGCTGAAAAGTGGAAAATAAGTAAGTCACTTTTGACGACGTGGCTGAGTGCGGCCGTTTAACGTCACTGTGACGGCATTTCCACGTGGTTGCAAACAAGAATGACGACGTCACTGTTGCAAAAATCACATCATTATGATGTTAAAATGATGTGGTTTGGTTTGCTGGGTAGTAAGCCTTTTTTATTAGTATCCGTTTGAGTTCTAGTTTTAATGTTTTTAAAACGAGATTTTTTATGTTGTCCGGCAATTTGTTAAAAATGTTAATTATAGAATACTCAACATTTTTTTGTATATACGAGAAAGGACACGGCAGGCACAAAATAAATGGAAAAGAAGGTACAGTCAAATGGGCTGAAAATGTAGTATGTTGTACTTCATAATATCCCGATCAAAAGTTTTCATGGGCACAATATCTGAAAATCGCCAGTTTTTGAGATATGAAAGGTCAAAGATCAGGAATATCGGTACCCACTGTCATAGTTGAGAGTATCATATTATGACGAGGATTTGTTTAACGTGTGATTTTATATGTACCTGAAGTTTCGAACGTTCACTTAAATGAATTTTAGATGAAAAAGAAAAGTTAATAAAAACCACATATCGATTTAGGCATAAACACTTCATTGCCACATTTGCTGACAATAAATATCCACAATACTTAAGTTTTTACACCTAAATCGAAGTGTGGCTTTTATTCCCAGACGGCACACTATATTCACTGAATATGAAAATTACATGCCAGTTTTCTATAGAATATCCGCAATTAATTGAATATGCCTGATATATTCCAGATATATCCAGGATATTCGTTAACAGATATCAATATTGTACGCATATGATTTACCAATATCCTCAGGATATATGGTTGACATATCTCAATATTATATTTATTTCATTTAAATCGTGAAGAATATTCTTTATAAACATTTGGAATATCTGAATTATAACCTACAAAAAATAGATACCTAAATAGAAATCTGCGAAAATGTAAAATGCCTTTATTATGTCGCTTTTTTTCTAATAGTTTTGGTGAGAAGGTATTATCATACGCTGTTCTAACTCCAAAATATATAGGTATGATAGGTAAAATTGCTTATCGTCTCGTTGGATCGCTAGACAAGTTCGTCATGTAATTCTAAAATGTTATTTTTGCTTTAAATTTTATGTTAGTTCTAATTTCTAATGGCATTCGCCTTTATAAATGAATTTTGTCATCAGCCGCGGTAGGGTATTCAGTAAACCGTCAAGCCAAGGATGAAGTAAACTAGTGTTGGGCGAATTCGAATTAAAATACTCGGTTAATCCGAGTATCAAAATACTCGCTTGATTCCGAGTACTAAAATTTCATCCGAATAAAATATACTCGGATTAATTTTAAGTACAAAACAAAAAACAACTGTCAATCGTGCACTTGGATAATAAAATGTTTTTTAGATTTCTCCCCCCCCCCGCTCATCGAATCTGAGATCTGGGGAGAAAAATTACTATCAGTGCCACTTGCATTTGCTTTAACCACGATCGCAATTACTGTTGACAGAGTGGTTGAAAAATCGCGATATCACATCACTAATACCTATAATGAAAATTTAATTCGACATCGGATGATTAATCCGAATATTCTTGTCATCCGATTCCGTGTAATCCGAGTACTGAAATCATCCGAATATCTGCATCACTAAAGTAAACAGCGTTAAAGCAAAGCCAGCTTTGCTACAAGAAGGTAAATTCTGTCGCTATTTGTTACGTCACAGATGATTGTCAATTTTCATTTATATTTCTGTTAATACCATATTGTCTTTTATTATACACAAAATCCGTAATAAAGTAAAATTAATATAATATGCAAATACACCGCAGTCGTATACATGATATTTGTTTGTAAAATCGAGGTATTTACAAAGTTTGCTGCACCTTCCTATAATAAAACCTTGGTGAGATCACATGATTACATACACGGCTGGCTTAATTACTGCGCACTCGCAGTACGAAAGTACGAACTTGATTTCCGAAGTGAGGTCGCCATTGTTATTTGTTATACATAGCGTTTATGAGAGCTGTAAACTGTTTTGTGTATTTTTTACCTTTTTTGTGATTATAGTTTTATGTTTTTATGCTAGTACCTTATCTGGTGGTAGTCATTTTTAGAAGAAAGAGATCTCTGTGTTTAAGGGTAAGTACGTCTATTTATTTTACATAGGTACTTATACCTAACATAAATAAGTTATTGAAAGTGTAATAAATTCATTTTCAATCGTCTCTTTGAAGGGGTAGTTTTGAGGTTGAAAGTGTTGTTTTTTTTTAATATTTTTCTACCTTGTAAACATTGGTTAAAAAGTATGTTTTTCTTCGTTTTCTTCTTCGTAATATCTATCAATAATATATGTCGTGTTTGATACCTACGTGGTTTAATATATCTTTGCCAATAAAAAAAAATCTCAAATTGTATAGACGACCCACGGGGGTATATTTTCGATCACCGCACATATTCAGCCTCAGCCAAGTGGTAAATCGGAGGTGGAAGGAGTAAATTTTTTTGTTTAAAATTTTTCAAAATAAATCGTATTTTTCAACGAGTCTTTTTACATGACCCTATAGGGTTTCAACAATTTTTATTAAACTGATTTTTCGAATTTATAGGCTATGTAAATCACAAAAATCGAGAAATTTGACTCGGGGATCTAGGCCATAACTTGCTTAAAAAAAATAGAAAAATCAGGTGGGCATTTTTAGACATAATATTAAATATTAGTTGTTTCATCTTTTGTGGATCGATATGCACATATTTTCAGTTCTCTGTTATTTTAGGGTGACCAGATTTTTGTTAAGTGAATGCTGGACACTTCTGCCAAGGGCGGATCTAGGCCTTCAGTTTGGGCTAAAGATAACAAAAATTTGTTTGATGAGCGGGGGAATTCTAAAAAAAATTTTTTAATCACAAAATTTTTGATAAGCGGAAAGCAAGTATCAAAAAAAAAAAAAAAAAAATTCCAAACAAAATGTAGTAATGTAACTTCACTATAACCTGAATGCTGAACTTATGCTGGACACTTATAATACTTTCCAGCGAAATTCCTGACATACTCCAAAATTCCGGACAATCCAGCGAAATTCCGGACGTATGGTCACCCTATGTTATTTATAAACAATAGTGATATTTATTTCATGTATCAAAATTCATATATACGTCATGTCATACTTTATTGTCACTTTGACGTTGGATAAAGTTTACAACTTGACATATGAATAAGACCTAACTTTTAATTACCACATTAACCAGTGAGTTCCTACAAATATCAGGCAACTTTTGCTTTCGTTGGCATACCTAACCAACAGATGCTAATTAGTCTAAAAAAGATCTATAATTACATTTTTGTGTTGAATTACACTTGTGTTGTTTAGGTACCCAGCAAACAAAGAATGTATCCGTAATGTTATGCATGTTAAATGGAAGTAACATTTGTAATGTTCTCTTGCAATATGATATTTATATTACAACAACGTAACAGAGAAATGTTACATTTCGAAATATTAAACAAATATTTACGTAATGTTGGTTACATTACGTAACATTTAATAGTATGACAAATTACTTTCTGACAACGTTGATGTTATATTAAAGTAATAATGCATTGTTTAGTGGGTACCTAAAGGTTAGGATATAACAGCATGGTCTCTTAGATATGACAGATCAAAATTTTAATACTTAGTTATTATGAAGTTGAAGTTATTTTATGTGAAATTCACTGATAAATCAATACAATGATTTTAAGTCAAATAAGTATACCTATGAAAGTTTCACCAACGAACCTTCCCTCTGAAACTGGTTATAATTACAGACAAGAAAGTCACATGGCGACGAGGTGAACGAAGTTTGTCTTGAATATTAACAATATCAAATTAATGAAAATAAATATCACTAATTTTTATCCTGGTATTAATTTTTAAATATTGTTTATTATTTTTAGGAAAAAGGACACTGGAAAAGAAAATAATATGGAATAAGATTCTAAAATTTTTTTATAATTATGAAATATCTGAATGTGTTAAAAAAAAAATTAACGGTTTTCATTACATTCCTGTTTCCCTTGAAATGTGAAGCTTTGGAACTTTTTAGTAACATATTGATGGAAATCTAATCAGAATTATAATTCAGTAAAAAGTTAGATGCCACGATAAATACCTAATCGTATTCTATGTATCTGGAAGCTCTGCCTTAGTACCTTTAAAATTGAAAGATTTATAGAATAGTAGTTTTAGGTTACACACCTTGTATATGTGGATATCTATATGTTGAGTAAAATGCTCAATGCTCAATGCTAAAATGCTCGCACCTTTTTTTTTTTTAAACAGTTCTTCACTAGAAAAAAGAATAGATACTTTTTGTTTTTCCAAATTCTGATTCATATTTAAACTACTACTACTAGTTGGCAAATTTTTTTCAAAAAATCTAAGTAATTTCCTTCAATAACATTTAACATGTAAGTACATTGCCTTTTTAAGCTAGGTACCAGTATTAGGAAAAACAAAATGTGCTATTTTTAGTGAGAAACTTTTTCATAAATGGAAGACAATTACAGAAGGTAGGTAATTTCATATTGAAATTAAAACGTGTGAAAGTTGTGATTTGTTTAATATCTGAATAATATTTTCTAATCAGGACAGAAAGAAAACTATAAAAAATAATTTTAGTGGCCCATTTAAAATGTTTATTTATTGTGCAATTTAAATTAAATTTTACTAAAGTATAGAACAAATTAGGATCTACTTATGGCCAGAAAAACATTTGCCCCCTACAAATGCAAAGCCACCTGCGGTACCAAAATATGCGGAAAAAGTAAAAAAATCACATAAGGCATTTTATTATCGGAAATTTTTTTTAATGAAACTTGTTCAAATTAGTAGTTGATTTAAGCGGGTCCTAGGCTACACCCCAACACTTTTCGGTGACGTCACAGGGTGGGAGGAGCCACAGGTGGGGTGCGGGGTAAAGGGGGTGAGCGGCAAGGGGCAAGCGATGAGTCACACACCGGAAGAAGGGTGAGGGTGGGACCCTTCAACACGTCACACATGAATTATGGCTATTCGTCACGCATGAGTTTTAACGAGGGGTGCAACAACCCCTCTAGTTTAAGCGGGTGCTAGGGATCCCTCCACCAATTTTCGGTGATTCATACCGGAAACACGAGGGCTGGACCCCATTGATGTGTCATACATGTCTCAACACGTCACGCATGAATTATGCACCCCTCTAGTTTAAGCCGGAGCTCGGGATCCCCCCACCACTTTTCTATTACGTCATTCCCGGTGAGTCACACACCTGAGGGGTCGGACCCTATTCGTCATGCATGAATTATAAGGGGGACAAATAAGAAAGGGTGGAATCCTATGGTGACTAATACCTGAGGTGCGGGGGAAGGTTTGAAGGAGCCAGACAATCACTTCCGGTGAGTCATATGTAAGGGGTCGGACCCTATTCGTCACGCATGAATTATGACCTTGGGGGAAAAATAAGAAGGGTGGAAATGGTGACTAATACCTGAGGTGCGGGGAAGGTTTGAAGGAGCCAGACAATCACTTCCGGTGTGTCATGCATGATTCACGTATTTTGACCCCTTGCTATCGACCTCTCACTACCAATAATTAAATTTAATGATTGCTTTATTTTACGTGGAGCCACTATAGAAAATATAAATAGCTTTTTACATATAAAAAGACATTGCGGCAATAAATAGTACATATGTTTTGATCCCACAATAGTACAGGGGCCAACGACACTTTCAATTGCAATGTTTATTTAAATTAGGTTTATTTTTTTCGATAATATTAATGTAACCTATTCACAAAACAAGTTCTACTGCTTTGTTAACCAATCAACGATTTAGAAGCAAAATTATTAATTATTTACAAATGACATTCTATTTTTTGTTCCCATAAGCCCCCGAACTATACGTATTGATTATTTCAGTCCATCCATAAAAGCACGCATCACTTTACATTTTTCAAGTGTGATTTAATTGACCAGAACGAGGGCGTTGGGGTAGAAATATGAAGGGTTTTATTATTCATTTTAGTCAAACGTCTCATTTATTCAAAACCAATTAATTTGTTACATGCAAGTTTTTTCATATTTGAAAACATAAAACATAATACATTGTTTCATGCAAAATAGATTATTTTCTGTAAGTTTTAAAGTCCTTTTCAAACAGGTACAAGTAAGACTAATTAAGCGTAACGAACCCAAACAAATAGGGCATATTCGCTGACACCCATGGAATTGTCTATTTACGAGGGTGATTATGTATTGATTTTTGTCTAACAAAAAATTTATTTAATTACCGTAATCTACTGCAGACAAATAAAGTGTAAGAAAGTCAAATTGGTCTACAATTGTTTTTGAACCCTTGCATTAAATAATAAAAGTGCTATAATATTTAAATCCAGTATGAATGTTTCAAAGTTCCAACATCTGGTGCAGGTAGATTTTATTGCTTGAGGTCGAATAGATTGAAATAAGGAAGAAACTTAAAATGCTTAAAACAATCCATTAACATATATTTACCGAATACAGAGTGTTTTGTTGCTTTCGTAAATAGGCATAAAAATAGTGTTCCCTTTACTAATGTATTATTTTTATACTTTGACAATATTATCTTCTTAAGAAAAAAATATGCAAATCTGGAGAACTCATTTGTTTTAATTGTATATACCTATTTTCATTGTATTCTATTGAAAAATATGTAAATAATACACTGTTTTTTTTTCACTAATTTGCTATTTCAGGATAAACAGGTTTAACAATAATTGAGGGATTATATAACAAAGGACAGTTGCCATTGTTTATAGAAAACCATGTGCTGTGAGGATCGTTTATATAAAAAAACATACGCAATGGGGATGGCTTATAAATAAACATGGAAGCCGATCTGAATTTTCATACTTAGGCAAATTAATCGCGTTTATTTATTTCGTCACTTACATTGTTATTACCAGCCATTTTAAAATTATAGAGTATACGTAGACGATTCACCAATTATTTCGGTTTATTCCAATATTCATTCGTTTGTGATAAATATTTTTCGTTTTTTCTATTAAAGTTCTTCATTTGATCTTCTTGTTGCGATATCTTAGACTCTCGTTCGCTGTGTACTCTTTGTATGTGCCTTATTAAGGGTGATGCTACGTTGCATTATGATAACATTATTCAAGTCGAAGTTAAACAATCAATACATGTATTAGCACACTAAAATTTGAAAAATGATGGTTTATAAAAAATTTAAATATAAGAAATGCTCTAAATTTTCACTATTGCTACAGTATACAGGGTGTCTCTAAGGTTCGAAACAATTTATATCGATTAGGTGATATATCAGTTAAATAGGATAAACTCTGTTGAACTTAAAATTATTATATTATTATAATTTAGAGTAAAATGTTACTACGGTTTTAGATTAAATATACAAAAATATGAGGATGCACAAGATATCTAAATCGCAATATACAGAATGTCTCTCAGGTTCGAACCAGCTTTATGTAGTTTAGATGATACATCAATTTTACCCTAAAATTTCATTATGGAATTGTGAATAGGATCACCATGAAATAAATAAAAGTTTTAGTAGAGTGTAGCCGACTGCGAATATCTATTAAATACAATCATCTCTGTTGTAGTTAATATTTTTCTTCATAAATCAGAATATGTATTATAACATACCCGTACAAGTATCTTAGAGATGCTTCAGGTATTCTTCTTCTTTATTTGTATATTCATGAATAGATAAAATTGTAATTTATATTGCACCATCTGTTATATATTATGTATACGTTTCAATGTATTTATGAGTGATATATGAATAAAGATTATTATTATTATTTTATTATTTTTCTCGACATGTTTGTTGGTTATTTACTACATTTATTAATATTATTATTATTATTATTATTATCATTATTATTATTATCATGGTAGAATATCTCCTATTGAAATTGAATCTTAGCATTCATATAGGGCGATCGTTAGAGATGTGTAAACTCTCATATTTTATATAAACCAAGTTTTATTATAATTTACAGTAAAATGTTACTAAGGTTCTAGATTCAATGCACAAAAAATATGAAGACGTATAGGATATCTAAACCATAATATGCAAGATGTTTCCAGAGTTCAACCCAACTTTAGGTAGGTTAGATGACATAACAATTTTCCCTTAAAATATCATTAAAGTATTTTTAATGGGACTATTATGAAACGAATAAAAATTGCAGTCGAGCCTTACCAACTGAAAATGTCTATTAACACGATACTTTCTGATGAACTTAAAATATTTGATTTAAATTTGAAACATATACAAAATAGCGTAGTCGAACATTTTTTAGTGAAATTAGGTCACCTCTATCATATTGGGTAATCGACAGAGCCATGGAAAATAATTATTTCATATAAACTATGTGTTATTATGATTTTAGAGCAAAATATTCCAAGGGTTCTCGATTAAGAAAATAAAAGATCAAAGATATTTAAACTACAACATACAGTTCGTCTTTTTAGATGATATCACACAATAACTACCTTAAATAATTCATACTAAATCAATTTATTCACATAATGTTAATCTATTTTCTGTTAAATTATATTGTGAGATGTTGACGTCAAACAAAAAAAATAATAATAATAATAAGGCTACTTTTGATAACACTACAATTGATCATTGATTAATTACGCAAATTACTCTCTAAAACACAGCATAACAAAAATAAAAGTAAGTAAGTACTTAAATAATTCGATATCACAATATTTCATGTCGATAACGCAATTACCATATTACACTTGTCCATTAAGGAGATTTTTACTAGCTCTTCTACGCTATACATTGAATCTAATTGATTATTTTTTGTCATAAACTATTATCATCTTATAGATATAGCGGGTCACCATATATTTTCTTTTGGTTTTCATATCGTCTGTACTATAATTTTAGAGTATCATCAACAATTTCAGACAACCCAGTTATTCTCCTTTATCGCCTTATATAATCACCATAGTGGCTTGTCTCATCCTCTCTTATATGATAATCACATATGTATGCCATCATATTTACAGCATTAGTTGTATTTTTTATCAACACTACATCAATTTATATAAAAATAAGGTCTTCATACTAGTACATGTCATTTTTTGTTCATACTAGCATCCCCAAATCCCAATCAAACTACCTATGTGCAAACAGATTAGCCCTAAGAATAATAGAATCGTTTACTTGGTGTCAAAAGTGTATCCAAATCGTCAAGTTTTCTACCTAAGGACATCTCATTCACTTCAGACATTCATATTTCAGCAAAATGCATGCTATATATTTTGACGGTGGCATTAACAATGATCTACCTCCGTTTTGTGAATAGTGATTTGCGTTAATAAGGAACCATCATTTAAACACACATCAATCACGCATTTCATGTATTTATTAACTTTCATAAAGAATCTAGAGACCTAATAAGGATACTGTTTACTATATTTGAATAACTACTTAATAAAATATTACACACATATGATTTGTCCGATATCAATATTTCTCCGTTTTTAAAAAATACTTTGAAGAAGGGTACCATTCTACATTATTTCCATATAAAATCAATTTGGCAAAACACATTTTTATGACACAAGTTTAAAGAAATCGATAGTATCGTACATAACCTAGCTTGATAATTCAACTATGTGTTTGCAAACCTGATTATTTTATCACATAAAACACATATCCAGTATAAAACAAAAAAAAAAAAATACATGTATACATATATATATTTTTTCAAAGACTAAGCAATAAATAAATTTATTTAACCACATGTCTGTTGAGTTGATACATAGTAATCAGCACTAGAGAAAAGATTAAATCAATTCAATTTATAGGCAAATATCTATACCACTACAAATTTACATAATATGTTACATCAACAAACATTGCTTGAACCTAGATGAAATATGATAAAATACGAAAAATGCACGAATTAAGTAATTATGTTTTCTGAAACGACTAATATATATTATAAGGTATACAAATATCCTTCATAAATATCAATCTAATACGTCGATAATTCCTACTTACCTAAAAATATTTATATACGATCTAAATGAATGAATGAAGAGAAAAATGCATATGATGAATTTTCTTAAAACCTTTAGGTGTAACAACAGCTAGCACCACCAAATTCGAATATTACTAAAAAATAAAAAACTCAGAGCTGCTTAGTTTGAAAACGATTAAATACGATACACTGAGTTACATTTAACGTAAAATGGTTACTTGGTTACCTAATAGAAAATATTAATGCGAACTATAAACATTTCTAAAATAGAAGCATTTGTTTTCGTGTGTTAACATGTTAATGTTTTAATGAAAGGCGATTATTGCTAATACAAGACAACTTTTTTTAAGTGATTAAGACTATTTAGGGATAACGATAACGATTTAGTACCAAGTTAAGCATGATACAAATTCAACACAGCATAGACTTATATCTGGTAATATATCTCAAGAGTAGCAACAATACCTACCGAATGCTAGTAAACCAAACAATCATTTAATATTTTGGGCTTTTAATTTATGCCAAATCTGGGTGGTTTGTTCAGGAAGCATGCAAATTCAACGAAATTTCTTTTCCCAGCATAGTAAATAGGTACATTATTTTTCTAAAACTGACAATATTTTTAAAAATTAAATAATAATTAATGGAAAAAATAATAATAATAATAAACATCTTTTATTGAGAACAAACTAAATTACTCACAAAATGTGGCGAAGTTTAGATAACTTTATCTAGTCTTACATTAATAATACAGTTCGCTTTAGAAAACACCAAAATCAGCATGTATGTATATCTATATAGGCTCGTTACCTAGCAATACATTAAATTTTTACGTATACGCGTTAAATTTCTACCCTTTGTTGGTTTAAGTCTTCAATATAAAAATAAGTTAATTAGGAATTGTGAGACGAGATGTATATTGTGGGAATATGTCACGGTTGTCTGCTTCGAAAGCATGTAGTGGACGAGGATATGTCTTTATGAGGATACGCGGCCACGAGCTACAAATGATGTATAACACATATGTAACTGTACATAAAAGGAGAAAATTCAATGATCATCAACTTCAAATCTAAAAAAGTTACGAATTCAAATAAATTCTTTAAAGCATAAAGATCAAAAAATAAGTTTTGTTTCTCTTTACAAGTTCTCTATACGAAATATGGTCGCATAACATGTTTATCAACCACTACTATGTTTTTATATTAAAATGTATAATAACAAAATATCGTAGCAGTTACATAGTTTCTAAGGTGTTTGCATATATGCATGTAGCAGTCTTTATTTTAAACTCCCTAAACATATTCCCGCGTACCAAAGGAATTAGTGAGAGAGATAATACCAATTCTATAGCATTGTTCAAGCAGGATGACATGAATTTGCACATTTTCTCTGATCATGTCTCGTCAGACGTACCTTTTAAGAATATCAAGAAATGTGTAGAATGTTGGAAAGAAAGATGTGGATTTCTTGTGATTGACAAGGATAGAGAAGTAAATGGGGGGAGATATAGAAAAGTCTTGAGAGTTTCAAATATCCATAAACAATTGTAATTAGGACTTCAATCGATCTGCAGACAGCGTCTGGAATACATCGGTGAAATTAAGCAGAAAGACAATATGGATAGAGATGTGGGTGCTGAAATAATTCTGAAACGTCAATTAGTTGAGACTACCAATTTCGTACGTAAGAAATTCAATTCTCTCAAGAATAGAAATGTTGAGGATAAACTAACGTTGGATCCCATAATCACACCTTTAAAAGACTTATCATCCGCTTCAAAGGTAAAATCACAAAACAATATGCTAACACAAACACTTGGGGGGGGGGTGTAAGTGCTAGTACTAGTACACTTAAAGCAACATCTGAAACTATTGATAAAGATGGGGAGAATAATGCAAGTCAATCATATTTTATAGAACACCGCCGAGATCATCGTTAATGAGCACTCCGGGTTCAGGAAATGTCCTTAGTAGTGTAAAAGAAATGGGTGATGTGATTAAACAACATTTAGAAAATTTAAAGTCTGGCGATCATAAATATGATACTGTATACGGTGTGCGTTTAGATCCCAACAGAGATAAACATCTAATGGGTAACGATGAAATACGCTTTTTGGTGGAATATAACTTTGTGGCGTGGTAATAAGCAAGTGGGAAAGTATCCTGACAACCCTAGAGTTGTATGATGTAAATATTTATGAAATATCCGTCAGTTCCGCGTGGTATTGAGATTGGCAATCACTGGCGGCGAAGAGCATGAAATATATCGGTAAATATTAAATAAGACAAAAGCACCATATAACCAATATGATACAAGACTGGGTTTGCGTGTAAAGAAATTGAAGAAATTCAGTAAAATTATAAAACCACTGTTATCTCCTACAGTAATGACTAAATCTTGAATCGCTTTAGGCATGTTATAGCGTTATCGCTATAAATAAAATTAAAATGGAAGTAAATATACTTATATTGTTTTTAATACATGTTCATATTTTTATGTGATTTGAGTATTTTGAAAGTATATTGATATTATATTTTTATATCGAATGTTTTTTATTTTTCTTAGCGACTCCATGGAAACTTCTCCATTATCTGGTTGAGTTTTCCTTTTTGTTTCTTAGCGACTCCATGGAAACTTCTCGCTTTTGGAACTTCTCGATTTCCAGTGAGTGAGTCGCTATAGTCGCTATATACACCCCCTCGTTAAAAAAGAAAATAGTCAATCAATCAACGTGTCGATTGCAAAACGTACTTTTTTAATCGGGGTAGGCAAAGTGTCACATCTGTCAACTAATACAAAAGCCGGTTTAACCCTATCAATATTGACAGTTATGACTTTGTCTCCTTTCTTAAAGGTAAATAACTTATCTGAACGAGATAAAACTTTAAACGGTCCTTCATATAAAGGAGTAAATGAACGTTTTAAACGTTCAATGCGAACGAAAATAAAATCGCAAGAGGCAAGATCTGAACTAACAAAAGTTTTGTAATTGCCATGCGAAGTTGGAGGAACAAATTTTAAATTATTAAAATAAATGCGTAATTTGTCAATGAAATAAGGAATATCTGGGGAATTATACGATTCAACGAAAAATTCGCCAGGTAAACGAAGGGTTTGACCATATATGAGTTCAGCAGGTGAACATTGCAGATCTTCCTTGGGAGTTGTTCTAAATGCTAATAAAATGATGGGTAATTCGTCTGTCCAATGTGATGTATTGGCTCTAGTTAACAAGGAAGTTTTAAGTGAGCGATGAAATCTTTCAACTAAAGAGTTGCCTTCTGGGTGATATGGAGTTGTACGTATTCTATGAAAACCTAAAAACTTTGCAAATTCATTAAATAATCTTGACTCGAATTGTACTCCTTGATCAGTCGTTACTGACAAGGGAACACCGAATCGACAAACAAAGTTTTGAAATAAAGTACGCGCAACTGTTTCTGCTGTGATGTCGCGAAGAGGGTACGCTTCCGGCCACCTAGTGAATCGTTCAATCACCGTAAGAATGTAAGAGTTACCTTTGGATGGAGGTAATGGTCCTACCAAATCTATGTGGATGTGGTCGAATCTGATTTTCGGAATGGAAAAGTTCCCGAGAGCACTTCGCGTATGTCGACTGACTTTGACAGCTTGACAGTTAATGCACGATTTTGACCATAAATTGCAATCTGTGTTCATTTTCGGCCAAAAATAGTTATTTGAAATCAACAGTCTAGTGGCTTTAATACCAGGATGAGATAAGTTGTGAAAAATATCGAAAATCGTTCGTCTGTAAATAAGTGGGACAAAAGGTCTGACTTTTGCACGAGAAACATCACACCAAATAAAATCATTTGAATCTGGAATTTGTATCTTTTTTAAAATGAAATTGGTTTTAGTTAGTGATGATTTATCTGACAATAAATAGTTGAGATTTGAATCTTTCTCCTGAGCTTCACTAAGCAACTTTAGGTCAAAGTTAACATTAAGGAAGGGAGAATTTTTAAGTTGAAGTGGTAAAATATCTTGTTTTAAGGAAGAAGTGTCGTAAATACGTGACAAGCTGTCAGCTATTACATTATGTTTTCCTTTAACATGTTGTATTTTACAAGAAAATTGAGCTATGTATTCTAAATGACGTATTTGACGAGGAGATCTTTCTGCTTTTGTGAATAAAGCGTTGATTAAAGGTTTGTGATCTGTAAAACAATTAAACTTGCGACCTTCAAGTATAAACTTAAAATGTTTAATTGCAGTATATAATGCTAAAAGTTCTTTGTCAAAAATCGAATAATTGGTTTGTGCTGTGGTTAATTTACGGGAAAAGAATGCTAAAGGAGCAAGAAATCCCTTATTATCTTTTTGCTCTAAAACTGCACCCATGGCAAGGTTAGAACAATCGACTGAGAGAGATAAGATAGTATCGTCATTATTGCAAGGATGAGCTAAAACTACTGCATTACTTATTGCGTCTTTGGCTTTCGAAAATGCGTCTAAACATTGATCAGGCCAACTATTAATCTTTGTAATTTTATCATGAGATAAACTGTTACAAAGAGAATATAGGGAAAGTAATATTTCAGCAAAATGAGGTATGAAACGATGATAAAAATTCACCATACCTATGAAACGTTGTAGTTGTTTGAGAGTTGTCGGTAAAGGGAAATTATTAATGACTTCGACTCTCTCAGTTGATGGTAAAATACCTGATGAAGAGATGTGATGACCTAAAAAGGTTAAATTGTCAACTCCTAAGATACATTTAGATGGTTTAATGTTAATTCCGTATGTGTCTAATCTCTTGAAAACCTTTTCCAAATGTTCCAAATGTTGTACATCTGATTGACTTGCGATTAATATATCATCCAAATAGACGAAAACGAAAGGTAAATTGACAAGTACTTCATTCATAAAACGTTGGAAAGTTTGACCGGCATTGCGTAGACCAAAAGGCATGCGGGAAAATTCAAACAGTCCGAATGGAGTTGTTATAGCTGTCTTATAAACGTCATTTTCAGCGACAGGTATCTGATGGTACGCTCGCACTAAATCAATCTTGGAGAAAATAGTGCAGCCGTGCAACTGAGAGCTAAAGTCGTGGATATGAGGTAATGGATATCTGTCTGGAATGGTAATCGTATTTAGTTGTCGATAATCTCCACAAGGTCTCCAGTCATTCTCTTTTTTCGCCACTAGATGGAGTGGAGAGGAAACTTGAGAAGATGATGGTTTGCAGATACCTAATTCTACCATGTTATTAAATTCTGTTTGAGCTATTTTAAATTTAAGATTGTCTAATCTACGAGGTCGTGAAAAAGGTAAATGACCTTCAGTAACTATATGATGTACAATAGAATGTTTAATAGGTAAATTGTAATCTGGGGAACTAATTAAATTAGGAAATTGTAAAAGTAATTTGTTATATTTATCTGTCAAAGGAAATAATTTAAGTGAATCTAATCTACAATTGTCTAAAGGACTATTTTTAATAAAACAATTAACTGACAAATTAGTCTTGTTATCAATTATTCGAGCTCCTTTAAGATCGACAACTAAACCAAAATGAGACAAGAAATCTGCTCCGACTATCGGTATGTCAACGTCTGCTATAATGAAAACGAAAGGAAATAATCTACGTAAGTTTAGATTGACTTTTAACAATTTCTTACCGTATGTAAAAATGGTTGAACCGTTAGCCGCGGTTAATATCGTATCGAAATTCTTTTTTAAATCTGTGAAAGCATTGCGTGGCACCACAGATAAATCGGCACCAGTGTCAATTAGGAAGTTCAGGTTGTTAGATCTATCGTAAATAAAAAGTCGACGACGTTTGCTGTTAGAAATGTCAAAATCAGACGTCATAGAATTATCAAACTTCAGTCATCTTTGAGAATTATCAGATTTTTTACAATTCTTACTGAATTTGCACCATTCACCTCCACAACGATAGGCATTGGTACCATAAAGTTGATGGTAGTAACAAATAGTATTGTCTGTACGATCAAATTTATTGGAAACATTATTACGGCTGGGTGAACGATTGCGATTAGTGGTACGAGTTTGTGAATTGCTTCTACTTTTGCAATTGTTGCAGCATAAAGTAGAAGGTTGAGGCTCGAAGGATTGATTGGAAAGTCTGGATTCTAAAGAGTTTAATCGAGAATTAAAAATTTCTTGTTTTTGTAATACTTGATTAATTGAATCATGGAAAGTGATTGAAAAATTTTTGATAGTGGTAGTTAAATCTGATAACGGGGTGGACTCAGAGTCAAGAGGATTTTTGGAGTACGATGCAACCATTGAATTTTGACAGGACTCCCAGATCTGATCCGCAATATCTAGAATCTCTTTTGTGTCTGTTTTCCCTGAAGCTGTAATGGCAATATATACTGTTTGAGGCAAACGTCTTTTCCATAGCTTTATCAATAAATCTTGACTAACCATGCTGAATCCTCCAACCATATTCAGCATGGATCTATAAAAATCTGAAGGTTTCAGATCGCCCATTTGGGAACCTGATAACAGATCATTCAGACGTTTTTCCTCACTCGATGATAAACGTGAAATTAAAACTTTCTTTAAATTTATATAGAGATCCGTTTCCGGGGGATTAGATATTATATCGTATATATTATCTATCACATCTAATGGCAAATTAGCTATAACCTGATCATACTTTTTCTTGTCATTGACAATTTTTGCAACAGAAAACTGTGATTCGATCTGGGTAAACCAAATTTCTGGTTTTGATTTCCAGAATGGGGGTAATTTGACAGAGGTGACATAATGGGTTTGAGGAAAATCCTCGTCTGAAGGTTGTCTTTGCATAACTAATCGATTGTGATTGATTGATTGATTTACTACTCTCTTAGATAAAAAAGGAAATGTACTTTAACTCACTCACCGACAGATGACAGTACTTGTAATGTACAACTTCAGTTGATTGAATTAGGAAATTACCATAAATTATAGGAACATCTATTCAAATTTGGAACCTCTATTCAAAGTTCATCCGGAAAATTCTTCTCTTCATAAAATGGTCAATTTATAACGGTAGTTGATATATCGAATCTCTTCTTGTATATATTTATCACGTTGGACATCAAATGATCACGTCGGGCATATAGAGATCACGTCGGGCATATATTTATCACGTCGGGGTCACCAAATTTATAGCGTTATCGCTATAAATAAAATTAAAATGGAAGTAAATATACTTATATTTGTTTTTAATACATGTTCATATTTTATGTGATTTGAGTATTTTTAAGTATATTGATATTATATTTTTATATCGAATGTTTTTTATTTTTCTTAGCGACTCCATGGAAACTTCTCCATTATCTGGTTGAGTTTTCCTTTTTGTTTCTTAGCGACTCCATGGAAACTTCTCGCTTTTGGAACTTCTCGATTTCCAGTGAGTGAGTCGCTATAGTCGCTATACATGTCTATTCAGAAATTATACTATAATAGTGGTGTGGATTAAGTCTATTGGAATAAACCGAAGGAACTGATGGACCGTTTACGTCTGCTGTGTAGTTAAGAAATGACTGACAACAACAATGTAAGCAACGAAATAATCAGTACATTGGAGGAAGTAATAGAAGAAACAATAATCAATTAGCGAAAATGAATATATTATTGTACACATTTCTGTTAAAATAAGTTAAGTAATTTTTAGTTATGTATTATGGGGAATTTAATAAAGAATTTAAGTCCAACGTGTGTATTATTCTAAAACTTCTTACCACAACGAAATAGGGATAAAACGGGGATAAATGGGGATAAACAGTGATAAATCAAGGGTAAATAATAACAAACAAGGATAAAAAGGGGATAAATTGGAATAAAACAGGGATAAATAGAGATAAACAGGGATAAAACGGGGATAAATATGAATAAAACGGGGATAAATATGAATAAAACAGGGATAAATATGAATAAAACAGGGATAAATATGAATAAAACAAGGATAAATAGGAATAAAACAGGGATAAATAAGCACGAAAAGTGAGGATAAATGATTAGCATAACTGTAAACTAATAAGACAAGAATAATCTGCTATGTACTAACCGTTTGACATCAAGCAACAAATAAGTAAACATGTAGTTATATATGTATTACTTGTCCAATAATATCTTTCAGTAGTAGAAAAAATATAATACATTACACGATGTGAAAGTTTACTTTAAGATGTGAGGTGTTTTTTCGGCTTCGCCTCGACCATTCAAAAAATCACCGAACACGTAAAGTAAACTTTCACATCGTGTAATGTATTATATTTTTTCTACTACTGAAAGATATTATTGGACAAGTAATACATATATAACTACATGTTTACTTATTTGTTGCTTGATGTCAAACGGTTAGTACATAGCAGATTATTCTTGTCTTATTAGTTTACAGTTATGCTAATCATTTATCCTCACTTTTCGTGCTTATTTATCCCTGTTTTATTCCTATTTATCCTTGTTTTATTCATATTTATCCCTGTTTTATTCATATTTATCCCTGTTTTATTCATATTTATCCCCGTTTTATTCATATTTATCCCTGTTTTATCCCTGTTTATCTCTATTTATCCCTGTTTTATTCCAATTTATCCCCTTTTTATCCTTGTTTGTTATTATTTACCCTTGATTTATCACTGTTTATCCCCATTTATCCCCGTTTTATCCCTATTTCGTTGTGGTAAGAAGTTTTAGAATAATACACACGTTGGACTTAAATTCTTTATTAAATTCCCCATAATACATAACTAAAAATTACTTAACTTATTTTAACAGAAATGTGTACAATAACATATTCATTTTCGCTAATTGATTATTGTTTCTTCTATTACTTCCTCCAATGTACTGATTATTTCGTTGCTTACATTGTTGTTGTCAGTCATTTCTTAACTACACAGCAGACGTAAACGGTCCATCAGTTCCTTCGGTTTATTCCAATAGACTTAATCCACACCACTATTATAGTATAATTTCTGAATAGACATGCCTAAAGCGATTCAAGATTTAGTCATTACTGTAGGAGATAACAGTGGTTTTATAATTTTACTGAATTTCTTCAATTTCTTTACACGCAAACCCAGTCTTGTATCATATTGGTTATATGGTGCTTTTGTCTTATTTAATATTTACCGATATATTTCATGCTCTTCGCCGCCAGTGATTGCCAATCTCAATACCACGCGGAACTGACGGATATTTCATAAATATTTACATCATACAACTCTAGGGTTGTCAGGATACTTTCCCACTTGCTTATTACCACGCCACAAAGTTATATTCCACCAAAAAGCGTATTTCATCGTTACCCATTAGATGTTTATCTCTGTTGGGATCTAAACGCACACCGTATACAGTATCATATTTATGATCGCCAGACTTTAAATTTTCTAAATGTTGTTTAATCACATCACCCATTTCTTTTACACTACTAAGGACATTTCCTGAACCCGGAGTGCTCATTAACGATGATCTCGGCGGTGTTCTATAAAATATGATTGACTTGCATTATTCTCCCCATCTTTATCACTAGTTTCAGATGTTGCTTTAAGTGTACTAGTACTAGCACTTACACCCCCCCCAAGTGTTTGTGTTAGCATATTGTTTTGTGATTTTACCTTTGAAGCGGATGATAAGTCTTTTAAAGGTGTGATTATGGGATCCAACGTTAGTTTATCCTCAACATTTCTATTCTTGAGAGAATTGAATTTCTTACGTACGAAATTGGTAGTCTCAACTAATTGACGTTTCAGAATTATTTCAGCACCCACATCTCTATCCATATTGTCTTTCTGCTTAATTTCACCGATGTATTCCAGACGCTGTCTGCAGATCGATTGAAGTCCTAATTACAATTGTTTATGGATATTTGAAACTCTCAAGACTTTTCTATATCTCCCCCCATTTACTTCTCTATCCTTGTCAATCACAAGAAATCCACATCTTTCTTTCCAACATTCTACACATTTCTTGATATTCTTAAAAGGTACGTCTGACGAGACATGATCAGAGAAAATGTGCAAATTCATGTCATCCTGCTTGAACAATGCTATAGAATTGGTATTATCTCTCTCACTAATTCCTTTGGTACGCGGGAATATGTTTAGGGAGTTTAAAATAAAGACTGCTACATGCATATATGCAAACACCTTAGAAACTATGTAACTGCTACGATATTTTGTTATTATACATTTTAATATAAAAACATAGTAGTGGTTGATAAACATGTTATGCGACCATATTTCGTATAGAGAACTTGTAAAGAGAAACAAAACTTATTTTTTGATCTTTATGCTTTAAAGAATTTATTTGAATTCGTAACTTTTTTAGATTTGAAGTTGATGATCATTGAATTTTCTCCTTTTATGTACAGTTACATATGTGTTATACATCATTTGTAGCTCGTGGCCGCGTATCCTCATAAAGACATATCCTCGTCCACTACATGCTTTCGAAGCAGACAACCGTGACATATTCCCACAATATACATCTCGTCTCACAATTCCTAATTAACTTATTTTTATATTGAAGACTTAAACCAACAAAGGGTAGAAATTTAACGCGTATACGTAAAAATTTAATGTATTGCTAGGTAACGAGCCTATATAGATATACATACATGCTGATTTTGGTGTTTTCTAAAGCGAACTGTATTATTAATGTAAGACTAGATAAAGTTATCTAAACTTCGCCACATTTTGTGAGTAATTTAGTTTGTTCTCAATAAAAGATGTTTATTATTATTATTATTTTTTCCATTAATTATTATTTAATTTTTAAAAATATTGTCAGTTTTAGAAAAATAATGTACCTATTTACTATGCTGGGAAAAGAAATTTCGTTGAATTTGCATGCTTCCTGAACAAACCACCCAGATTTGGCATAAATTAAAAGCCCAAAATATTAAATGATTGTTTGGTTTACTAGCATTCGGTAGGTATTGTTGCTACTCTTGAGATATATTACCAGATATAAGTCTACGCTGTGTTGAATTTGTATCATGCTTAACTTGGTACTAAATCGTTATCGTTATCCCTAAATAGTCTTAATCACTTAAAAAAAGTTGTCTTGTATTAGCAATAATCGCCTTTCATTAAAACATTAACATGTTAACACACGAAAACAAATGCTTCTATTTTAGAAATGTTTATAGTTCGCATTAATATTTTCTATTAGGTAACCAAGTAACCATTTTACGTTAAATGTAACTCAGTGTATCGTATTTAATCGTTTTCAAACTAAGCAGCTCTGAGTTTTTTATTTTTTAGTAATATTCGAATTTGGTGGTGCTAGCTGTTGTTACACCTAAAGGTTTTAAGAAAATTCATCATATTCATTTTTCTCTTCATTCATTCATTTAGATCGTATATAAATATTTTTAGGTAAGTAGGAATTATCGACGTATTAGATTGATATTTATGAAGGATATTTGTATACCTTATAATATATATTAGTCGTTTCAGAAAACATAATTACTTAATTCGTGCATTTTTCGTATTTTATCATATTTCATCTAGGTTCAAGCAATGTTTGTTGATGTAACATATTATGTAAATTTGTAGTGGTATAGATATTTGCCTATAAATTGAATTGATTTAATCTTTTCTCTAGTGCTGATTACTATGTATCAACTCAACAGACATGTGGTTAAATAAATTTATTTATTGCTTAGTCTTTGAAAAAATATATATATGTATACATGTATTTTTTTTTTTTTTGTTTTATACTGGATATGTGTTTTATGTGATAAAATAATCAGGTTTGCAAACACATAGTTGAATTATCAAGCTAGGTTATGTACGATACTATCGATTTCTTTAAACTTGTGTCATAAAAATGTGTTTTGCCAAATTGATTTTATATGGAAATAATGTAGAATGGTACCCTTCTTCAAAGTATTTTTTAAAAACGGAGAAATATTGATATCGGACAAATCATATGTGTGTAATATTTTATTAAGTAGTTATTCAAATATAGTAAACAGTATCCTTATTAGGTCTCTAGATTCTTTATGAAAGTTAATAAATACATGAAATGCGTGATTGATGTGTGTTTAAATGATGGTTCCTTATTAACGCAAATCACTATTCACAAAACGGAGGTAGATCATTGTTAATGCCACCGTCAAAATATATAGCATGCATTTTGCTGAAATATGAATGTCTGAAGTGAATGAGATGTCCTTAGGTAGAAAACTTGACGATTTGGATACACTTTTGACACCAAGTAAACGATTCTATTATTCTTAGGGCTAATCTGTTTGCACATAGGTAGTTTGATTGGGATTTGGGGATGCTAGTATGAACAAAAAATGACATGTACTAGTATGAAGACCTTATTTTTATATAAATTGATGTAGTGTTGATAAAAAATACAACTAATGCTGTAAATATGATGGCATACATATGTGATTATCATATAAGAGAGGATGAGACAAGCCACTATGGTGATTATATAAGGCGATAAAGGAGAATAACTGGGTTGTCTGAAATTGTTGATGATACTCTAAAATTATAGTACAGACGATATGAAAACCAAAAGAAAATATATGGTGACCCGCTATATCTATAAGATGATAATAGTTTATGACAAAAAATAATCAATTAGATTCAATGTATAGCGTAGAAGAGCTAGTAAAAATCTCCTTAATGGACAAGTGTAATATGGTAATTGCGTTATCGACATGAAATATTGTGATATCGAATTATTTAAGTACTTACTTACTTTTATTTTTGTTATGCTGTGTTTTAGAGAGTAATTTGCGTAATTAATCAATGATCAATTGTAGTGTTATCAAAAGTAGCCTTATTATTATTATTATTTTTTTTTTTTGACGTCAACATCTCACAATATAATTTAACAGAAAATAGATTAACATTATGTGAATAAATTGATTTAGTATGAATTATTTAAGGTAGTTATTGTGTGATATCATCTAAAAAGACGAACTGTATGTTGTAGTTTAAATATCTTTGATCTTTTATTTTCTTAATCGAGAACCCTTGGAATATTTTGCTCTAAAATCATAATAACACATAGTTTATATGAAATAATTATTTTCCATGGCTCTGTCGATTACCCAATATGATAGAGGTGACCTAATTTCACTAAAAAATGTTCTACTACGCTATTTTGTATATGTTTCAAATTTAAATCAAATATTTTAAGTTCATCAGAAAGTATCGTGTTAATAGACATTTTCAGTTGGTAAGGCTCGACTGCAATTTTTATTCGTTTCATAATAGTCCCATTAAAAATACTTTAATGATATTTTAAGGGAAAATTGTTATGTCATCTAACCTACCTAAAGTTGGGTTGAACTCTGGAAACATCTTGCATATTATGGTTTAGATATCCTATACGTCTTCATATTTTTTGTGCATTGAATCTAGAACCTTAGTAACATTTTACTGTAAATTATAATAAAACTTGGTTTATATAAAATATGAGAGTTTACACATCTCTAACGATCGCCCTATATGAATGCTAAGATTCAATTTCAATAGGAGATATTCTACCATGATAATAATAATAATGATAATAATAATAATAATAATAATATTAATAAATGTAGTAAATAACCAACAAACATGTCGAGAAAAATAATAAAATAATAATAATAATCTTTATTCATATATCACTCATAAATACATTGAAACGTATACATAATATATAACAGATGGTGCAATATAAATTACAATTTTATCTATTCATGAATATACAAATAAAGAAGAAGAATACCTGAAGCATCTCTAAGATACTTGTACGGGTATGTTATAATACATATTCTGATTTATGAAGAAAAATATTAACTACAACAGAGATGATTGTATTTAATAGATATTCGCAGTCGGCTACACTCTACTAAAACTTTTATTTATTTCATGGTGATCCTATTCACAATTCCATAATGAAATTTTAGGGTAAAATTGATGTATCATCTAAACTACATAAAGCTGGTTCGAACCTGAGAGACATTCTGTATATTGCGATTTAGATATCTTGTGCATCCTCATATTTTTGTATATTTAATCTAAAACCGTAGTAACATTTTACTCTAAATTATAATAATATAATAATTTTAAGTTCAACAGAGTTTATCCTATTTAACTGATATATCACCTAATCGATATAAATTGTTTCGAACCTTAGAGACACCCTGTATACTGTAGCAATAGTGAAAATTTAGAGCATTTCTTATATTTAAATTTTTTATAAACCATCATTTTTCAAATTTTAGTGTGAAACCAAGCATTTAATTTTTCTCTTTTTCTTAATTCCTTTCCCGATAATGCTAATACATGTATTGATTGTTTAACTTCGACTTGAATAATGTTATCATAATGCAACGTAGCATCACCCTTAATAAGGCACATACAAAGAGTACACAGCGAACGAGAGTCTAAGATATCGCAACAAGAAGATCAAATGAAGAACTTTAATAGAAAAAACGAAAAATATTTATCACAAACGAATGAATATTGGAATAAACCGAAATAATTGGTGAATCGTCTACGTATACTCTATAATTTTAAAATGGCTGGTAATAACAATGTAAGTGACGAAATAAATAAACGCGATTAATTTGCCTAAGTATGAAAATTCAGATCGGCTTCCATGTTTATTTATAAGCCATCCCCATTGCGTATGTTTTTTTATATAAACGATCCTCACAGCACATGGTTTTCTATAAACAATGGCAACTGTCCTTTGTTATATAATCCCTCAATTATTGTTAAACCTGTTTATCCTGAAATAGCAAATTAGTGAAAAAAAACAGTGTATTATTTACATATTTTTCAATAGAATACAATGAAAATAGGTATATACAATTAAAACAAATGAGTTCTCCAGATTTGCATATTTTTTTCTTAAGAAGATAATATTGTCAAAGTATAAAAATAATACATTAGTAAAGGGAACACTATTTTTGTGCCTATTTACGAAAGCAACAAAACACTCTGTATTCGGTAAATATATGTTAATGGATTGTTTTAAGCATTTTAAGTTTCTTCCTTATTTCAATCTATTCGACCTCAAGCAATAAAATCTACCTGCACCAGATGTTGGAACTTTGAAACATTCATACTGGATTTAAATATTATAGCACTTTTATTATTTAATGCAAGGGTTCAAAAACAATTGTAGACCAATTTGACTTTCTTACACTTTATTTGTCTGCAGTAGATTACGGTAATTAAATAAATTTTTTGTTAGACAAAAATCAATACATAATCACCCTCGTAAATAGACAATTCCATGGGTGTCAGCGAATATGCCCTATTTGTTTGGGTTCGTTACGCTTAATTAGTCTTACTTGTACCTGTTTGAAAAGGACTTTAAAACTTACAGAAAATAATCTATTTTGCATGAAACAATGTATTATGTTTTATGTTTTCAAATATGAAAAAACTTGCATGTAACAAATTAATTGGTTTTGAATAAATGAGACGTTTGACTAAAATGAATAATAAAACCCTTCATATTTCTACCCCAACGCCCTCGTTCTGGTCAATTAAATCACACTTGAAAAATGTAAAGTGATGCGTGCTTTTATGGATGGACTGAAATAATCAATACGTATAGTTCGGGGGCTTATGGGAACAAAAAATAGAATGTCATTTGTAAATAATTAATAATTTTGCTTCTAAATCGTTGATTGGTTAACAAAGCAGTAGAACTTGTTTTGTGAATAGGTTACATTAATATTATCGAAAAAAATAAACCTAATTTAAATAAACATTGCAATTGAAAGTGTCGTTGGCCCCTGTACTATTGTGGGATCAAAACATATGTACTATTTATTGCCGCAATGTCTTTTTATATGTAAAAAGCTATTTATATTTTCTATAGTGGCTCCACGTAAAATAAAGCAATCATTAAATTTAATTATTGGTAGTGAGAGGTCGATAGCAAGGGGTCAAAATACGTGAATCATGCATGACACACCGGAAGTGATTGTCTGGCTCCTTCAAACCTTCCCCGCACCTCAGGTATTAGTCACCATTTCCACCCTTCTTATTTTTCCCCCAAGGTCATAATTCATGCGTGACGAATAGGGTCCGACCCCTTACATATGACTCACCGGAAGTGATTGTCTGGCTCCTTCAAACCTTCCCCCGCACCTCAGGTATTAGTCACCATAGGATTCCACCCTTTCTTATTTGTCCCCCTTATAATTCATGCGTGACGAATAGGGTCCGACCCCTCAGGTGTGTGACTCACCGGGAATGACGTAATAGAAAAGTGGTGGGGGGATCCCGAGCTCCGGCTTAAACTAGAGGGGTGCATAATTCATGCGTGACGTGTTGAGACATGTATGACACATCAATGGGGTCCAGCCCTCGTGTTTCCGGTATGAATCACCGAAAATTGGTGGAGGGATCCCTAGCACCCGCTTAAACTAGAGGGGTTGTTGCACCCCTCGTTAAAACTCATGCGTGACGAATAGCCATAATTCATGTGTGACGTGTTGAAGGGTCCGACCCTCACCCTTCTTCCGATGTGTGACTCACCGCTTTCCCCTTGCCTCTCACCCCCTCTCACCCCGCCCCTTTACCCCGCACCCCACCTGTGGCTCCTCCCACCCTGTGACGTCACCGAAAAGTGGTGGGGGGGGGCAAGTGGTGGGGGGATCCCTAGGACCGGCTTAAATCAACTACTCAAATTGTACAAAAACTTATCAAAATTAAAAAATTTAAATTTTAAAAATAATTATTAAAAAAAAAGAACTGCAAATCAAAATTTCAATATTTTTTTATTCTGATTGAATTTTGGACTTACAGTTTTTGGACAATTTCGAACAAGTTTCATTAACAAAATTTTCCGATAAAAAAATGCCTAATCTGATTTTTTTATTTTCTCTGCATGTTTCGGTACCGTGTAGATGGCTTTGCATTTGTTCTATACTTGAGTAAAATTTGATTCAAATCGCACAATAAATAAACATTTTAGAGAGATGCCTCGCTTTTAAATGGGTCACTCTGTATATCTGTGAGATATCTTATTTGGATATAAATATATATCTAACGGATATTGCGTTTGAATATAAATAGTATATCTATCGGATATTCTATTTGGATATAATATATCCTTGTCTTATCTTATGCATATTCTGCGTTGGAAAAAAGATACCCCAGGGATGTGAAAGAAGGTGTCTTTCAATGGTCCCAGGCATATGCTCTGGATATATTTGCGTGGATATGGCATATTCCTGCTAAAATGCAATATTCGGAATAAATATTCTCAGCATATTTCAGAGATATGTTTGTGTTGTCTGGGTTAATTTTTCTTTTTCATATGAAATTCGTTCAAGTGAACGTTCGAAATTTCAGGTACTTGATTTTAAATGCCTACCAGAGTTATTAAAAGAACAACATGCCTATCTTCTTTCAACTTCTAGTAAAGACAAAATTTCTTGGGAAGTCGACGGCTTAAAATATGTTCTTCGATATCATCTGACGTGCTTTTTGTACATAGTCCTTTGATTTATTCACTCTGTACATCAGATCTCTGCCCTTTTCAATTAATTGCAGCTCTTCTATAATCCTCTGAAATAGGTATAAAGCAAATTACTACAAATAGGTAAATACCTATCACAACTCGTATGTTGTAATCAAATCCAATGGTTGTGATTTAAATAAACAAAAGCTCCTTAATATTGAAATAGATCGAACCTACCTTCTTGAAAATAAGATTTAAACACCCCGTAAAGTGTTCACATTTCATCTGCATTTTCACCTGTTTTTCAATGATCAGTCAATTGTTTGAATGGTGACCACCAAGCTTCCTTTCGTGGACCAAGACCATTACAAAGCCACCTCAGTTTCTTTTCTAAAAATCGATACCTACAAACGCCGTAATTATTATAACTAATATAGGTGGTATGCTTGGTATAATATGTACAAAGGGATACACATTAAACTTTAGTGTCTAAATATAAAATATCTGCAAATGACAACAAAACTATGTGGTAGTTATATTGTATACAATAATTGTAAAATACTTACTGCAATGCAATTAATGTATACTTGGACTAATTAATAAATTACGGGAAAACAAAAAACAAAACACAAATTGAAGAAATCGACATTTGCATTTGACAGCAGAATCGTGACTGACCGTGGAGCATGCGCACTAACCTAAGGACCGTGGCGCGCATTTAAAAAATTCTACAAGGGGATTGTAATGACATGGAAAACGGAAATCTAAATATAAAAGATAAAAAGTAATTAAATACCCATTCTAAGTCTGAACTATCTGCTTAAGAAATGCCGATAGTTACCGAGATAGTTACTAATTAATTGAACAGAGTACATAAATTAAAAAAGGGTTATTATTCATTATTATTTAATATTTCATTCATTATTATTTAATATTTCATATTCATTATTATTCAATATTCGATCACAAATCTAAAGTCTGGATTCAAAATTTAAAACATATTTCATATATACAATAATATTGACGAACGATTTAAAATTTATAAAACGTCATACACCGCACAGGGGATGATTATAAATGTACTTAAATCAAATCTATATAGATAGAGAAATATCATTATTATTTTTGTAGGTAGGTAGGTAGATAGGTACTATAAAACTAGCATTGCTGTCTCATCAGTTGTGATGCAGGTTTATTTTTATTAGTTCAAAAATCGAACCAATCAGCGTTCGCGTTAAAAGTGCTGAACTTTTGATGATATTACTGTCGGCGCGGCGGTCGGGCGATGCAAATATTTCTACAAAAAATATACCTGTATTATACAGATAAAATCATTGACGAATATTTATACGATGTACATGAACACATATACGAAGAACGTTCCCTGATACGTGTACACAGTATATGCGACTGTGAATATAAACTTTTCTGTATATTCCATTTATATCGTATGTATAATCATATTGTATATGTGAAAATATTATTTATATGGGAATGTTGAGGGAACATACATGGCAAGTACAGAATGCAATTAGAACATTGGGAATGCAAAATGTACATTCGTGGAATAATAAATGCTATCTGGGTAGTTTTTAAAAATAGTTTTTTAAATTTTTTGTTACTGTTTTATTACGCTGAATATTGTTTGTGATATGTCTTTTACAGATAAAGCATAAAATTATTATTTACATTCCTTTCTCTAAAACCAAAAAGAATTTCGAATATGACGTAATTGAAGATAATTAAAACCTTTATAAGAAAACATTAATGTAGTTCATGCACAGGGTGACGTAAAAAAATATTCAAGGAAATTAAGATTTCTTTCTTAACAATTTAAAAAAATATATTTTTTTTAAATGCTTTAAAAATATCTACAATTTGATGTGCCTTAAACAATAAGAAAATTACAAGCCTGGGGAGTTTTAAATGGTGCACCACCCCCTATATGAAATAGACTAATATTTCAATTATTTTCACAGGTTGTGTAACTGATGTTCAAATAGCAAATGTCAGAGTGATGAAGGCTGACCAAAGAACGAGTACAATCAGAAACGACCCGAGAAATGCTTAACACTTATTATACTTAGTTAACTTGAATATAGAATAGTTATACAAAAGACACTAGTATTAATCTCTCCTAAATCAACAGTTAATAAAATAAATTAAATGAAATTTGAGCTTTACTACACAGAGAAAAATTTATATTGCTGGTAAATATTTATATATTGCTTCTTAATAAAAAATTTAGCTAAATATGGGACAAGAACCAAATCTAATAGCGGTTAATAAAAAAAGGTTTCTAATAGTGTATATTTGGGATAAATATACATAGCGTAAAAAAAATGATATTACTGACAAATAAACTGTTTAATGAACAAAAATATTAATGAATAATGAACTAAACATTTGTCGCTAATATTTAAGTTATTAGCTATAATCGTGTATATTTTTGTTATTACTATATTTTTTATTTCTGCTAAATAAGTAAACCAATAACACTAAGAATACTGTGTTTTCGTAACTAATGTTATTGGATATGAACCACTAATACCCAGTTTATTAGCAGTAATTATATAAAAATATTGGCACTACTTTTTAATGTTTACTGTTAATTATATTCATTACTCATGACAAGTAGATTTATTACCCAGACAGCACAATATAATCTTAGAATATTCCTGGAATATACTCTTGAGAATAAAGAATCATTCTTAGAATAGGCCGTGAATATATAAATTCTCCAGGGAATATTGTTAGAATCGGCCAATGGGAATATCCTACATAAACCTAGATTATTCCTTTAGGAATATTACCAAATTATTCCAAGAATAATCCAGGAATATTTATATGTTTCAAACATATTCACAGCTTTTGCCAGGAATATATATTTATATTCCTTGAATAATCTAGGTTTATATAGGATATTCCCTTAGGCTGGTTTCAGGAATATTCCCGCGAGAATGTATACAGCAGTGGCGGCTGGTGAAATTTCAATATTTTTTTTCTAGTCTGTGGCGCATGGGACCCATACGAAATTTGAGAAATAACATCTAGAGAAGCACTTCTCTAATGATCACTAAAAAATTTTGAAAAAGCAGTTTGCGAAAAAATTTTTGAAAATTCGTTAGCCTTCCCTGGGTCTAGGGACTCCTGTTTATTTTTATTTTTTTTTGTCATATGCATTTGACTTTTCATAAAAATACAACAATAGATTTTGGAGTTTGTGGAAATATTTTCATTACTAACTGAAATACAATGAACTGAAATTTTGTAATTTACAATTTAACAAATTACAATATTTCAATTCGTTGTATCTCAGTTAGTAATGAAAATATTTTCATAAACTCCAAAATCTGTTGTTGTATTTTTATGAAAATTCAAATGCATATGACAAAAAAAAATAAAAATAAACAGGAGTCCCTAGACCCAGGGGAGGCTAACGAATTTTCAAAAATTTTTTCGCAAACTGCTTTTTCAAAATTTTTTAGGGGTCATTAGAGAAGTGCTTCTCTAGATGTTATTTCCCAAATTTCGTATGGGTCCCATGCGCCACAGACGAGAAAAAAATATTGAAATTTCACCAGCCGCCACTGGTATACAGGTCCTCTGGTATCCGTGGGTCACTTTTGGTAAAAGCAGAAATAAAACTAATACATCATCAAAATGCACCTGTATAAGGGAAGACACTCGCAATTATTTACAGCAGCTCCTTCAGCTTGATCTGATTATCTTACTTTTCGATTTAAATAATTATATAAAAATTAAAATGTAAAATAATAACAGTAATCACCTGAAAACTTTCCACTCCTAGCATATTAGTGCCTTCTTCCTAAAAATTCTAAAAATATGGGAAAATAAAATATTGAAAGTATAATATTGCAGAATTATTTATTAAGTATTTAATAAATATATTTATATTTTGAATCTATCTTAAGACTAATCTTCTTTGTCCGTTTCATTGTTTCTAAAACAAAAGAAATCATTTTATAGGATTTTTATTTAGAATTTAAACTTGTGTATTGAAGAAAGCTAATGGTAAAACCAAGAATCAACTCATATTTTTGTATTTTGTAATTACTTGGAAGTATAGTAGCGCAAAAAAAAATTTGAAAAATTTTATTGCTCAAATAGACCTAGAATGTCATGAAACGTTGAGATTTTAAGTTTGAGCAAAAAAAATGTCCGTCGGTCTGTAACTTTTTTTATGCGCACAATTACTCTAGAACCTTTGACATATTGACTTGAATTATATGTATTTCAACGAGGATTATATTCTGATCTTATTCCCATAAAAGCCCATAAAACTGGTATTTAGTACATATAAGAAAAGCTAATATTTCAAAACAATTTTTGGCATTAGCCGCCCCCATGATTTAGCGTGTGGACAAGAACCAAAGGATTCAAAATTTGTTTTTACTTTATCCTTCTTTACCCCCCCCCCCCCCGCTCATCATTTTCATTGAAGAAAATTTTTTTGAGTTGGGAAAATTCCTGTGTCACCCCCGAGTATCTAAAAAAGTATTCAAAATTCAGAATAGAATTAGAAAGTTATATTCCTCTCGCCAAGAAACACTAAATCATATTAGAGATTTCTTTTTAAATAACTGATTCTTCTTCAGCATGCCATATGTCTTGATAGTAAGTTTCATCAAAATCAAAAAAAAAAAATACATTAAAAAAATTAAAATAGAAAGATATTTATTATTACGGAAGCGTACTGAGGCCACGTCGAAAAAAAATTTCGACTTATTATCTTAAAATTTCAACTTAATAGGTTGAAATATCGACTTATTAACTTGAAATTTCAACTTATTAACTTGAAATTTCAACTTAATAAGTCGAAATTTCAACTTATCTGTTTAAAAAAAAAATTGCTAATATGATTTACTGTTTTTGGCGAAAAAACGCTTCGCAGGAGGCCGCGTATGTAAATTAAAACCAAATTAATGTCACCTACACATAGAAATATTGTCACTCTACATTATTCAAATCGTGCAAAAAATAAAGAGTTACAGGCTTGTTTCTCATTTAAGCAAATATATATCCGAACCGCAAACAAATATATTATGTTGAATAATTACCTGTAACTGTTGCGAAAAGTTCCGTTTTGGAAAACACTTTTTTTTTTGTGTCCGTGTAAACTGTAAAGCTTGGTCAAGTCATCACTCATTATTTTTCACGTAAAGCGGCATGAACATTCCTTGTAATTATCGCCACCCAATCTACATATACTATCAATCTAGAAAAAAAATACAAACAGGTAATTAATATCTTTTTACAAAAAATAATAGAAAATATTGATTAAAATGAAAACTTGTAATAAAAGTTACTACAAATTATTTGTCCATTTCCTCTATCATTTGCTAGTCACATATTCCAAGAAGTATATGTACCTGAAGTTTCGAACGTTCAGCGCCAATATTCTTGGCTAAAGATGTCGGTCTCGGATGACTGGGGCCGGGCAGGACTATTGCCCTTTACCCCAATACATCGCTGTAGACCGGGGACCAGCCTCGTGCAGGGCGGGCGAACTTACTTTACGTCGGCCCCACTCACAAATGTGAGCGGTGCAGACGATTTCGGTCCACCTCCCTGGGTCCTGGCTCGTTGGACCTTGCTGGCTAAGGTCTCTTCTGGCGTTCTTCTGTCTTCGTCTTCTGCTCTTCGCCAGCTTGTTTGCCCCTCGGGGGTAGTCATCGGTCTGTTGGGTGTTTTGGGTTTGTGGCGGGAGTGACTGCCGGTACACAGGATGCCAAGAGGCATCCTGTCATCCGGATCATCGGTAGGGTAAGGATGAGCTGTGTAGCTCGAGGAAGGGCAGACCTAACTGCTTTGGTAGCATTTTCGGCCTGCCCGGAGATAGGGGGACTACAGGTACTGGACGGTTGTTTGTCCGGTGCCCGCAGGGTCTTGGGTGAGTGGTTGGGTGATCGTCATGTCTCTTCCGTGGGGGTGGATCGTCGGTTGGTGGTATGCTTCTCATACTCACCCGTTATCCAGGAGCTGCACCTTCGGCCGCTTGTGCCTCGGAGCATCTGCTGGGTCATAGTCAGTTGCCTCCCTAACTAGTGGGTTCCCATGCTCCTCGGCAAGAGCGTACATCTTTCCTGCTCTCTGCTTGATGATCTCAGTGACCGGGGTGTAGTCCAGGTCCCTGTAGATGTCCTCGTTGCGGATGAACCAGGGTGCGTCGACTGCCGTTCTGAGGGCGACGTTCTCCACTCTCTGGATCTGATGGAGGTAGCTCTTTGCTTGGTAACCCCAAGCTACCGAAGCGTACGTCAGCTGAGACCGGATGAGGGACCTGATAAGCGTGAGCTTGTTCCTCAGGTTGAGTCTGCTCTGTCTACCCGTCATCGGGTAGATTAGGGCTCTCGTCCTCCTGGCCTTCTTGACGATGGCCTCCGTGTTCAGTCTCCATGTTAGGCCTTTGTCCATGACCACGCCAAGGTAGTTGGCGGAGTCGTGCCATTGGATGTCCTCACCAAACATGGAAACGTGACCTGTGGGGTTTTGTTTTCGTACCTTCTTGAAGAGTACCGCCTTGCTCTTCTCGGCGTTGACGGCTACCTTCCATCTGTTGCACCAGTCCTCTAGGAGGGTGGCCGCCTCCTGGATGTTTCTGGTGGCTAGCCTGGCACTCCAGGATCTGGCAGTCGGGGCTGTGTCATCGGCGTAGAGGGCCATGGAGGTCCTCTCCGTCCGGGGTAGGTGTGAAGATGGAGAACAAGTGGGGGGACAGCACTGAGCCTTGGGGGACTCCTGCCTCCATTGTTCTGTACGTTGACACCTTGTCCACGATCTTCACCCTCATCTGTCTCCTGTGGAGGTACGATCTCACTAGCTTGACGAGTGCCATACTCATCATTTTGGCTAGGAGACCGTCGTGCCAGACCCTGTCGAAGGCTTTGGCAACGTCCAGGAACAGCGCTGCCGTGACCTGTCTTTGGTTGAACCCCTTCGTGACCTCCTCGGTGAGGCGGAGCACTTGGAGTTCGGTGGAGTGCCCTGTCCTGAAGGCGAACTGCTCGTCTGGGAGGACTTCCAGCTTTTCTGTCTTCTCGGCTATCCTCTTGAGTATGACTCATTCGGCTACCTTACTCATCGCTGGGAGTAGACTGATGGGCCTGTAAGAGGAAGGAAACGTTAGGTTCTTACCTGGCTTTGGGATGACTATGACGTCGGCCTTTTTCCACCTGGAAGGGAAGTGTCTCAACCTCAACATTGCGTTGATGATGTTGACCATCGCCGCTACTCCTTTCCGGGGCAGCTTCTTGAGGGCGATGTTCCCAATGCCATCACATCCTGGAGCTTTCCTGGGTTTTAGGCTCCTTAGGATCTCCTTGACCTCCTCGGGGGAGGTCGGGGGGATGTGGTCTTCATCTGGCAGACGGTTCATCCTACGTACCCTGCGTCTCACGTCGTCCTCCCAGTCCTCGTCCTCATCATCGAGTTGGTTTTCCCTACACTGCAGTTCCAAGCTGTCGGCGAATGCCTCGGCTTTTTCCTGGCGAGTGTAGACAACACCATTCTCTCCGTGGATCGGGGGCATGGGAGTCCGACGGTTCCGCAGGGCCCGTTGGGTGGTCCAGATGCTCCTGTCCTGTGTGTCCAGGGATTCCAGGTGGCGTTGCCACCCTTCTTGTCGGTGTTCCTGAAGGGCGGCCTTGACTCCCCGGTGTTGTAGTGTCGCCTGTCCTCCGGGAGTCTGGTTCTCTGGGCCCGTCTTTTGGCACTTCGTCTGTCCCGTATCAGCTGCCTGGTTTCCTCTGGGAGGTTTGCCAGGGGAGCTGGCGCTCGTCTCGTTTCCGTCTCGGTGGTACTTACCCTTAGTGCCGCCTGGATCTGGTCCTCCAGGGAGGCGATGGCCCTCTCCACGTCTGCCTCGGTTTCGAGTCTGGGAATGTGTGCGATGTTCCTCTGCAGTTCTGCACGGAACACTTCCCAGTCCGTCCTCCTTTTGATGAAAGTTGTCGTGTTCTCACCGTCCTTTTCTCCTAGTTCTAGGAGAATGGGGTTGTGCTCGGTGGAACCTTCCATCATGGCGGTGATTTCGGCTTCGAGGGTCATCTCCTTCAGCATCGCAATGTCCAGCACATCCGGCCTGGTTACACCATTGTCATGGGTCGGTCCCTCCGGCCCAAGGACCAGCAGGTTGCCATCATGTCGTCCCAGAAATCGCAGTAGCTCTCGTCCTCGAGTGTTTGTGATCCTACTGTGCCATTCCGGGGACTTGGCGTTGAAGTCGCCGATAGCAACCGTCTGGGTCCCTGGGGGGAGGACCGAGTCCAGGTCTGCGTCTCGCAGCATGTTGTGGGGTGGCTGGTAGCAGGAGACCACTCTGAAGTCGCCATTTCGTGCCGTGGACACTACTACGGCTGTGGCCTCCAGGTTCTCCATCTCCGGGAGCAGGATCGGATGGTGTGCGATGCTCGTCTTAACTAGCAGGGCTACTCCTCTCATTACCCTTCTGTGGGGCCTCGTCCAGTCCTTCCTGTATACGTGGTAGCCTGGGAAGTTGACAGCCTGGTCTGGTCGCAGCTTCGTTTCCTGCAGTGCCATGATGTCTATGTCGCCCCTGGCTAGGAGCTCCTCCACTTCGAGCTTGCGTCCTAGCAGTCCATTGACATTCCATGAGGCGATCTGCAGGAAGCCTGGTTTCACCTGAAAAGCCATTAAACGTTAGTAAAGGCTGGCATTTGTGCAAAAAATGCGCTCATTGCTGAGCACATTTGTTGCATGTGTGCAAGCACCGCGGTGAAGTTCTGGACTTCAGCGGGTGCCTGCTGCCTGTGGGCTGGGCCGGTTGGCTGCCCTGCCTTTCCCTGTGCTACCCTGGCGTAGCTCAGGCCTCCAGTGGTGGGTGTTGCCTTCCTTGGGGCAGCACCGGTCTGGGTAGGCTTGGCTGCGGGGGCTGGTCTCGTCGCCGCCGTCTTTTTGGGGTACTTTGGGCACCCCCTGTAGCTGGCTGGGTGTGCCCCCTGGCAGTTGGCACACTTCGCCGGCTCGGTCTTTGGCTTCACACAGTCTCCGGAGTGATGTGGCTCTGCACACTTCACACACTTGGCCTGTGCGGTGCATCTCCCCTGGGCATGGCCGAATCGCTGACAGCGGTGACACTGTGCGATTGCCAGGGCGGCTTTCTGCCTCTCAGTGCGGACTACCAGTGAACAGCAGCGGTTCACCGATAGGATTTTCTCCTCACTGTGGGGGACCTGAACCAACATCAGGGGATCTCTTGTTTTGTCCTCCTTGATGTCATCCTGCTGACGGAGACAGGTGCGAAGCCCTGGGTTTGGAGGTCCTCCTTGACCTCGTCAGGGGTGACTCCGCTGGGGATGCCTCGGATTACTACCCTTAGTAATCTATCCTCTGGTAGGGCGTATGTATGATATTCGCGCTTTTCCTGCGCGAACATCCTCGTCATTCGCCTGTAATCTTCGGGCGTTTGGGGCTCGATGGCGATCCCCTCTCGCACGGTCCTACCTTTGACGAACTTAACTCCGGTTTCATCTAGCCTCTGTCGGACAGCAGACCATGTCTCCGCCTTGCGGAGGATCACCGGTGGGATCTTGGGGGCCTTTTCCCTGGGGGGCTCCTGGCTGGCCTGGCTGGACGTTGGTGCGTCCTTGCTGGTGCTGGGCTGCACCACCTGGTTGTCCTGTTGGGCCGTCTTTTTCGCCCTTGTCTTGGTGACAAGGGTGAATTCGCCGTCGCTGTCGGTGTCAGCTTCGGCTGCCTTTCTCTTGGGTGCCTCCTTTGGTGCGGGGGGTTGCACCAGGGGGACATCCATGGGGACTTCCTGGGCCTGGGTTTGGGCCTGGATGGCCGGGGGCTGCATCTGAGGGGCCTGGAGAGCCCGCATGGCTGCTACCAGCTCAGCGTGTTGGATACGTTGTATCTCGTTTTGGGCACGCTGTGCTTCGGCCTGGGCACGTTGTTCTTCGTACTGGGAGCGTTGCACTTCCAGTTGCTTTGCCATATCAGCTCGTAGTTGGGCCATCCTCTGGCACATCTCAGCTAGTTGGGCTTTCAACATGCTGTTCTCATGCATCAGTTTCTGTATTAGGCCTGCCCTGCCTTCCATGTCCGTAGGCAGGGGGGTCCCTGTCGGACCGGCACCATCCTGTCCTGCCATACTGTCCTCCACACAGTGGCGGCTAGGGATTGCATTACCGGTTAACCGGTTAACCGGTTAACCGGTTATTAGGACAAAAAACACATGACGATAATTACCGGTTATTTTAATTTTTTACCGGTTATTTCGGTTAATTCTGAATTTACGATAAGTCACGTATTCAACGTTTCTATTTATGTCACTAACTAGTATTCACTAAATACAGAGTGATTGTTCCAACACCGAGCACTTTTAAGAATAAATAAATAATATTATACAAAGTAAACTCCAAACACCAAGCCCTAAGAAATACAAGAGAGACATTGACAATATCCTACGACAGAAAATTGAATATTTCACTGCCGCAAATATCTTGGAATACATTTAGAATTATGTTATTACCAATTCTTATTAACTTATTGACCCACCGACTGAAAAAGGGTATCTTCAGCTGGGGTATTCTATGCACAAATATCAGACGACTAACAGATATAGCTTTGAAAAACTAACCCTTTTACCAGGCTATTCTTAAAAAAATATTGTATTTATATTTTTTCCTTTTGATAAATTAACTCCTATATAAAAAAGTCTGTTTGACAGTCACATTTTTGTCACTTTGACAGCGTTAAAAAAGATGCATCGTTTTTAATCACCGATAAAAATGTCTGTTCCTCAAAAGCAAAGTACATGTAGTAGTCGCACGTCACTTTGAAATCTGTACTGTCAGCTATAATTTTTAAGTATTGTGGAAACTATACTGTACAATATGAGTCGTTTTGGGAAAATTAAAATTATTTTTAATAAATTATTGTTGTTCGTTCACATATTCTGTCGTTAATTTATCTTGCCAAAAAACATACGAGCTTTTCTTTTATGGATAAAGGACCCCGCACACCATATAGGGGGATTTCTGCCTCCAGTCAAATTTAATCTAACCCACGTAAAAATGTTCTCTTGAACCTCCTGAACAAATGTTCAAATGCAGCCAGGTCCGAAAAGGTCTTCGTTTCGAGATATGGAGCCCTAAAGATCGTTCCAAATACATTTTAAAATTGAAAAAATTAAATTAAAGTTGGCTTTGATTTTATGGCAGAACTGCATAATTAATTCTTAAATAACACCATATTTCTTACTCATGTTAATGACACCGTGGGTCTTCAAAGGCTTCGCTGCAGTTTTTTCAATTCAAGAATAAAGTTGTGATACTTTTTTTTTTAAATAAAAATCTTTTGTTAAGTTCTGTGACTCAAAATCTTATGATGAATTATTGTTCTCCGAGCTTCCTAGGATTGGAATTATTCTTTTTTTATTTGAACTTTCAGAGTGTATCATGTTTTTTATTTTAATTGCCCATTAAATGGGCAATTTAATCAGGTCCATTTATTTTTATTTGAACTATGATTATCGAATTTTCTGTGGTAATCTTACCTAAACAATTTCGATTAGTAATTCGTGTCCACGTACTCAAAAAATGCCGATATTTTTTAAAAAATAACACACTCGTTCTTGGATAGTAGGAAATTCAATGAATCAAAACAATGTCATTATTGACAAGTCAAAAAGAAATAAAAAAGTGTGAAAACTTAATATTTTGTTGTTTTACTATTGATTTCTATGGAAACAACAATAGAATTTAGTCATTAAGACAAGGTAACTTTGGGCGATTTTGGATTTGGAACGATCTTTAGGGCTCCATATCTCGAAACGAAGACCTTTTCGGACTTGGCTGCATTTGAACATTTGTTCAGGGGGTTCAAAAGAACATTTTTACGTGGGTTAGATTAAATTTGACTGGAGGCAGAAATTTTCCTATATGGTGCGCAGGGTCCTTTCTTTTTAACTCAAAATTTTGCCAATCAGTAATTTTGTTCGAAAAACTGACATTTGACAAAATCGCTCGACCTCCGGTCTCGCGATTTTTTCATGTCAGTTTTTCTTATAAAATCACTGATTTGGCAAAATTATTTCGTTACAAAGAGAAATTTACCCGATAAAAAAAAGCTCTTGTGATCTTACTGTCGATAAAAAACCTTTTGTTTGTTCATTATATTAAATATACGTATAAAAAAATGTTTTTTGTTAAATTTTGATAATTTTGTACATGGAAAAAGACAATTGCCATTTTCGCCACCCTATCATCCATTCTAAAAATTACCGGTAAATACCGGTTAACCGGTTATTTACATTTTTATTTACCGATTTACCGGTTATTAAAACTTCCGGTAAATTGCAATCCCTAGTGGCGGCTGGTGAAATTTCAATATTTTTTTTCTCGTCTGTGGCGCATGGGACCCATACGAAACTTGGGAAATAACATCTAGAGAAGCACTTCTCTAATGACCCCTAAAAAATTTTGCAAAAGCAGTTTGCGAAAAAATTTTTGAAAATTCGCTAGCCTCCCCTGGGTCTAGGGACCCCTGTTTACTTTTATTTTTTTTTGTCATATGCATTTGACTTTTCATAAAAATGCATCGACAGATTTTGGAGTTTGTGAAAATATTTTCATTACTAACTGAGATACAACGAATTGAAATATTGTAATTTGTTAAATTGTAAATTACAAAATTTCAGTTCATTGTATTTCAGTTAGTAATGAAAATATTTTCACAAACTCTAAAATCTGTCGATACATTTTTATGAAAAGTCAAATGCATATGACAAAAAAAAATAAAAGTAAACAGGGGTCCCTAGACCCAGGGGAGGCTAGCAAATTTTCAAAAATTTTTTCGCAAACTGCTTTTTCAAAATTTTTTAGGGGTCATTAGAGAAGTGCTTCTCTAGATGTTATTTCCCAAATTTCGTATGGGTCCCATGCGCCACAGACGAGAAAAAAAATATTGAAATTTCACCAGCCGCCGCTGCCTCCACAGTATTGTCCTGGCTTCCTGAAAGGAAATGTGTGTTATTAATGTCAAAAATAGTGGGAAAGGAAAAACGGGAAAGGAAAAATAAATGGTGTCTCCAGTGAGGGAGACTTTATTTATCTTTTAGCTATATTAGCGTCTTAAAAAAGACGTCTAATATTTCTCCTCTTCAACTTCAGTGTGGGGCTGCCACTTCGTAGTTCACTTCGCTTGGATCGTAGACACAACACTACTGCACTACTGCACTGCACTGGTGGTCCGTACTCTCCGACTGCTGGTTGAACTGTGTGATCGAGGTGCGCCAATATTCTTGGCTAAAGATGTCGGTCTCGGATGTCTGGGGCCGGGCAGGACTATTGCCCTTTACCCCAGTACATCGCTGTAGACCGGGGACCAGCCTCGTGCAGGGCGGGCGAACTTACTTTGCGTCGGCCCCACTCACAAATGTGAGCGGTGCAGACGATTTCGGCCCACCTCCCTGGGTCCTGGCACGTTGGACCTTGCTGGCTAAGGCCTCTTCTGGCGTTCTTCTGTCTTCGTTTTCTTTTCTTCGCCAGCTTGTTTCCCCCGGGGGGTAGTCATCTGTCTGTTAGGTGTGTTGGAAGTTTTGGCAGGAGAGACTGCCGGTACACAGGATGCCAAATGACATCCTGTCATCCGGATCGTCGGTAAGGTAAGGATGAGCTGTGTAGCTCGAGGAAGGGCAGACCTAAATGCTATTGGTAGCATTTTTGGTCTGCCCGGAGCCAGGGGGACTACGGGTACTGGACGGTGTGTTGTCCGGTACCCGCAAGGTCGTGGGTGGGGTGTTTGGTATCGTCATGTCTCTTCTGGTAGTTTCTCCATCGACGGGGTGGTCCGGGTGGCGTCACTGGGGGTGAGGTGGGGCAGGTTTGCGAACAGGGCCCCCATCATGGTACACATCTGCTGCATTTGAGCCAGTACAGCAGCGAGTTGTCCAGCCTCTGGGGGGGCCTGTAGTGGTTGGGCGGGGTTGGTGGTTGTCCCCGCTGCACCCTGGGCTGCTCTGGCGTAGCTTAGCCCGGGGGTAGTCCTGGTGGTGGCTGACTTGTGGGCGGGTGGTTTCCGGGGGGCTGGGGTCTGGTGGCTGGTTGTCTTTTTAGGGCATCGGGGGCATCCTCGGTAGCTTGCGGGGTGCGCTCCCTGACAGTTAGCACACTTAGCGGGGGTGTCCTTGGGCTTCTGGCAGGTGGAAGAGTGGTGGGCCTCGCCGCACTTGACGCATTTGGGTTTGGCCATGCATCGTCCTTGTGCATGGCCGTAGGTCTGGCATCTGTGGCACTGGGTGATAGTCTGTTTGGCTCTCTGTTTCTCCACTTTCACTACCAGGTAGCAGCATCGGGTCACTGCCAGGATATCTTCTTGGTTTTGGGGAACCTGCACTAACATCATCGGGATGTCCTTTTTTGTCCTCCTGGAGGACATCCTCTGCACAGAGACTGGTGCGAGCCCTTGTTGTTCGAGATCCATCTTCACTTCGTCTCTGGTTATTCCGGTCTTATTACTACCCTGAGTAGCCTCTCCTCCGGCAGGGCGTAGGTGTGGTATTCACGTTGTTCTTCTTTGAATAGTCGTGTCATATTTCGGTGGTCATCGGGGGTGGAGGGCTCTATGGCAATACCATCTCTCACTGCTTTGGCTTGTTTAAATCCTATCTTGGCTTTTTGTAGGTTTTGGGTCACCGTTGACCATGACTCCTTGCTGCGTAGGAAAACTGGGGGCATCCGGGGGGCTTTGGGGGGCTCCATATCGGTGTTTGTGGGGTTTACTTTCTCCTGGCTGGTGGAGGGTTTGTCCTCGCCGGCCTTTGATGTCCTCTTTTTGGTTGTTGTGGGGGGAACCTCGTCGTCGCTGTCCGGGACGTTTTTTCTTTTTGGGGCTTCCTTCACAGAGGCTTTCACTGGGGCCTCTGGGGGGGTCCTGGTGTTTCGGAGGGCATCCATCAATTCTTTGTGTTGTAGGTTAGCTTGCTCCTGCTGGGCTATCATCTGGCGGGTGGTGTCCGCTAGCTCGGCCTTGAGTTTCTCGATTTGGGCTCGTAGTCGTGTGTTTTCGTTCATGTAATAGTTTCTAACCATTTCATCGGTTTTGTCAAATTCGGGCTTGTCGTAATGTGATGTCGTCGACAAATGCGATATCGTCGACATTGGTGTTGACGCTCTTGTGTAGTCGTCCATCTCCATGTAGGAATTTGGCATATCGTCCTCACTTCTCATTTTCTCACCTAAAAGAAAAATAGGGAAAGGAATGGGTAGGGTAAAAACACAGTGTCCCCAGGCGGGGGACTTTATTTATCTTTTATATATCAGCGTCTTAATAAAGACGACTGATATTTCTCCTCTTGCACTCTCTGTGGGGCTTCCACTTCGCTAGTTCGCTTCGCACTGTCTTCAACTGCACACTGGAGGTCTGCACTCGTCGACTGCCACTTGAACTATGATCGAGGTCGCCAATATTCTTGGCTATAGATGTCGGTCTCGGATGTCTGGGGCCGGGCAGGACTATTGCCCTTTACCCCAGTACATCGCTGTAGACCGGGGACCAGCCTCGTGCAGGGCGGGCGAACTTACTTTACGTCGGCCCCACTCACAATTGTGAGCGGTGCAGACGATTTCGGTCCACCTCCCTGGGTCCTGGCTCGTTGGACCTTGCTGGCTAAGGCCTCTTCTGGCGTTCTTCTTTCTTCGTCTTCTGCTCTTCGCCAGCTTGTTTGCCCCCCGGGGGGTAGTCATCGGTCTGTTGGGTGTTTTGGGTTTGTGGCGGGAGTGACTGCCGGTACACAAGATGCCAAGAGGCATCCTGTCATCCGGATCATCGGTAGGGTAAGGATGAGCTGTGTAGCTCGAGGAAGGGCAGACCTAACTGCTTTGGTAGCATTTTTGGTCTGCCCGGAGCTAGGGGGACTACAGGTACTGGACGGTTGTTTGTCCGGTACCCGCAGGGTCTTGGGTGGGTGGTTGGGTGTCGTCATGTCTCTTCCGTGGGGGTGGATCGTCGGTTAGTGGTATGCTTCTCATACTCACCCGTTATCCAGGAGCTGCACCTTCGGCCGCTTGTGCCTCGGAGCGTCTGCTGGGTCATAGTCAGTTGCCTCCCTGACTAGTGGGTTCCCATGCTCCTCGGCAAGGGCGTACATCTTTCTGGCTCTCTGCTTGATGATCTCAGTGACCGGGGTGTATTCCAGGTCCCTGTAGATGTCCTCGTTGCGGATGAACCAGGGTGCATCGACTGCCGTTCTGAGGGCGACGTTCTCCACTCTCTGGATCTGATGGAGGTAGCTCTTTGCTTGGTAGCCCCAAGCTACCGAAGCATACGTCAGCTGAGGCCGGATGAGGGACCTGATAAGCGTGAGCTTGTTCCTCAGGTTGAGTCTGCTCTGTCTACCCGTCATCGGGTAGATTAGGGCTCTCGTCCTCCTGGCCTTCTTGACGATGGCCTCCGTGTTCAGTCTCCATGTTAGGCCTTTGTCCATGACCACGCCAAGGTAGTTGGCGGAGTCGTGCCATTGGATGTCCTCACCAAACATGGAAACGTGACCTGTGGGGTTTTGTTTTCTTACCTTCTTGAAGAGTACCGCCTTGCTCTTCTCGGCGTTGACGGCTACCTTCCATCTGTTGCACCAGTCCTCTAGGAGGGTGGCCGCCTCCTGGAGGTTTCTGGTGGCTAGCCTGGCACTCCAGGATCTGGCAGTCAGGGCTGTGTCATCGGCGTAGAGGGCCATGGAGGTCCTCTCCGTCCGGGGTAGATCGGATGTGAAGATGGAGAACAAGTGGGGGGACAGCACTGAGCCTTGGGGGACTCCTGCCTCCATTGTTCTGTACGTGGACACCCTGTCCACGATCTTCACCCTCATCTGTCTCCTGTGGAGGTACGATCTCACTAGCTTGATGAGTGCAATGGGGTAACCTATACTCATCATTTTGGCTAGGAGACCGTCGTGCCAGACCCTGTCGAAGGCTTTGGCAACGTCCAGGAACAGCGCTGCCGTGACCTGTCGTTGGTTGAACCCCTTCGTGACCTCCTCGGTGAGGCGGAGCACTTGGAGTTCGGTGGAGTGCCCTGTCCTGAAGGCGAACTGCTCGTCTGGGAGGACTTCCAGCTCTTCTGTCTTCTCGGCTATCCTCTTGAGTATGACTCGTTCGGCTACCTTACTCATCGCTGGGAGTAGACTGATTGGCCTGTAAGAGGAAGGAAACATTAGGTTCTTACCTGGCTTTGGGATGACTATGACGTCGGCCTTTTTCCACCTGGAAGGGAAGTGTCTCAACCTCAACATTGCGTTGATGATGTTGACCATCGCCGCTACTCCTTTCCGGGGCAGCTTCTTGAGGGCGATGTTCCCAATGCCATCACATCCTGGAGCTTTCCTGGGTTTTAGGCTCCTTAGGATCTCCTTGACCTCCTCGGGGGTGGTCGGGGGGATGTGGTCATCATCTGGCAGACGGTTCATCCTACGTACCCTGCGCCTCACGTCGTCCTCCCAGTCCTCGTCCTCATCATCGAGTTGGTTTTCCCTACACTGCAGTTCCAAGCTGTCGGCAAAAGCCTCGGCTTTTTCCTGGCGAGTGTAGACAACACCATTCTCTCCGTGGATCGGGGGCATGGGAGTCCGCCGGTTTCGCAGGGCCCGTTGGGTGGTCCAGATGCTCCTGTCCTGTGTGTCCAGGGATTCCAGGTGGCGTTGCCACCCTTCTTGTCTGTGTTCCTGAAGGGCGGCCTTGACTCTCCGGCTCAGGGTGTTGTAGTGTCTCCTGTCCTCCGGGAGTCGGGTTCTCTGGGCCCGTCTCTTTGCACTGCGTCTGTCCCGTATCAGCTGCCTGGTTTCCTCTGGGAGGTTTGCCAGGGGAGCTGGTGCTCGCCTTGCTTCCGTCTCGGTGGTACTTACCCTTAGTGCCGCCTGGATCTGGTCCTCCAGGGAGGTGATGGCCCTCTCCACGTCTGCCTCAGTTTCGAGTCTGGGAATGTGTGCGATGTTCCTCTGCAGTTCTGCACGGAACACTTCCCAGTCCGTCCTCCTTTTGATGAATGTTGTCGTGTTCTTGTAGAAGAACGCACTACCGGGCGTCAAAATGACGCGACACCAATTTATTTCTCAGGGGGCGCCAGTCGCGTATTACCCCGTTCTTCTACCTCCCAGGCGGGTTCGAGATAAGATGACTTCGGTAGCCGAAAAGCGGGACCAAGGCTCCACTACCACAGATCGGAAACTACGCTCTCTCTGGACCCGAATTCCCTCGTTAGGGGTTTAGGCACCTCTTAATTTCCTGAATTTTTGCATAAAAAAATCCCAACCGAAGAATTTCTCTGCGGAGGGATTAGTTTTGGTACGCGAAAATCGCGTTTTGGTCCATTAATAACGGAATATATTTCTCAAAAAACGCATAAAAAAATCCCTATCGAACCTCCGTACAACAACCAGAAGGTCGAACGTTAATGCGAATTAACTCGACACATCCGGTTTTCTATACGAAAGTTCCAGGGATTATAGACCGTCAACAGGCCTCAAGATCAATTAAGAAACATTAGTTCAAAGAATCCGTTTATTTAACAGAATTGGTTATACAAAATTCTCAAGAAAGAATCGTGCCTTCCCCAATCAAGGTAGTGACTTTCAGACCATACAAGCGAGAGCGCTCGCGCTAACGATCGATTAGGTAGAAAAGATTCATACGTACCTTCTCAGAATCAAAATGCGAGCTTTTAGAATCATTTCAGACTCTGGGTAAATGAATAATTAAGGCTGACTGATATTAACTTAAAAAAGTTTTACTAAATGAATTTAGTTTCGCTAGAGACTACCTAGCTTTAAAGTTCTTGTATCGTGGAAATTCACGTACTCAAACACATTCAGAGGACTTATTACTGCATAAGTTGAGTGGCGTTCGATCAGTCCACGACTTACTAACCCTTATCACAGTCGATTAATAATATCGATTTGGCAGCGTCTCACCTTCGAGCGACTATTAGGCAAAATTGAATTTTTGGATTTTTATGCACAAGGCGTTTTCCTCTATAACTTTGTCATTTGAAAAGCCCCGTTAGTGGCTTTTCTACCATCGCTTTGTCTGGACTACTCAACGCGCTCGACCAAATTGCGAGCCGCTGGGTCAATCCAAACTCCTTCCATGCGAGAAACCGGCCTTGTACATGTGCATTGATTTTTATCAATTTTTGCTTATCGGCACTACGCCGGCTTTGACAAAATCTTCTATTTTGCCTTTTGGATGCAGTGCATCGTTAAAATTTTATGCTCATACTTTAGAATTGTGCTTTCAATGATCGTACCTCAAAGGTCAATGTCTTTGGTTGAGGAATAAAAAATAAAAAAAATAATTTAAAGTATATTTTCGTGGTACTTTTTAAACTGACTTCGTGGTACTTTTGAAAAATCCATTTTAAGACCAATTTCAGCGTACTTTTGAAAAATCGATTTTCGAGCCAAATTTCAAGGTACTTTTGAAAAACTAATCTGCGGGTGAAATTTTGGCGTACTTTTGAAAAATCGATTTTCAAGCTAAATTTCAAGGTACTTTTGAAAAGTTAATCCGCGGGTGAAATTTTGGCGTACTTTTGAAAAATTGATTTTCAAGCCAAATTTCAAGGTACTTTTGAAAAACTAATCTGCGGGTGAAATTTTGGCGTACTTTTGAAAAATCGATTTTCAAGCCAAATTTCAAGGTACTTTTGAAAAGTTAATCTGCGGGTGAAATTTTGGCGTACTTTTGAAAAATCGATCTTCAAGCCAAATTTCAACGCAGTTTTGAAAAATTAGTCTGCAAGTGAAACTTTGGCGTACTTTCGATAAATCGATTCCTGGGCCAAATTTTGACGCCCTTCCAAAAATATTATTTTTCAAAGTCCAATTTATGATACCTTTGAAAAAGTATACTATTCATAAATCTTTGTCATTATATACTTCTACTCTGATATTCTGAACCAAAAACATTTTTCCTAAGTGAAAATTCGGTGTTTCTTCGAATTTTCGCCTGGTCATTTCCAACGCCTTATAGAACCCAAAACGGTCCTTGTGGACTGATCTGCGCCTCTGCAGACTCCCAAAAATGTCTTTAAATGAAATTTTTGCCTAAGTCGAATTTTGATTATGTCTTCAACTTAGGACGATTTTGGAGAGTTCTACAACACTCCCCTCCTTTGGTTGAATCTTTTCTACTCATCGATCGCCTTTAATTTCCATATTCACTTGTATGTCTGTATGCCTTCATTTGACGGTCTGACCTATGGTACAGATGTTTTTAAAAATAACGGCCTTAATTGGGGCAGACGGCTGATTCGCCTATCTAACTTAAAATAAATACATTTTTTAAACAATACGACAAGTTGATACAACATTTTTATCAACTTAATTACACCCGCGTCGAGGTGCGAAGCGAAGCGAAGCGTAGCACAATTTTGATTAGCGTCCACTCTCACTAACTCGTTGCACTCGCTTTTTTGCCTTGGTCTCGCTCTTGCTTAACTTCGGTCCTTTCTAGAAGAGGCTGTCTATATCTCCATGCCGCAGCTTGGACGGTCCTCGCCTTTGAGTTCCAGACTTCACCATGCCGCGCCCTTGCGACAGGCTGGGTCATCTTTCCATTTTTGCACATGGAAAATGCAGTTCTGCAACTAGATTGACTTTTTAGCAAGTCGTCGACTGGAACGCGTCGACTAACAAACACAATGTGTTGTTTTTAATGAAATATTTTTCTAACATGAATTTTGTTAACTTATAATGGTTAGAAATTGGTTCTTCGTAAGGTAGATTGAATCGGCTTACGATACTCGTGCGGTCATCACTACTTTGTGAAAAAAGTATAAAAAAAAAATTGAAGCGTCTTCTTGAGCGAAGAACGGCTTCTGAAACTCGTCTCGTAGTTTCTCCTTCGTAAGGTAGATTAAATCGGCTTACGATACTCGTGCGGTCATCACGACTTGTGAAAAAAGTATAAAAAAAAAATTGAAGCGTCTTCTTGAGCGAAGGACGGCTTCTGAAACTCGTAGTTTCCATTTGGGGTATACGTTAATTTTGTTGACTTAAAATGATTAAAATTGAAGTTGTCTTCTTGCATAAGAAAAACAGCTTCCGAAACTCGTACTGATTCGTACTTATGCCTACGTCCATTACTCGAACTTGGCGGCTCTCGCTCTTGAGAAGCTAGGCTTACCGGATCGCGCTCTTGCGTCGGGTTCGCCGTCTTTCCATGTCTGCTCATGGAGTAGACTTTAAATTTTCGATTTGACCGCATATAGGTCAAAACCGCCACTTAGAATTTTGAGAAAAAATATAAAAAAAAGCGAAAACGGCTATTAGCCGTGGTCGACCTCAGAAATATCTAGAGGTGACTCTTCTATATCTGGCTCATCTCGAGCATCTTCGGGATCTCGACTTATTACATCCGGCTCATCTTGAGCACTTGCGGGAACATTGATTTGAACTAGTGTGGTATCGCTACGTCGCTCTGACCTGGGCGCGATCTCATTGTCTGATGAGGAAGCGTCGTCACTAAGATGAATTTCATCCGGACTATCTTCTGATTCTTCAGACAATTCCAATTCAACATCGGGGTCTCCCTTAGGTGCCGGCCTGATGGCATCGACATGTAATCTCGTCGAAGTTACCCCCTTGTGAATGAGGTAAACTTCATTGGACAATCTCTTTAAAACCTTGTGTGGCCCACTCCACGACGGTGTGAAGGTATGATCCTTCCTGATCCTTTTAGTCATTACCATATCTCCCACTTTATATACGACCGGCGTTACCGCCACTTTGGGCGCGTAACGCCATTGGTAATTTGTTTGATTTTTACGAATCTCTTTGACTCTTTCAAGGCGGGGAACGTCCGCTTGATTACGACGTTCTTGTCTATAAGCGAACATATTCCAATCACCAATCTGCGGTAATTCATAGCCGAGTACTACGAAACTGGGCGTATGCCCCGTAGCGGCGTTTTTTCTTGTTCTCAAGATATATGCCATCTGACTAACATGTCGATCCCACTCGTCGTTGGGTGAACCATATAATAAGGTTTTTAAGATCTTCTTAGCTTCTTGCACCCTCCTTTCTATTGGATTGGCCTGTTGGTGGTAAGCTGCTGTGAAGAATCTTTCAATATTGTTACGTGTACAGAACGTATCGTAAAAGCCGGAATTGAAGTGGCCTCCCTGGTCGGAAATGATGACCCTCGGAACGCCATATCTCGCCACTAGTTCCTCTTCGATAAATTGTGCTATTGTTTTTCCACTGACTTGGGTGAACGCCTTGGCTTCGACCCACTTACTAAATACATCCTCTACCATTAATATATATCGGTTATCTGCATCTTTGGTTCGCTGAAGCGGTCCGATTACATCGACGCTTAGAACTTCGAACGGATGCGATGGAGCATGGCTTCTGAGAGGAGCCTTCGGTTGTGACTGTCTGCTTTTTACGGAATTACAAATAATGCACTCATTTAAATATTTGTTAACTAGTCTCGACAAATTATTAAAATAATAGCGGCCCGAGATGATTCTAACAGTTTCATCGCGGCCGGGGTGACCTACTTCCGGTCGGTCGTGAAAATGAGATATTACTCTCATGACCATACGTTTTGGTACGTATAATTTTTCTTTAACATTTTCGCCTCTTGTCCAAAGTGTGCCGCCTATCACTTGTCTTGTATTGACGAATTTCACCTCTGCCTCGGTTTTATCTGCTTGTCGCACTAGAGTATTCCATCGTTCAATTTGGTCTTGGATATCTCTGGAGTGCGTTTGTGCTTCTCTGACCTGATCGTTTAATTCCAATGTGGTAATTACTGATATTCGTTCCTTGTACGAGAATTTTGGTGGGTACATTCTCTCCTCTTCGTCGTCTGCTTCGACGTTTGGGCCTTGAGGATTCCTGCTAAGATAGTCAGCCAATATATTTTCCTTGCCGGGACAATGTTCTATGGTGAAGCTGTATTCCTGAAGTAATAATGACCAACGTGTAAATTTCGTTTTCTCGTCCTTATGCTTATTTAACCATAGTAAAGCTCGATTGTCGGTTTTGACTATAAATGGACGGTCTGCCAAATATATTTTGTATTTCCTTATATAATTAACGACGCTCAAACATTCCAATTCATTAATATGGTATTTTCTCTCCGTCGGAGATAACGTATTACTAGCATAAGAGACGATGTGCTTCTGGTCATTATCCCCCAATTGATATAATACTGCAGATAATCCTATTAAGGATGCGTCCGTCTGCAGTATGAACATTTTATTGAAATCTGGCCGGTGCAGTCCTAGAGGTTTATTCAATACTTCTTTTAGTAAAATAAAAGCTTCTTGGGCTTCCGGATTCCACTTGAAGCGCCAGTCTTTCGAGAGTAGTCGGGTCAAGGGCTTTGTAATTATTGCAACATTAGGGATATATTCACGTACCCAATTACACAGACCAAGGAAACTCTGAAGCTGGCGCCTTGTCGTAGGGGCCGGATAATTTTGTATCTGTAATATGTGTTTTTCTAATGGTTGAGTGGTGTTGGCATTTATTTGATGCCCGAGATAGGTTATGCTTGACGTGGCTACCACACATTTTTCCGGTGACACCTTTAAATTATGCAAACGCAGGCGTTCAAAGACGGCTCTCAGATGGTTTACATGCTGTTCTATATTTTCGCTGTAGATGATAATATCATCGAGATATACTTTGCAGAAATGATGCAAGTAGCCGGTCAATACGTCTCTTGCCATAAATTTTTGGAATGTACATGGAGCGGTCTTCAATCCGAAAGGCATCACGTTAAATCGGTAAGATGCTCCATCTAATGTTGTAAACGTAGAATAGTTTTTTGACGACTCCTCAAGAGGGATTTGCCAATATCCGCTCTTGAGGTCTAACACCGTAAATAAGTTGGCGTTTCCTAGATCCTTTATACTCTCGTATATCTTTGGTAAGACGGATGCTTCGTCTTCCGTTACTTCATTTAAGTGACGATAATCAATGCAGAAGCGAGGCTTCTTGCCGGGCCTTTCAATTATAATAGGAGGCGAACTGTACTGAGCGGTACTCGGTTCTATGACCCCGGCTTTCAGCATCTCTTCAATTTGATCGTACATAACTTTTTTCTTAGAAGGAGACATGGGGTAGGGTTTGATATTGAACGGGCGGTCGTCTTTAACTTTTATTTTATGTTTCGTTGTCACCGTGGTAGCTTGGGTAGGCACCGCGGTGAACAATTCAGCGAATTCCTCGAATAGAGGTTTTAAATTATCGTTTCCGATGATCAGTTCTTCGGGAAGCCGGCATTGCTTCCTTGCTTGATGTGCCGCTTGATTCCAGAAGACGGTTATTCGCTCTTCGGTGCCGACGTAGACACATTTACGTTGATAATCGAATACGACATTGTGAGCATATAAAAACGGGGCTCCCAGAATGAGCTCTTCATTTAAATTTTGAATGACCTGAAACGTGGTCTGAAAGGGTACATCTAGTACATTAACGTTTATGGTCGTAGTCCCGAGGGATTCTACTAAACCATCGCCACAAGCCATAACAAAAGTTTGGGGAGCTGTAAGTTGATCAATGTCGTTCAAAAATTTCGGTTGGATAATATTCCTTGTCGAACCTGTATCCAATAAAGCGTTAACCGCTCGATTATTAATTATAATCTTAATGCGAGGCAGAGGGAAAGCGTCGTTGGTTTGATTGATAGATTCTAATGTAGTGAATCGGTGGGGAGATAGGTTGACTTCTTGATCCTTAAACAGGTAATTAAGGTCAGGAAGGTCATCGAAGTTTTTTAATTTAAACTTCTTGCTTCGGAGCTTCCTCGAGGGTCGCTTCGAGCCTGCTGGGGCCTGGTAGGCGGGGCTGGTACAGTTCGGCCTGGGCCATCGCCTCTGACCCCCGCTTGGTTTCCCGTATTCATATTACGATAGGGATTGTTTGGGCATTCTGCATGAAAATGCCACTGCTCCGTTGGGCAATATCTGCAAGGGCGATACGGGACTCGGGAGTTCCTTACGTCTCCAGTACCCCTTCTCGGTATATCCCCTCTAGGCAGCGAGGAAATACTATTTGCAAAATGCACCCTTGGTGCTGGCGGATTATCTCTTCTTTGAGATCCATTGAATGGTGTCCTAGATGCACCAAAGGAACTGGAGGACGGCTTCGTTAAGGCGGAGGGTTCCGTTCTCCAGTTACTGCTCGATTGCTGATTCCCTTGAGCTGAAGCGGTAGAGGTGGACGCTTCTCGGTCTTTGCTTTTCTTTGCATTTTGCAGAATCTCGAATTCTTTATTCTCATCCATGATTTTAGCCATTTGTTCGGTCATCGTCACTAGTGTATTTGTATCTGGTATGACGGCACTCTTTAGGAGCATTTTCATATCAGGTCTCAATTGATTGAAGATGGTAGCCGCCTTCATCGCCTCCGGCTTAAACGGATCGATCCTCTTGAAGAGGCATACCTTCCTTGAAATAAATACTGACGTATTTTCCTCGGCATCTTGTTTCTTGCCATATAAATTAGCTACTGCTTCGGTGAGTACTTCACCTGAATCATAACGGCTTCTGAACCGCTCGAGGAATAGAGGATACGTGGTAATTAGGGTTCGATATTGTTCGAACCATTTCTTAGCATCATCTTTGAGCTGTTCTGATATTTTATATAGTCGGTCGTTATCCTGCGTAATTCGTACTCGGACGAAAAATTCCTCCATTTGATAAATGAAGGTTTCAGGGTCTTCGTGTTCGAAGCCATGAAATTCCGCATTTGGATGCTTCGACCGATACTTATGCTCGTGCGTGGCTTCGCTTAGAGCTTTGGCAAGACCTGCTGCCATTTGGGCGAACACTTGTTCTGAGGAGGGCTGTATGACTCCTTCAGTGGTACTCGGGCCAACCCCCGAACTACCCAGTACATCCTCCGCGCACGGCCTCTCTAACCCTCTAGAGACGTTGTCCATCACAGATGTCGGCTCGTCGTAAAACTGGAAAGGCGTTGATTCATCCATATCCTTTCCAGAAAGCCCTGCTGACTAACAACGCCCCACGTTGGGCGCCATGTAGAAGAACGCACTACCGGGCGTCAAAATGACGCGACACCAATTTATTTCTCAGGGGGCGCCAGTCGCGTATTACCCCGTTCTTCTACCTCCCAGGCGGGTTCGAGATAAGATGACTTCGGTAGCCGAAAAGCGGGACCAAGGCTCCACTACCACAGATCGGAAACTACGCTCTCTCTGGACCCGAATTCCCTCGTTAGGGGTTTAGGCACCTCTTAATTTCCTGAATTTTTGCATAAAAAAATCCCAACCGAAGAATTTCTCTGCGGAGGGATTAGTTTTGGTACGCGAAAATCGCGTTTTGGTCCATTAATAACGGAATATATTTCTCAAAAAACGCATAAAAAAATCCCTATCGAACCTCCGTACAACAACCAGAAGGTCGAACGTTAATGCGAATTAACTCGACACATCCGGTTTTCTATACGAAAGTTCCAGGGATTATAGACCGTCAACAGGCCTCAAGATCAATTAAGAAACATTAGTTCAAAGAATCCGTTTATTTAACAGAATTGGTTATACAAAATTCTCAAGAAAGAATCGTGCCTTCCCCAATCAAGGTAGTGACTTTCAGACCATACAAGCGAGAGCGCTCGCGCTAACGATCGATTAGGTAGAAAAGATTCATACGTACCTTCTCAGAATCAAAATGCGAGCTTTTAGAATCATTTCAGACTCTGGGTAAATGAATAATTAAGGCTGACTGATATTAACTTAAAAAAGTTTTACTAAATGAATTTAGTTTCGCTAGAGACTACCTAGCTTTAAAGTTCTTGTATCGTGGAAATTCACGTACTCAAACACATTCAGAGGACTTATTACTGCATAAGTTGAGTGGCGTTCGATCAGTCCACGACTTACTAACCCTTATCACAGTCGATTAATAATATCGATTTGGCAGCGTCTCACCTTCGAGCGACTATTAGGCAAAATTGAATTTTTGGATTTTTATGCACAAGGCGTTTTCCTCTATAACTTTGTCATTTGAAAAGCCCCGTTAGTGGCTTTTCTACCATCGCTTTGTCTGGACTACTCAACGCGCTCGACCAAATTGCGAGCCGCTGGGTCAATCCAAACTCCTTCCATGCGAGAAACCGGCCTTGTACATGTGCATTGATTTTTATCAATTTTTGCTTATCGGCACTACGCCGGCTTTGACAAAATCTTCTATTTTGCCTTTTGGATGCAGTGCATCGTTAAAATTTTATGCTCATACTTTAGAATTGTGCTTTCAATGATCGTACCTCAAAGGTCAATGTCTTTGGTTGAGGAATAAAAAATAAAAAAAATAATTTAAAGTATATTTTCGTGGTACTTTTTAAACTGACTTCGTGGTACTTTTGAAAAATCCATTTTAAGACCAATTTCAGCGTACTTTTGAAAAATCGATTTTCGAGCCAAATTTCAAGGTACTTTTGAAAAACTAATCTGCGGGTGAAATTTTGGCGTACTTTTGAAAAATCGATTTTCAAGCTAAATTTCAAGGTACTTTTGAAAAGTTAATCCGCGGGTGAAATTTTGGCGTACTTTTGAAAAATTGATTTTCAAGCCAAATTTCAAGGTACTTTTGAAAAACTAATCTGCGGGTGAAATTTTGGCGTACTTTTGAAAAATCGATTTTCAAGCCAAATTTCAAGGTACTTTTGAAAAGTTAATCTGCGGGTGAAATTTTGGCGTACTTTTGAAAAATCGATCTTCAAGCCAAATTTCAACGCAGTTTTGAAAAATTAGTCTGCAAGTGAAACTTTGGCGTACTTTCGATAAATCGATTCCTGGGCCAAATTTTGACGCCCTTCCAAAAATATTATTTTTCAAAGTCCAATTTATGATACCTTTGAAAAAGTATACTATTCATAAATCTTTGTCATTATATACTTCTACTCTGATATTCTGAACCAAAAACATTTTTCCTAAGTGAAAATTCGGTGTTTCTTCGAATTTTCGCCTGGTCATTTCCAACGCCTTATAGAACCCAAAACGGTCCTTGTGGACTGATCTGCGCCTCTGCAGACTCCCAAAAATGTCTTTAAATGAAATTTTTGCCTAAGTCGAATTTTGATTATGTCTTCAACTTAGGACGATTTTGGAGAGTTCTACAACATTCTCACCGTCCTTTTCTCCTAGTTCTAGGAGAATGGGGCTGTGATCGGTGGAACCATCCATCATGGCGGTGATTTCGGCTTCGAGGGGGATCTCCTTCAGCATCGCAATGTCCAGAACGTCCGGCCTCCCAACACCATTGTCATGGGTCGGTCCCTCCGGGCCAAGGACCAGCAGGTTGCCATCGTGTCGTCCCAGGAATCGCAGTAGCTCTCGTCCTCGAGTGTTTGTGATCCTACTGTGCCATTCCGGGGACTTAGCGTTGAAGTCGCCGATGGCAACCGTCTGGGTCCCTGGGGGAAGAACCAAGTCCAGGTCTGCGTCTAGCAGCATGTTGTTGGGTGGCTGGTAGCAGGAGACCACTCTGATGTCGCCATTTCGTGCCGTGGACACTACTATGGCTGTGGCCTGCAGGTTCTCCGTCTCTGGGAGTAGGATCGGGTGGTGTGCGATGCTCGTCTTCACTAGCAGGGCTACTCCTCTCATTACTCGTCTGTATGGCCCCGTCCAGTCCTTCCTGTATACGTGGTAGCCTGGGAAGTTGATAGCCTGGTCTGGTCGCAGCTTCGTTTCCTGCAGTGCCATGATGTCTATGTCGCCCCTGGCGAGGAGTTCCTCTACCTCGAGTTTTCTCTCTCGCAGTCCGTTGACATTCCACGATGCGACCTGCAGGAACCCTGGTTTGACCTGAAACAACATTATACATTAGTAAATGCTGGCATTTGTGCAAAAAATGCGCTCATTGCTGAGCACATCTGTTGCATTTGTGCAAGCACCGCGGTGAGGTTTTGGGCCTCAGCGGGTGCCTGCTGCCTGGGGGCTGGGCCTGGGTTCTGTCCCTTCCCTGCCTTGCCCTGAGCTACCCTGGCGTAGCTCAGGCCTCCAGTTGTGGGTGTTGCCTTTTTAGGGGCAGCACCGGACTGGGTTGGCTTGGCTGCGGGGGCTGGTTTCGCCGCCGCCGTCTTCTTGGGGTACTTGGGGCACCCTCTGTAACTGGCTGGATGTGCCCCCTGGCAGTTGGCACACTTCGCCGGTACATTTCGGGGCTTCTCGCAGTCCCCGGAGTGGTGTGGTTCAGCGCACTTCACACACTTGGCCTGTGCGGTGCATCTCCCCTGGGCATGGCCGAATCGCTGACAGCGGTGACACTGTGCGATTGCCAGGGCGGCTTTCTGCCTCTCAGTGCGGACCACCAGTGAACAGCAGCGGTTCACCGATAGGATTTTCTCCTCACTGTGGGGGACCTGAACCAACATCAGGGGGATCTCTTGTTTTGTCCTCCTTGATGTCATCCTGTGGACGGAGACTGGTGCGAAGCCCTGGGTTTGGAGGTCCTCCTTGACCTCGTCAGAGGTTACTCCGCTTGGGATACCTCTGATGACTACCCTCAGTAGTCTGTCTTCGGGCAGGGCGTATGTGTGGTATTCGCGCTTTTCCTGCGCGAACATCCTCGTCATACGCCTGTAGTCCTCGGGCGTTTGGGGCTCGATGGCGATCCCCTCTCGCACGGTCCTGGCCTTGGTGAATTTGACGCCTGTCTCGTCCAGCCTCTGCCGGACAGCCGACCATGTCTCCGCCTTGCGGAGGATCACTGGTGGGATCTTGGGCGTCTTGTTTTCCCCGGTTTCTGGCCTGGGGGCCCTCTGGTTGGCCTGGCTGGTGGTTGGGGCCTCCTGGGTGCTGGTTTGCACCTGGGACTCCTGGTTGGCCGCCTTTTTCGCCCTTGTCCTGGTGACAAGGGTGAATTCGCCGTCACTGTCCTCAGTGTCGGCTTTCCTCTTTGGGGCCTCCTTTGGTGCGGGTTGCACTGCGGGGGCCAGAGGCTGGGCCTGGGCCTGGGCCTGGGGTTGGGCCTGGGTCTGGGCCTGGGCTTGGGCCTGGGCTTGGGGCTGGGGGGCCCCTTCGGCTCTCATGGCTGCGAGTACCTTCAGTAACTCTGCGTGTTGGCTACGGTGCTCCTCGACTTGGGTACGTTGTACCTCCAACTGTTTTGCCATGTCGGCACGTAGTTGAGCCATCCTTTGGGTCATCTCTGCTAGTTGTGCTTTCAGCACATTGTTTTCATTGACGAGCTTGCGGATAAACTCATCTCTGCCGTCCTCCTGTTCCATGGGTTTGGGGGTCCCTCTTTGAGAGGTACCGTCTTCCCCTTGGTCGGGCATACTGTCCTCCACAGTATTGTCCTGTCTTCCTGAAATAAAATATATATTAGTAATGTTGGGAATGAACTGGGAAAAGGAAGGAAAAGGTAAAAATAAATGGTGTCTCCAGTGAGGGAGACTTTATTTATCTTTTACTATATTAGCGTCTTAAAAAAGACGTCTAATATTTCTCCTCTTCGACTTCAATGTGGGGCTGCCACTTCGTAGTTCACTTCGCTTGGATCGTAGACACAACACTACTGCACTACTGCACTGCACTGGTGGTCCGTACGCTCCGACTGCTGGTTGAACTATGATGATCGAGGTGGGGAGATGACGCTGCTTTTATACTCAGCAGCCGAGGGTCACGTGACTTTGCAATGGACGATTTCTAAAAGGCCCCCAAATTTTCATAATCTGTTCGTCTTTTACATATAAAACAATGTTAAATTGCTATATCGCTGCGTGGTGGCTACATATTCCCATAAGAAACCATGTATTGTAAGACACAAAATTATTCGCGTGCATCTTTACCGTATACCTATCTTATGTTAGTCGGCTATCAGAAATGATTTCATTTGTTTACATTAACAATTTCCTGGAATCCGATAACGTCTCTGCATTATGTTATTCTTACATTCAAATCTAAATGCAGAGAAGCGAACGAATATTTATCTTATATAAAACTCAGGCTAGACTTGTCTGAAAAGCGTTTATATTAGGTCTCGATATTTCCTTTGATCTAGCCGCTGTAGTTATCTAAAGGCAATTAATCGCGTTTTAAATATACATATAGCCGTAGACAGTCGACATTTATTTACATTAACAATTTCCTGGAATCTGATAACGTCTTCGCATTTGACTGCAGTTTTAACATTCAAATCATAAGTAAATGAATATTTATCCCATAAATATAAGATTTGTCTATTTAATCTCAATGATGGACGTCAGTAGCCATTTTCTTAACCTCTAATTTTTATTACATTAAACTTGAACAATCTGATTTTTTTTTTCATTTTTTGTCTGAGGTGGCTTTATTTGATTGAATTTTTTTTTTGCTTATATATTCAGAATCAGCATTAAAAAATACATATAATGTAGCATGTACATTTTCATTACAATAAACTTAAAAAATCTGATTCCTTTTTTCATTTTTTGACTGGGGTGGCTTTATTTTTTAAGATTAATTTTTTTGATTGAATATTTGAATTCTGCATTAAAAAACACATAAAATGTAGCATGAACATTTTTATTACAATAAACTTAAAAAATTTGATTTTTTTTTTTTCATTTTTGGCCTGGGGTGGCTTTATTTTTTAAGATTTAATTTTTTTGATTGCATATTTGAATTCAGCATTAAGAAACACATAAAATGTAGCATGAACATTTTCATTACAATAAACTTGAAAAAAATCTTAATTCTTCATTTAATTAGGAAATGGATAATAACGCTCTTTAACGTAAACATGCAATACTATTCCTCAATAACTATAAACAATAAACGGTGATCATCTTATTTTTATTACTATATACACCTTGTATTGTATACTCTTAGCCGCGTATGTTTGTTGATTTCTTTACTTAAATTATATAAGTGCCTGGCACTTACTATTTATGATATATTGAATTAAAAAATACTAACCGTATTTTTACACTATTTATTATATTTAATCGTGTACAGTTCTTCCTTTCGATTAACAATCATCTAAGGTAATTAAGCAGCATATATTGCTGAGAATCAATTTATTAATTAATCAATCGTTGTTTATATTAAAAAATTCCCGAAAACTGATAACCTCTTTACGTTTGACTGCAGTATTTACATTCAAATCTAAAACTTCCGTATTGAAGTAGATGAATATATTATTATTGTTATCCTATGTAAAACTTAAACACTCGTCGAGACTTGTCTAAAACATACATATACATTTTAATCTCAATGATGAACGTCAGCAACCATTTCTTAACCTCTAACACTCTAACGTAAACATACAAAGCTATCCGCAGATAACTATAAACAATAAAAGGTAGCCATCTTATTTATTACTAGATACACCCTGTATACTCTTAGCCACGCCCTCTAACGTAAACATGCAATACTATTCGTCAATAACTATAAACAATAAAAGGTAGCCATCTTATTTTTATTACTAGATACACCCTGTATAATCTTAGCCACGCCCCCTAACGTAAACATGCAATACTATTCGTCAATAACTATAAACAATAAAAGGTAGCCATCTTATTTTTATTACTAGATACACCCTGTATATACTCTTAGCCACACCCTTTTATCTTTAGCTATAATCTAATATATAAGCCCAGGTATTCAATCTCCCATCTCTCCCCTCCAATGAAAATGAAATGGTTTAAAACAGCGAGGCGCGATTTTCCCAAATCGAAATCGACATATTACTGTTGTGAAGATTATTTTAATGTAAGTATAATTTATCTTTTCTCATCATGGTAAAATTTACAGCAGTCGGAGAGTACGGACCACCAGTGCAGTGCAGTAGTAGTGTAGTGTTGTGTACAATCCAAGCGAAGTGAACTACGAAGTGGCAGCCCCACACAGAAGTTGAAGAGGAGAAATATTAGACGTCTTTTTTAAGACGCTAATATAGTTAAAAGATAAATAAAGTCTCCCTCACTGGAGACACCATTTATTTTTCCTTTCCCGTTTTTCCTTTCCCACTATTTTTAACATAAATAACACACATTTCTTTTCAGGAAGCCAGGACGATACTGTGGAGGACAGTATGGCAGGACAGGACGGTGCCTCTCCAGTAGGGAGCTCTCTGCCTACGGACATGGAAGGCAAGACAGCCCTTATTCAGAAGCTTATGCACGAGAATAGCATACTGAAAGCCCAACTAGCCGAGATGTGCCAGAGGATGGCCCAACTACGAGCTGACATGGCAAAGCAACTGGAAGTGCAACGCTCCCAGTACGAAGAACAACGTGCCCAGGCCGAAGCACAGCGTGCCCAAAACGAGATACAACGTATCCAACACGCTGAGCTGGTAGCAGCCATGCGGGCTCTCCAGGCCCCTCAGATGCAGCCCCCGGCCACCCAGGCCCAACCCCAGGCCCAAGACCAGGCCCAGGAAGTCCCCATGGATGTCCCCCTGGTGCAACCCCCCGCACCAAAGGAGGCACCCAAGAGAAAGGCAGCCGAAGCTGACACCGACAGCGACGGCGAATTCACCCTTGTCACCAGGACAAGGGCGAAAAAGACGGCCCAGCAGGACAACCAGGTGGTGCAGCCCTGCACCAGCAAAGACGCACCAACGTCCAGCCAGGTCAGCCAGGAGCCCCCCAAGGAAAAGGCCCCCAAAATCCCACCCGTGATCCTCCGCAAGGCGGAGACATGGTCTGCTGCCCGGCAGAGACTAGACGAAGCCGGAATAAAGTTCGTCAAAGCCAGGACCGTGCGAGAGGGGATCGCCATCGAGCCCCAAACGCCCGAAGATTACAGGCGAATGACGAGGATGTTCGCGCAGGAAAAGCGCGAATACCACACATACGCCCTACCCGAAGACAGACTACTGAGGGTAGTCATCAGAGGTATCCCAAGCGGAGTAACCCCTGACGAGGTCAAGGAGGACCTCCAAACCCAGGGCTTCGCACCAGTCTCCGTCCACAGGATGACATCAAGGAGGACAAAACAAGAGATCCCCCTGATGTTGGTTCAGGTCCCCCACAGTGAGGAGAAAATCCTATCGGTGAACCGCTGCTGTTCACTGGTGGTCCGCACTGAGAGGCAGAAAGCCGCCCTGGCAATCGCACAGTGTCACCGCTGTCAGCGATTCGGCCATGCCCAGGGGAGATGCACCGCACAGGCCAAGTGTGTGAAGTGCGCTGAACCACACCACTCCGGGGACTGCGAGAAGCCCCGAAATGTACCGGCGAAGTGTGCCAACTGCCAGGGGGCACATCCAGCCAGTTACAGAGGGTGCCCCAAGTACCCCAAGAAGACGGCGGCGGCGAAACCAGCCCCCGCAGCCAAGCCAACCCAGTCCGGTGCTGCCCCTAAAAAGGCAACACCCACAACTGGAGGCCTGAGCTACGCCAGGGTAGCTCAGGGCAAGGCAGGGAAGGGACAGAACCCAGGCCCAGCCCCCAGGCAGCAGGCACCCGCTGAGGCCCAAAACCTCACCGCGGTGCTTGCACAAATGCAACAGATGTGCTCAGCAATGAGCGCATTTTTTGCACAAATGCCAGCATTTACTAATGTATAATGTTGTTTCAGGTCAAACCAGGGTTCCTGCAGGTCGCATCGTGGAATGTCAACGGACTGCGAGAGAGAAAACTCGAGGTAGAGGAACTCCTCGCCAGGGGTGACATAGACATCATGGCACTGCAGGAAACGAAGCTGCGACCAGACCAGGCTATCAACTTCCCAGGCTACCACGTATACAGGAAGGACTGGACCGGGCCATACAGACGAGTAATGAGAGGAGTAGCCCTGCTAGTGAAGACGAGCATCGCACACCACCCGATCCTACTCCCAGAGACGGAGAACCTGCAGGCCACAGCCATAGTAGTGTCCACGGCACGAAATGGCGACATCAGAGTGGTCTCCTGCTACCAGCCACCCAACAACATGCTGCTAGACGCAGACCTGGACTTGGTTCTTCCCCCAGGGACCCAGACGGTTGCCATCGGCGACTTCAACGCCAAGTCCCCGGAATGGCACAGTAGGATTACAAACACTCGAGGACGAGAGCTACTGCGATTCCTGGGACGACACGATGGCAACCTGCTGGTCCTTGGCCCGGAGGGACCGACCCATGACAATGGTGTTGGGAGGCCGGACGTCCTGGACATTGCGATGCTGAAGGAGATCCCCCTCGAAGCCGAAATCACCGCCATGATGGATGGTTCCACCGATCACAGCCCCATTCTCCTAGAACTAGGAGAAAAGGACGGTGAGAACACGACAACATTCATCAAAAGGAGAACGGACTGGGAAGTGTTCCGTGCAGAACTGCAGAGGAACATCGCACACATTCCCAGACTCGAAACCGAGGCAGACGTGGAGAGGGCCATCACTTCCCTGGAGGACCAGATCCAGGCGGCACTAAGGGTAAGTACCACCGAGACGGAAACAAGGCGAGCACCAGCTCCCCTGGCCAACCTCCCAGAGGAAACCAGGCAGCTGATACGGGACAGACGAAGTGCCAAGAGACGGGCCCAGAGAACCCGACTCCCGGAGGACAGGAGATACTACAACACCCTGAGCCGGAGAGTCAAGGCCGCCCTTCAGGAACACAGACAAGAAGGGTGGCAACGCCACCTGGAATCCCTGGACACGCAGGACAGGAGCATCTGGACCACCCAACGGGCCCTGCGAAACCGGCGGACTCCCATGCCCCCGATCCACGGAGAGAATGGTGTTGTCTACACTCGCCAGGAAAAAGCCGAGGCTTTTGCCGACAGCTTGGAACTGCAGTGTAGGGAAAACCAACTCGATGATGAGGACGAGGACTGGGAGGACGACGTGAGGCGCAGGGTACGTAGGATGAACCGTCTGCCAGATGAAGACCACATCCCCCCGACCACCCCCGAGGAGGTCAAGGAGATCCTAAGGAACCTAAAACCCAGGAAAGCTCCTGGATGTGATGGCATTGGGAACATCGCCCTCAAGAAGCTGCCCCGGAAAGGAGTAGCGGCGATGGTCAACATCATCAACGCAATGTTGAGGTTGAGACACTTCCCTTCCAGGTGGAAAAAGGCCGACGTCATAGTCATCCCAAAGCCAGGTAAGAACCTAATGTTTCCTTCCTCTTACAGGCCAATCAGTCTACTCCCAGCGATGAGTAAGGTAGCCGAACGAGTCATACTCAAGAGGATAGCCGAGAAGACAGAAGAGCTGGAAGTCCTCCCAGACGAGCAGTTCGCCTTCAGGACAGGGCACTCCACCGAACTCCAAGTGCTCCGCCTCACCGAGGAGGTCACGAAGGGGTTCAACCAACGACAGGTCACGGCAGCGCTGTTCCTGGACGTTGCCAAAGCCTTCGACAGGGTCTGGCACGACGGTCTCCTAGCCAAAATGATGAGTATGGGTTACCCCATTGCACTCGTCAAGCTAGTGAGATCGTACCTCCACAGGAGACAGATGAGGGTGAAGATCGTGGACAGGGTGTCCACGTACAGAACAATGGAGGCAGGAGTCCCCCAAGGCTCAGTGCTGTCCCCCCACTTGTTCTCCATCTTCACATCCGATCTACCCCGGACGGAGAGGACCTCCATGGCCCTCTACGCCGATGACACAGCCCTGACTGCCAGATCTTGGAGTGCCAGGCTAGCCACCAGAAACCTCCAGGAGGCGGCCACCCTCCTAGAGGACTGGTGCAACAGATGGAAGGTAGCCGTCAACGCCGAGAAGAGCAAGGCGGTACTCTTCAAGAAGGTAAGAAAACAAAACCCCACAGGTCACGTTTCCATGTTTGGTGAGGACATCCAATGGCACGACTCCGCCAACTACCTTGGCGTGGTCATGGACAAAGGCCTAACATGGAGGCCATCGTCAAGAAGGCCAGGAGGACGAGAGCCCTAATCTACCCGATGACGGGTAGACAGAGCAAACTCAACCTGAGGAACAAGCTCACGCTTATCAGGTCCCTCATCCGGCCTCAGCTGACGTATGCTTCGGTAGCTTGGGGCTACCAAGCAAAGAGCTACCTCCAGCAGATCCAGAGAGTGGAGAACGTCGCCCTCAGAACGGCAGTCGATGCACCCTGGTTCATCCGCAACGAGGACATCTACAGGGACCTGGAATACACCCCGGTCACTGAGATCATCAAGCAGAGAGCCAGAAAGATGTACGCCCTTGCCGAGGAGCATGGGAACCCACTAGTCAGGGAGGCAACTGACTATGACCCAGCAGATGCTCCGAGGCACAAGCGGCCGAAGGTGCAGCTCCTGGATAACGGGTGAGTATGAGAAGCATACCACCAACCGACGATCCACCCCCACGGAAGAGACATGACGATACCCAACCACCCACCCAAGACCCTGCGGGTACCGGACAAACAACCGTCCAGTACCTGTAGTCCCCCTAGCTCCGGGCAGACCAAAAATGCTACCAAAGCAGTTAGGTCTGCCCTTCCTCGAGCTACACAGCTCATCCTTACCCTACCGATGATCCGGATGACAGGATGCCTCTTGGCATCTTGTGTACCGGCAGTCACTCCCGCCACAAACCCAAAACACCCAACAGACCGATGACTACCCCCCGGGGGGCAAACAAGCTGGCGAAGAGCAGAAGACGAAGAAAGAAGAACGCCAGAAGAGGCCTTAGCCAGCAAGGTCCAACGAGCCAGGACCCAGGGAGGTGGACCGAAATCGTCTGCACCGCTCACAATTGTGAGTGGGGCCGACGTAAAGTAAGTTCGCCCGCCCTGCACGAGGCTGGTCCCCGGTCTACAGCGATGTACTGGGGTAAAGGGCAATAGTCCTGCCCGGCCCCAGACATCCGAGACCGACATCTTTAGCCAAGAATATTGGCGGTAAAATTTAACCGATGATAGCTAGCTAGATGGATAATTACCTTCAATATTATAAATAGATCATATATACTTACCGTAAAATTATGCTTGTAATGGTATGAGCTTTATTTTGAATTGAAAGTAAATATATTATAGCTTCTAGTATTATAGGCCAGTCCAACACGCTGTCACTTTGCTTTGTTTGTACTCAGAGAGTATAAAGTCACAGGAGGGAGTGTTTAGTACTCAGAGACGAACCCAGCTATTTTTTTTTGGGGGGGGGAAGCTACAACTAATTTGCCAACTGCCCATTTTTTTTACAACTTATATTTCCTTATGTTTTTTTTATTTCAGACTTAATCTATAAGTAGCCTAGCGATACAAATATTATGCAAAAGAAGTTTAACTAAACTACATGATGTAGGCGCTAGACCTAAGTTGACCCCGCGCTCTCCTTCGTCTAAAAGCTACTGGATTAGGTAACCGTTATAGTTTAATGACCGTGGAGAAAAACAAGATATAATTTGTACCAACGATAATAGGGTCTACACACGATCCAGCGGCAGGGACCCGACATTGTCGGTACGCTTTGAAGATAATTGGATTTCTAGCGGACCAGTTCACTTTTACGAATGAGTTCAAAGCATGCTGACATGGCTGGGTCCATGCCGCTGGATCGTGTGTAAACCTCTTAATCCAGCGATATAAAAAAGTTCGCAAAAAAACGTAAAGGGTACCGACCTGTATCAATTTCAGTCTATTTACATAAAAGGCCATAAAAGTGTTCGGCTTCTTTATTATCACAAAAAAAATGGTCACATATTTCCGAACAAAAATGTAGGCCACTCCCACTGAATATAATTGGTTTAAATTTTCTCTACCGGAATTATGATAGATTGGTGGTCAACGTGAACTAGTGTTGTCAAATTGGACCGGCGGGCGGTACACTAATAGAAGCGGTCGGCATCCTTTATGCTTTTTTGCGAGCTTTTTTGTATCGATGAAATATTTGTGGAATACACTATACGATACGATTACGCGCAAGTCGGGGCGCAAGCTCGTGAACGTCCGCGCTAGTATGGCTACCGGCCACTTCCCACTTCACATTGTGATACGCAATAGGTAGCATTAAGGGGTCTACACACGATCCAGCGGCAGGGAGCCAGCCTTGTCGGCATGCTTTGAACTCATTCGTAAAAGTTAACTGGTCCGCTGGAATTCCAATTATCTTCAAAGCGTACCAACAATGTCGGGTCCCAGCAGCTGGATCGTCTGTAGACCCCTTTATTGTCCCAGATTCTGATTCAGTGTCCCCTAAGAATTTAATATTTTAACAATTTCTGACCGACAACAATTTGTTATTATTATTATCTCTCGTTGAGAGGTTGGTAACTGATATTAGTGATACTCATAGTATAAACCAACAACAAACGACTTTATAGCTAGGACAAAGCATTGTATTGATAAAGGCAAAAAGGAGTAATATTCTAATATTTCTAATGTAAGACAGTCTTTGAGAATTGTATGCTCTGGCCGTGGCGTCTACTGGGTCGAACGTCGAATTTCCGCGAGTTGACGAGTTTATTTTGTTGGCCCGTCGCGTAGGCCCGTCGGCGTTGTGCGTTGTCCGTCGACTATTCTGTGGCTCTCACATCAGTCACATCTAGTCATAAATAATATCAATTAAAATTATTTATAAAAAAATGGTCATAGTGACAGTGTCATTTAATTTTTATCAACTCATTATTCGTTTTTTGCAATTATACCCAATAAATATTTTTTTACATTTTTGGTGATTTTCCCAACTCAGTCAACATTGGGGGGGGGGGGGGGGGAGCGTACCCCCCGTGGGTTCGTCTCTGTTAGTACTGAAATCTCAGAGACGGAAGCAGCGATGCCACATTTGGTAGATTTTTATTTCTTTTTAGTAGAATTTTAAGGACTTTTTGTAAAGTTTGGTAGGTAAAATTTGCTGGTAGATTTCTGATAGAATTATCAGAAATCTACCAGCAAATTTTACCTACCAAACTTTAAAAAAAATCCTTAAAATTCTACTAAAAAGAAATCAAAATCTACCAAATGTGGTAACGCTGGACGGAAGTCGTCATCAGGTACACCGTGGATGACTATTTTGGAATGTGGTGTACTGAATTGTAGGTTATTGGATAACTTTTCACGTGAAAGTTGAATATGTGTACTATAAACTAACGTGTATTACTTTATTTAAGAACGTGGGTCAATCTTATAATTATGTAAACTCGTCGCATTGTAATTTTCTAAAAGAAGTATTTAGGGCCGTTACTTTCTGTCAACGTTAAACGTGGTTAAACTTTAACCGTCGGCTAAATCATTGAAAGTACAATTGTTTCCATGGTAACTGAATTGGTTTGACCCACCGTTAACGTTTAATCGGGTTTAATCGGGACCGAAAGTAACGGCCCTTAGGGCCGTTACTTTCTGTCAACGTTAAACGTGGTTAAACTTTAACCGTCGGCCAAATCATTGAAAGTACAATTGTTTCCATGGTAACTGAATTGGTTTGACCCACCGTTAACGTTTAATCGGGTTTAATCGGGACAGAAAGTAACGGCCCTTATTGTGTTATTGTTTTGATAGCAGTGGCGGAGATGCCGTAAAAGAAAGTAACGGGTCTTTAATTCCTATTTAACAGTGATAGTTTCAGATTTGAAGTATTTTTTACACTGTGGTATTGAAATCTAAATTCAGGGAATATTGTAGGCGATTCTTTGAAATTTGCTTTTCTGAGAAAGTAGATATGTATATCTAATATCATGATTACTTTATTCCCAAGCAGCATTCAAAGTGATGGGAACTGGCATCTGAGGCATCGGAACTTTAATATAGTAGGAATAACATAACTGTTACTAATTTTGCAACTTCAGGGTAATATTCACTTTGTGGTATGCATTTGTAGTGACAATTAAGTAGATTCTACTGAATTTAGGCACTGTATAGTTAGAACACTTTCAAGTAACTTCTGGAGAATCTGCAACGTCGCGGATACTACTCTGCATTACTTTGAAGCATCCTCAACTGCAAAGTGAAAATTGGTAGTAATGCCGACTGCACAGCTTTACCAAAGGACCACTTGAAAGTAGTCTAACTTATTAGTGACATCTCGAGTAAAAATGAGGTTATTTCTACGAACATAGGGGCTTTGAAGTTATCTTTACTACTCCCCACTAATTGAAAATGACTTAAAAGTTACATATACCTTGAAAATCTACTATAGAGTAATATTAACTTTTAAGACAATTTATATAATTATTGGCATTGAATAAAATGGCGGTATCTGAAATGCTCAGTGAAAGCGAAATAAAGTTTATCAGCACTCATCCACGCTTTATAGAAAACTGAAGAAACAGTTAAACAGTAGTAGAGAAATAGTGATTCTTCAGAATATGATGCAAACATGAAAGATTATTTCGCCACAGCAAAACCATCATCTTTGGCAACAAGTGCAAAAGTGCTCCCATCAACACAAGAAGAGTAATCGAAAACTATAACAGTTGTAGTGATTAATGATACTGTGTACTGCTCGAAAATTACAACTTGTCTTTAACACACAGATTGACCCATAGTTCAGTTAGTGATCCACTGAGCATATTAAATGAATTTGCCGATTAAAAACTCCAAATTTAATAAATATTGTGTCGATGGGGAACGGACAATGTCGGTATAACGGCATAAGACATTATTTATGTACAATAAATTGAATTGAATGAAATTAAATGTAAACTGATCACTAAATAAATATGAAAACTGTTATGTATTTTTTCCATTATTACTCACCTTACGTTAATAAATATATTTATCCAACACTTTCATATAAAGTGATCTTTATTCATAAGACTTTGAAGGTATAAAGTGACCCATAAGTCACTAGTGAGATAAAGTAGTAAGCTAAAGTGAGGTAAAGTGATTTAGTCACTAAAGAGTAATTTTAATATAAAATAAAGTCCAAGGAATTTATTTATTGTCTCCATTATATGGAAAATTAACAAAACAAAGAATCCATGCACTAACACTTATTTATATTTATGTTAACATTTATTGTCATCATATTCGATTTTTCACAAAGAAAACTGCTCTTCTGTACACAATTTTTCTCTATACTAGTAACGACGTCTGTATTGCCTGACTCGTGCTGCTCTCCCTGAATTTTTTTAGCAATAACAATCTTGTTGAGACTGAATCTTCCAAATAACCCTCCGCCACGGTGGATGATTTCCACACACCGTGATGTTTAAGGGTGGTAATGTCACCCCCAGCATTGGCCAAGAGTTGATGAGGAACGGCGCATGCTATGGCCAGTATACAAATTGCATCAGGCAATTGCAAATAATCAGCTACAATTCTTGGAATTTTTGAGAGCTTATTTAATCCAACGCATTGGACAGTGCACTTTCCATTTTGAAAATTTACGAAAAATCTTTTGTGAGACACATTTTGCGGTCTTAAAGACATATTTCCTAATCGAATCAAGTGGGTTCACCGAAAATCCTTCATTTAAAACTGTGAAACTTCTTGATTTATTCGTCTTGGTACCTGGTATGGATATATATAGATATTATTCTTTATCTCATATCTTCGACGCTTAAGAAGGTCAGCCCTGCCAAAAATTCCACATAGAAACTTATAAAAAAAGAGTGATGCGGTTTTATCGTTCCTATAAGTTATATTAGTATTATACAAACAGGATTTTATCTGGTTTATTAAGTTTTAAATCGGTTATGAAACAGTAATTCCGAATGAGCTATTTGGAATTATCATGTTGCCCTTTCATGAGTACTTATATGAAATATACATCAACAAATCTACAGTTTAGTGTCTGCAAATGCACTCTTGCCCTTATATCTGTAAACATATGGAATTACAGATACAACTTTAAAGAGATTCTAAACTTTTCTATAAGTAATATCATAAGAGTTCCAGTCCGTCCTTATTCCAGTATCTATCGTATGTAACACACCATTTATCAACATGTTTTTATTGTAAATTTCAACATTGTCTTTTTATTAGTATTAATGTGGATATACATGTCAACAAATGTACAGTTTCAATTGTATATTTTACAGATGTATTTTTATTGTAAACTTCCATTTTACTTTTTTATTAGTATTAATTTGGATATGCATGCCGACAAACGTACAGTTTAAATTGCATATTTCAAATAGAAATACTAATATAGTGGTAAACACAAAATACTGCAAAGTCCTCATTTCCTAGGGTGTTCCTGTTCTAGCCTAGAAGCAATGAATGAGTTAGCAGTGAAAGAGACTGCTTTACTTTTAATTTAACGCGCCAATATTCTTGGCTAGAGATGTCGGTCTCGGATGTCTGGGGCCGGGCAGGACTATTGCCCTTTACCCCAGTACATCGCTGTAGACCGGGGACCGGCCTCGTGCAGGGCGGGCGAACTTACTTTACGTCGGCCCCACTCACAAATGTGAGCGGTGCAGACGATTTCGGTCCACCTCCCTGGGTCCTGGCTCGTTGGACCTTGCTGGCTAAGGCCTCTTCTGGCGTTCTTCTTTCTTCGTCTTCTGTTCTTCGCCAGCTTGTTTGCCCCCCGGGGGGTAGTCATCGGTCTGTTGGGTGTTTTGGGTTTGTGGCTGGAGTGACTGCCGGTACACAAGATGCCAAGAGGCATCCTGTCATCCGGATCATCGGTAGGGTAAGGATGAGCTGTGTAGCTCGAGGAAGGGCAGACCTAACTGCTTTGGTAGCATTTTTGGTCTGCCCAGAGCTAGGGGGACTACAGGTACTGGACGAATGTTTGTCCGGTACCCGCAGGGTCTTGGGTGGGTGGTTGGGTATCGTCATGTCTCTTCCGTGGGGGTGGATCGTCGGTTGGTGGTATGCTTCTCATACTCACCCGTTATCCAGGAGCTGCACCTTCGGCCGCTTGTGCCTCGGAGCATCTGCTGGGTCATAGTCAGTGGCCTCCCTGACTAGTGGGTTCCCATGCTCCTCGGCAAGGGCGTACATCTTTCTGGCTCTCTGCTTGATGATCTCAGTGACCGGGGTGTATTCCAGGTCCCTGTAGATGTCCTCGTTGCGGATGAACCAGGGTGCGTCGACTGCCGTTCTGAGGGCAACGTTCTCCACTCTCTGGATCTGCTGGAGGTAGCTCTTTGCTTGGTAGCCCCAAGCTACCGAAGCATACGTCAGCTGAGGCCGGATGAGGGACCTGATGAGCGTGAGCTTGTTCCTCAGGTTGAGTCTGCCCTGTCTACCCGTCATCGGGTAGATTAGGGCTCTCGTCCTCCTGGCCTTCTTGACGATGGCCTCCGTGTTCAGTCTCCATGTTAGGCCTTTGTCCATGACCACGCCAAGGTAGTTGGCGGAGTCTTGCCATTGGATGTCCTCCCCAAACATGGAAACGTGACCTGTGGGGTTTTGTTTTCTTACCTTCTTGAAGAGTACCGCCTTGCTCTTCTCGGCGTTGACGGCTACCTTCCATCTGTTGCACCAGTCCTCTAGGAGGGTGGCCGCCTCCTGGAGGTTTCTGGTGGCTGGCCTGGCACTCCAGGATCTGGCAGTCAGGGCTGTGTCATCGGCGTAGAGGGCAATGGAGGTCCTCTCCGTCCGGGGTAGATCGGATGTGAAGATGGAGAACAAGTGGGGGGACAGCACTGAGCCTTGGGGGACTCCTGCCTCCATTGTTCTGTACGTGGACACCTTGTCCACGATCTTCACCCTCATCTGTCTCCTGTGGAGGTATGATCTCACTAGCTTGATGAGTGCAATGGGGTAACCCATACTCATCATTTTGGCTAGGAGACCGTCGTGCCAGACCCTGTCGAAGGCTTTGGCAACGTCCAGGAACAGCGCTGCCGTGACCTGTCGTTGGTTGAACCCCTTCGTGACCTCCTCGGTGAGGCGAAGCACTTGGAGTTCGGTGGAGTGCCCTGTCCTGAAGGCGAACTGCTCGTCTGGGAGGACTTCCAGCTCTTCTGTCTTCTCGGCTATCCTCTTGAGTATGACTCGTTCGGCTACCTTACTCATCGCTGGGAGTAGACTGATTGGCCTGTAAGAGGAAGGAAACATTAGGTTCTTACCTGGCTTTGGGATGACTATGACGTCGGCCTTTTTCCACCTGGAAGGGAAGTGTCTCAACCTCAACATTGCGTTGATGATGTTGACCATCGCCGCTACTCCTTTCCGGGGCAGCTTCTTGAGGGCGATGTTCCCAATGCCATCACATCCTGGAGCTTTCCTGGGTTTTAGGCTCCTTAGGATCTCCTTGACCTCCTCGGGGGTGGTCGGGGGGATGTGGTCTTCATCTGGCAGACGGTTCATCCTACGTACCCTGCGCCTCACGTCGTCCTCCCAGTCCTCGTCCTCATCATCGAGTTGGTTTTCCCTACACTGCAGTTCCAAGCTGTCGGCAAAAGCCTCGGCTTTTTCCTGGCGAGTGTAGACAACACCATTCTCTCCGTGGATCGGGGGCATGGGAGTCCGCCGGTTTCGCAGGGCCCGTTGGGTGGTCCAGATGCTCCTGTCCTGTGTGTCCAGGGATTCCAGGTGGCGTTGCCACCCTTCTTGTCTGTGTTCCTGAAGGGCGGCCTTGACTCTCCGGCTCAGGGTGTTGTAGTGTCTCCTGTCCTCCGGGAGTCGGGTTCTCTCTGCCCGTCTCTTGGCACTTCGTCTGTCCCGTATCAGCTGCCTGGTTTCCTCTGGGAGGTTGGCCAGGGGAGCTGGTGCTCGCCTTGTTTCCGTCTCGGTGGTACTTACCCTTAGTGCCGCCTGGATCTGGTTCTCCAGGGAGGTGATGGCCCTCTCCACGTCTGCCTCGGTTTCGAGTCTGGGAATGTGTGCGATGTTCCTCTGCAGTTCTGCACGGAACACTTCCCAGTCCGTCCTCCTTTTGATGAATGTTGTCGTGTTCTCACCGTCCTTTTCTCCTAGTTCTAGGAGAATGGGGCTGTGATCGGTGGAACCATCCATCATGACAGTGATTTCGGCTTCGAGGGGCATCTCCTTCAGCATCGCAATGTCCAGGACATCCGGCCTACCAACACCATTGTCATGGGTCGGTCCCTCCGGGCCAAGGACCAGCAGGTTGCCATCGTGTCGTCCCAAGAATCGCAGTAGCTCTCGTCCTCGAGTGTTTGTAATCCTACTGTGCCATTCCGGGGACTTGGCGTTGAAGTCGCCGATGGCAACCGTCTGGGGGAAGAACCGAGTCCAGGTCTGCGTCTAGCAGCATGTTGTTGGGCGGCTGGTAGCAGGAGACCACTCTGATGTCGCCATTTCGTGCCGTGGACACTACTATGGCTGTGGCCTGCAGGTTCTCCATCTCTGGGAGTAGGATCGGGTGGTGTGCGATGCTCGTCTTCACTAGCAGGGCTACTCCTCTCATCACTCGTCTATATGGCCCGGTCCAGTCCTTCCTGTATACGTGGTAGCCTGGGAAGTTGATAGCCTGGTCTGGTCGCAGCTTCGTTTCCTGCAGTGCCATGATGTCTATGTCACCCCTGGCGAGGAGTTCCTCTACCTCGAGTTTTCTCTCTCGCAGTCCGTTGACATTCCACGATGCGACCTGCAGGAACCCTGGTTTGACCTGAAACAACATTATACATTAGTAAATGCTGGCATTTGTGCAAAAAATGCGCTCATTGCTGAGCACATTTGTTGCATCTGTGCAAGCACCGCGGTGAGGTTTTGGGCCTCAGCGGGTGCCTGCTGCCTGGGGGCTGGGCCTGGGTTCTGTCCCTTCCCTGCCTTGCCCTGAGCTACCCTGGCGTAGCTCAGGCCTCCAGTTGTGGGTGTTGCCTTTTTAGGGGCAGCACCGGTCTGGGTTGGCTTGGCTGCGGGGGCTGGTTTCGTCGCCGCCGTCTTCTTGGGGTACTTGGGGCACCCTCTGTAACTGGCTGGGTGTGCCCCCTGGCAGTTGGCACACTTCGCCGGTACATTTCGGGGCTTCTCGCAGTCCCCGGAGTGGTGTGGCTCTGCGCACTTCACGCACTTGGCCTGTGCGGTGCAGTGTCCTTGGGCATGGCCGAACCTTTGGCAGCGGTGACACTGCGCAATTGCCAGGGCGGCTTTCTGCCTCTCGGTCCTAACTACCAGTGAACAGCAGCGGTTCACCGATAGTATGCTCTCCTCGTTGAGGGGGACCTGGACGAGCATCAGGGGGATCTCTTTCTTGGTCCTCCTTGACGTCATCCTATGGACGGCCACGGGGTTGAAGCCCTGGGTCTGGAGGTCCTCCTTGACCTCCTCCCCGGTGACTCCAGTTGGGACTCCTCGGATCACTACTCGGAGTAGTCTGTCCTCGGGCAGGGCGTAGGTATGATATTCGCGCTTTTCCTGCGCGAACATCCTAGTCATCCTCCTGTAGTCCTCGGGCGTTTGGGGCTCGATGGCGATCCCCTCTCGCACGGTCCTAGCCTTGGAGAATTTGATTCCTGTCTCATCCAGCCTCTGCCGGACAGCCGACCATGTCTCCGCCTTGCGGAGGATCACCGGTGGGATCTTTGGCGTCTTGTTTTCCAGGGTAGTTTCTGGCCTGGGGGCCCTTTGGTTGGCCTGGCTGGTGCTTGGGGCCTCCTGGGTGCTGGTTTGCACCTGGGACTCCTGGTTGGCCTGCTTTTTCGCCCTTGTCCTGGTGACAAGGGTGAAGTCACTGTCGCTGTCCGTGTCAGCGTCAGCTTTTCGCTTGGGGGCCTCTTTTTGTGCGGGTTGCACCACCGGGGTCGGGGGCTGGTCCTGGACCATGGGCTGGGCCTGGGCCTGGGACGGGACCTGGGCCTGGGGCTGCGAGGCCTGGAGGGCTCGCATGGCTATTACCAGTTCCGTTAACTGGGCACCTTGGACCTCGTTTTTAGCTTTCTGCTCCTCGTACTGGGTACGTTGAGCTTCCAGCTGCTTGGCCATTTCTGCTCTAAGCTGGGCCATCCTCTGCGTGACATCTGTCAGCTGAGCTCGCAGGGCTGCGTTTTCGGCCCTGAGTCTGGCGATCAGGCCCTCTTGGGTCTCGTACTCCATGTTTGTTGGAGTTGGCCCTCTGGGGTCCATACCGTCCTCCACGGTATGTTCCTGGCTATCTGAAAGAAAGTTTATATTAATATCTGGCACTAAGTTATTATTAGTCCTGAAAGAAAAATTGTTATTAGTTAAAATGGTTGGGAAGGGGAAAAAGGTAAAAACAAAGTGTCCCCAGGCGGGGGACTTTATTTATCTTTTTCTATTAGTGTCCTAAAAAGGACATCTAATAGTTCTCCTCTTCTTATACTTCCTTGTCTCCTCTCTCTACTCTCACTGTGGGGCTGCCACTTCACTGTTCGCCTGGCTCCGAAGCTTCGACACAACACTACACCACTGCACTACTGTACTGCACTGCACTATTGATGTTCTCTCTTCGGCTGCTGGTTGAACTGTTTTAATTTAACAAACACACGTCAGTTCCTTAGGTCACATTAGATTAGATATGAATTAGCGACACGTATATAGCTCCTCTACTGGAGCCTGGAGTAAAGTTGCTGCTGAAATTTCTATCAGTTTATACCAGAATGGAGCAGCAAAATGAGTCAAGCCGTATTAATTTGTAAATCCAAACATTTACTTATACCACAATGAGAATTTATGAGAACAGTATCTAATGTAAAACGTGCGGTTTTCCGTGGTTAAATGGCAAGTGTTTCTATAAGAAACGAGCTGCATTAGGTTAGAACAGTTTTGATTTGCAATTGAAGATTACAAATTATAATGTTTGAATAGGGATTTATGAGATCAGTTTCTATGAGTATTAATGTTTTTTTTTCTGTAATATATTAAATGTGTTTTCATTTGTTTGAATGGGTAAAAAGAAAGGTCAGTTTTCAACTGCAATTACAAATACAAGTTTAATCACTTCGAATGGGGTTATATACGATCGAATTCTAAAAGTATTTATGCTGTTTTCCGAATATAATTGTGATGAGGTTTAATCAGTAACAAATTGTTCACTACTTGTTATGATATGGTCGGAAATTCAAGTACACATTTAGTATTCCTTCAAGAGGATTGATGAGAGCAGCTTCTACGAGTATCTATTTGTTGTTCCTCTAGTAAATTATATAAGTCTTTATCAGTACAGACTCGGATCTAATTTAAATATGAAAATTATATCAGAATAGAGCAACCAAATATATTAAACAGTATCTATTTGTAAATCATTAGAACAGTTTTGATTTGCAATTGAAGATTATAAATTATGTTTGAATAGGGATTTATGAGATCAGTTTCTATGAGTATTAATGTTTTTTTTAGTAATATATTAAATGTGTTTTCATTTGTTTGAATGGGTAAAAAGAACCCAGTAAACACACTCCGCCACATCCACATTATAGCCACTCACATTTTAGTGGATTTTGTGAATAGCAGAACATCTCATCACTGTGATGACACTCTTTGGACCGTTTCAGAACGTTCACATCATAACCACTTCTATGTGAGTGAAGATTGGGACGTCCACAATCACCACATCATTTTAATGAAAAATTTTATAACGTGGATGTAACTAACTGATCCACCACTCACTTTGATATCCCCATTTCATACTAAATTGTGACCATCGCCGCCAGCGCCACTAGTCTAGTACTACTGCTGGCGTTTCCACTCCACAGTCATCTCCAGTATCTGTGCTCCAGTTTATACTTGTCTGTGTTTGGTTGTCGTCATTGATGTCAATAACTTTTGTTTAATGCCTTTAGTTTTTGTTTGTTAAATATCAACACATTTTTACGTAAAGGTAAGTACCTGCTTGTTTTAACTTCACTGTTACTATGAAATTATGCATTTTTATTTTTTACTTAGCCTATAATTTTCATGCACGACGCCATTAAAGTTCAAGGGAAAAAAGCAAGTTAAGCTAATTTATCATTTAATATTTTGGTTAACACTGGTTCTTTATTTTTTATGTAGAGCATATTTAGCTTATTTTAGATTTAAATACTGGTAATTAAGTATTTTCCAATTTGCGACAAAATGCAATTACATTTGATTTAATTATTACCTATCAAGGTGAGTTTATAAAAAATGTCCTAGTCCTAACTTAGTCTTAGTTTTTTCCCTAAAAAGTTAAATGTACACGTTACCCATATGCCCTTTATAAAAGTCGTAATCCTATCTTGTTCCTACCCTGCCAAAAATTCCACATAGAAACTTATAAAAAAAAAGTGATGCGGTTTTATCGTTCCTATAAGTTATATTATTATTATACAGACAGGATTTTATCTGTTTTATTAAGTTTTAAATCGGTTATGAAACAGTAATTCCGAATGAGCTATTTGGAATTATCATGTTGCCCTTTCATGAGTACTTATATGAAATATACATCAACAAATCTACAGTTTAGTGTCTGCAAATGCACCCTTGCCCTTATATCTGTAAACATATGGAATTACAGATACAACTTTAAAGAGATTCTAAACTTTTCTATAAGTAATATCATAAGAGTCCAGTTCGTCCTTTCTCCAGTATCTATCGTATATAACACACCATTTATCAACATGTTTTTATTGTAAATTTCAACATTGTCTTTTTATTAGTATTAATGTGGATATACATGTCAACAAATGTACAGTTTCAATTGTATATTTTACAGATGTATTTTTATTGTAAACTTCCATTTTGCCTTTTTATTAGTATTAATTTGGATATGCATGCCGACAAATGTACAGTTTAAATTGCATATTTCAAATAGAAATACTAATATTGTGGTAAACACAAAATACTGCAAAGTCCTTATTTCCTCGGGTGTTCTTGTTCTAGCCTAGAAGCAATGAATGAGTTGGCAGTGAAAGAGACTGCTTTACTTTTAATTTAACAAACACACGTCAGTTCCTTGGGTCACATTAGAGTAGATATGAATTAGCGACACGTATACAGCTCCCTCTACTGGATAGAGTTGGGCGATTCGACTCTTTTTAAGGATTCGTACCAAACGAATCCGTATCAAGAAAAAATTCGTACTGAAATATTCTTTCAAGAATCCGAACTGTCTTGATTGTACAAACGCATACGGTTACAACATCGATAGGAAATATACGAATCTTTTGCTTTTGTGGGATTTGTACCATTCGAATCACTGCCAGGATTCGATTCAATGGTACGAATCATACGAGTTACTACCCAACTCTACTACTGGAGTCTGGAGTAAAGCTGCTGCTGAAATTTCTATCAGTTTCTACCAGAATGGAGCAGCAAACATTTACTTATACCACATCAATGAGAATTTATGAGAACAGTATCTAAGGTAAAACGTGCGGCTTTCCGTGGTTAAATGGCAAGTGTTTCTATAAGAAACGAGCTGCATTAGGTTAGGACAGTTTTGACTTGCAATTGAAGATTACTAATTATAATGTTTGAATAGGGATTTATGAGATCAGTTTCTATGAGTATTAATGTTTTTTTTCAGTAATATATTAAATGTGTTTTCATTTGTTTGAATGGGTAAAAAGAAAGGTCAGTTTTCAACTGCAATTACAAATACAAGTTTAATCACTTTGAATGGGGTTATATGCGATTAATTTCTAAAAGTATTTATGCTGTTTTCCGAATATAATTGTGATGAGGTTTAATCAGTAACAAATTGTTCACTACTTGTTATGATATGGTCGGAAATTCCAAGTACACATTTAGTATTCCTTCAAAAGGATTGATGAGAGCAGTTTCTAAGAGTATCTATTTGTTGTTCCTCTAGTAAATTATATAAGTCTTTACATTTACTTATACTATCTCAATGAGAATTTATGAGAACAGTATCTAATGTAAAACGTACGGCTTTCCGTGGTTAAATGGCAAGTGTTTCTATAAGAAACGAGCTGCATTAGGTTAGAACAGTTTTGATTTGCAATTGAAGATTACAAATTATAATGTTTGAATAGGGATTTATGAGATCAGTTTCTATGAGTATTAATGTTTTTTTTCCAGTAATATATTAAATGTGTTTTCATATGTTTGAATGGGTAAAAAGAAAGGTCAGTTTTCAACTGAAATTACAAATACAAATTTAATCACTTCGAATGGGTTATACGCGATCAATTTCTAACAGTATTTATGCTGTTTTCCGAATATAATTGTGATGAGGTTTGATCAGTAACAAATTGTTCACTACATGTTACGATATGGTCAGAAATTCCAGGTACATATTTAGTATTACTTCGAAAGGATTGATGATAGCAGTTTCTACGAGTATGTATTTGTTGTGCCAATAGTAAATTATATAAGTCTTTATCAGTATGCATTCGGATCTAATTTAAATATGAAAATTATATCAGAATAAAGCAACCAAATATTTTAAACAGTATCTATTTGTAAATCCAGACATTTACTTATACTATCTCAATGAGAATTTATGAGAACAGTATCTAATGTAAAACGTGCGGCTTTGCGTGGTTAAATGGCAAGAGTTTCTATAAGAAACGAGCTGCATTAGGTTAGAACAGTTTTGATTTGCAATTGAAGATTACAAATTATAATGGTTGAATAGGGATTTATGAGATCAGTTTCTATGAGTGTTAATGTTTTTTTTCAGTAATATATTAAATGTGTTTTCATTTGTTTGAATGGGTAAAAAGAAAGGTCAGTTTTCAACTGCAATTACAAATACAAGTTTAACCATTTCGAATGGGATTATATGCGATCAATTTCTAACAGTATTTATGCTGTTTTCCGAATATAATTGTGATGATGTTTGATCAGTAACAAATTGTTCACTACATGTTACGTGTGGAAATTCCAGGTACATATTTCGTATTACTTGGAAAGGATTGATGATAGCAGTTTCTACGAGTATGTATTTGTTGTGCCAATAGTAAATTATATAAGTCTTTATCAGTATCCATTCGGATCTAATTTAAATATGAAAATTATATCAGAATAAAGCAACCAAATATTTTAAACAGTATCTATTTGTAAATCCAGACATTTACTTATACTATCTCAATGAGAATTTATGAGGACAGTATCTAATGTAAAACGTGCGGCTTTCCGTGGTTAAATGGCAAGAGTTTCTATAAGAATCGAGCTGCATTAGGTTAGAACAGTTTTTATTTATTTATTTATTTATTTATTTATTTATTTAGAAGAAAAAACAAACAGGTTACAAACCTAATTACATGTTTCTTGAGGGGGGACTACAGGCGATATAACCCGCCGGAGCCAACCCGGGCGACACGCTTCGAAGACCGGGTTTTGATTTGCAATTGAAGATTACAAATTATGATGTTTGAATAGGGATTTATGAGATGAGTTTCTATGAGTATTAATGTTATTTTTTTCAGTAATAAGTATATTAAATGTGTTTTCATTTGTTTGAATGGGTAAAAAGAAAGGTCAGTTTTCAACTGCAATTACAAATAGGTACAAGTTTAATCACTTCGAATGGGGTTAGTTATATGCGATCAGTATTTCGAATATAATTGTGATGAGGTTTGATCAGTAACAAATTGTTTACCACATGTTACGATATGGTTGGAAATTCCAGGTACATATTTAGTATTCCTTCGAAAGGATTGATGATAGCAGTTTCTATGAGTATGTATTTGTTGTTCCAACAGAAAATTTGTCTTTATCAGTATGCATTCGGATCTACTTTAAATACAAAAATTATATCAGAATGAAACAACCAAATATTTTAAACAGTATCCACTTGTAAATCCAAACATTTAAAGATATATTTTAATGAGAACCAATCAGAACAGTATCTAATGTAACGCGTGCGGCTTTCCGTGGCTAAATTTTAAAAGTATTTTTAATAAATAGCTTTAACGGATTTGAACAGTTTTAATTTGCAATTCCAGATGAATAGTTTTAATTGTTAAATAGGGATCTATGAGATCAGTGTCTTTGTGTAATGTTTTTTTTTAATAAAAACACATTTTATTGAAAAAAAAAACATTACACTGACCTCATAGATCCCTAACAATTAAAACTATTTATCTGGAAATGCAAATGAAAACTGTTCGAATCCCTTAAAGCTTATTTATTGCAAATAATTTTAAAATTTAGCCACGGAAAACCGCACACGTTACATTATAGATACTGTTCTGATGGATTCTCATTATAATATTATCTTTAAATGTTTGGATTTACAGGTGGACACTGTTTAAAATATTTGAGGTTTTATTCTGATATGATTTTTGCATTTAAATTAGATCCGAATGCATACTGATAAAGACTTATATAATTTACTGTAGGAACAACAAATAAATACTCGTAGAAACTGCTCTCATCAATCCTCTTGAAGGAATACTAAATATGTACCTGGAATTTCCGACCATATCGTAACATGTAGTGAACAATTTGTTACGGATCAAACCTCATCACAATTATATTCGGAAAACAGCATAAATACTGTTAGAAATTGATCGCATATAACCCCATTCGAAGTGATTAAACTTGTATTTGTAATTGCAGTTGAAAACTGACCTTCCTTTTTACCCATTCAAACAAATGAAAACACATTTAATATATTACTGAAAAAAAAAACATTAATACTCATAGAAACTGATCTCATAAATCCCTATTTAAACATTATAATTTGTAATCTTCAATTGCAAATCAAAACTGTTCTAACCTAATGCAGCTCGTTTCTTATAGAAACACTTGCCATTTAACCACGAAAAGCCGCACGTTTTACATTAGATACTGTTCTCATAAATTCTCATTGAGATAGTATAAGTAAATGTCTGGATTTACAAATAGATACTGTTTAAAATATTTGGTTGCTTTATTCTGATATAATTTTCATATTTAAATTAGATCCGAATCTTTACTGATAAAGACTTATATAATTTACTAGAGGAACAACAAATAGATACTCGTAGAAACTGCTCTCATCAATCCTCTTGAAGGAATACCAAATGTGTACTTGGAATTTCCGACCATATCATAACATGTAGTGAACAATTTGTTACTGATTAAACCTCATCACAATTATATCCGGAAAACAGCATAAATACTTTTAGAAATTGATCGCATATAACCCCATTCGAAGTGATTAAACTTGTATTTGTAATTGCAGTTGAAAACTGACCTTTCTTTTTACCCATTCAAACAAATGAAAACACATTTAATATATTACTGAAGAAAACACATTAATACTCATAGAAACTGATATCATAAATCCCTATTCAAACATTATAATTTTGAATCTTCAATTACAAATCAAAACTGTTCTAACCTAATGCAACTCGTTTCTTATAGAAACTCTTGCCATTTAACCACGGAAAGCCGCACGTTTTACATTAGATACTGTTCTCATAAATTCTCATTGAGATAGTATAAGTAAATGTTTGGATTTACAAATAGATACTGTTAAAAATATTTGGTTGCTTTATTCTGATATAATTTTCATATTTAAATTAGATCCGAATCTGTACTGATAAAGACTTATATAATTTACTATAGGAACAACAAATAGATACTCGTAGAAACTGCTCTCATCAATCCTCTTGAAGGAATACTAAATGTGTACTTGGAATTTCCGACCATATCATAACAAATAGTGAACAATTTGTTACTGATTAAACCTCATCACAATTATATTCGGAAAACAGCATAAATACTTTCAGAAATTGATCGCATATAACCCCATTCGAAGCGATTAAACTTGTATTTGTAATTGCAGTTGAAAACTGACCTTTCTTTTTACCCATTCAAACAAATGAAAACACATTTAATATATTACTGAAAAAAAAACATTAATACTCATAGAAACTGATCTCATAAATCCCTATTCAAACATTGTAATTTGTAATCTTCAATTGCAAATCAAAACTGTTCTAACCTAATGCAGCTCGTTTCTTAAAGAAACACTTGTCTTTTAATCATGGAAAACCGCACGAATTACATTAGATACTGTGCTCATAAATTCCCATTGATGTGGTATAAGTAAATGTTTGGATTTACAAATGGATATGGCTTGACTCGTTTTGCTGGTCAATTCTGATATAAACTGATAACAATTTCAACAGCAACTTTACCTAACTATTATAGAAACTTATTGACCATATAGGTTCTCATAGATACTTATTAATTTTTGATAATTTTCAATACGGATTGATGAGATTTTTTTGACAGGGAGTTCACCGCAACGGCAGGCACCGCAAACTCCCAATATCAATGTAACCTAAAAAACCCAAACATTTAAATAGGTATATAAAAGCAAGATCATAAAAAACACCTACCTCTGACATAAGATGCTCACCGTCAGGGGCATCCATCAAATATTGTTCGATATGTGCTCTTTCCAAATAATATCAGATAATAAAAAGTACTTAAAACGCGTATAATAATTGTTATTTTTAATAATCCACATATTCCATCGCACACAGTAGGGAGGTTTTAGGCCACTTAATTCAACAACGTTATCCGCTATACTGATCATGCGCAGTCATCAAAAAATAACCGAATACGTTATTAACCGATAGCGTTGTACGTTATTTGCGTTAGTTAAGGTACGGTTAATAACGTTTAATATTTTACAGCGTTGCCCGGTAGAGAACATTTGCATTTAGTTATACATTTAATTTATTAATATCTCAATACTTACATTTAAAATATATAACTCCCGGCTCTATTTAATACACTTTCTATATATATTTTTTAATTGTGTTCGTAATAACTAATAAAATTAGCGTATGGAAATCACTCTTTGGCAACGTTGCTATTTTTGTCACAGGGTGTATAGGCGTCTGAAAATAAGGAGTACGCCACCTGGTGGTCTATAGTCAAACTAATTATGGGCTTTTCTGTCATTGTCTCTTTAGTGTACGATGATATCAACAATAAGTAAATGATAAACTGAGATGCTAAGTTATTAAAAATATGATAGCGTTTAAAGGGGCTACAATTTGCTGGAGCCAACCTAGTCGGTATCCTTTGTAGATTGCAGGGACAACTCGTGAAAGTTGAGATTGCACGACAATGTTCAAAGCATACTCTCTTTGATGTAGACACCTTTAACCAGGCATTGAGATGAAAAAAGCTGGTGCAAATAACCGTGGCCCGAGTAGCAATAATAATGTCCTAGACAATCACACATTGCAAGTGAAATTTTTGAAATAAGTAAATATATGTAATTCCAGTATATTTAAAAGTAATATATATTACTGCACCATGCACTATTATGTTTTACCTCTGAATATTTTTATTTCATATTTTACAAAATACTGTTTCATTTATTTAACTTAAAGAATTAATAAATATCTTTTCAGTTATATTCAATGTACCACTAATTTCATGGGTATTTGAATCTGAGACACTTGTTTGTAAACAAAGAGCATTCACATTTATTAAGTTTTGTGTTGAATATGGGTTGTACCACACAAAATAATGTGTCCCGCATTTAAAACATATTCCCCTTCATACACACACTTAGAATTTTTACATTTTTAGTGATTCACAAATGTTCCATACATTGCAATATGCTTAACCTAAATGTCACTCATGTTTCCTGAAAAAAAAAAAGTGATTTAAACTACAACTGTATATAAATTTAAAGAAATATTTAGGTTTATTAATATTTAACTAGCCATCAGACACCTATTATTTCGAAGAAACTGTAATTTTCAAGGGAAAAACTAGATAACATAAAAAAATATGTTTTTTGGTGAATAATGCCATTAACATCTTGCAAATCACTTACAACAAAATCTTGCAAAGCTTTAGGTCATATATTATTAATGTTATTATTTTTAACGCCAAAAACAACGATAAACAGAAAAAAAGTCAATATAAGTATTCGCCATAACAAACAAAAAGCCTATAATTAGTTCACGAGTTCTCCACTTTGGCGCTGGCATCTTAAATTCAGACGCCTATTATTGTGAACATAACCTGACTTTTTCATATTTGTTTTTTATTATATCTATATACTTGAAAGGAAATATTCGTAGTGTGAATCTGTTGATTTTGTAATTATAGAAGTGTTAAAAAAATGTGAGGTTATGTATGTTTACATTGTTTAGGTACGTCACTTAACGTCAAGAAAGTATCTAGGTAGTCTTTTTTATCGAAGCATCATGATAACATTTTACAGAAAACAAGTGGTGGTTTTAATATTCACACCCAGGGTAAATGCAAAACATCATGATTTATAATATATGCTTATGCATGTTGTATATAATCACCTTAACTTGGACCTTGGACATATCATGTGCTTAAACTCAGTAAGTCATTAATTTGCTATTCGAATAACAGAGAGCCAAATATATAGTTTGCGTTCTCATTTCGGTCAGCTGAGCTGTTCCAAAAGTTAGTCATTTCTACTACTTGGTTACGTCCCGTTTACGTAATAACCTAGTCTTCAACACGGTAATGGTAGAAGTACCGGAATAGTAATTTGCTACGTAATTATTATTCCCCATTTTGGTGAATACTTGGTAGAAGGATGGTTCCCATTACGTAACAGTCCTTAGTTGCGGAAACCTTTAAAGTTCCCCTAATGGCAACTATTACGTAGAAACTACTAAAATTGCTGCTTGGGTTACTTTTGCGATGCCACTGGAAGAACGTCATATCCGCCGGCGGCCATCTTGGTACACCATCGCGGTCCCCAAGGTCACGTATATAAGCTCCCTCCTGTGACTTTATACTCTCTGTTTGTACTACAGCAACCATCTTTTGTTGGTAAGTTAGGGTTTTCGACAGGCCTAAAGGGCACCATATACACGTTCAGTAATCTCATTATCTGAATTTTCACGTTTTTTCAATCATACTTAATTCAATAATTATAGCTAGATATGCTTTTTTCTTAAATAATGGACATGTAAGGTGTGAAAAATAATGACAGGGAATGACGGGGAAATTTTTAGTAATGATGTTTCTGTAATGGTCTGCTGGAATGACATTATTGCTGAACGTGTATGGTGCCATTTAGGCCTGACAAAAACCTTAACTTACCAACAAAAAATGGCTGCTGTAGTACAAACAAAGCAAAGTGACAGCGTGTTGGACTCACGGTCAATAAACGATACGGTTGCATCAATCAGCAGTTTTAGGACGAGAGAGACGCGGGGGGCGGGAAATCGAATGAAAGAGATAGACATATCTGATTTCCGTGCAAAAGACAGAGACAAAGATGCTTGTAGTGTCTACAGGTGACGTAGGCTGTAGACCCTACCGGAATCTTTGTCTCTGTCTTCTGCACGGAAATCAGATATGTCTGTCTCTTTCACTCGATTTCCCGCCCCCCGCGTCTCTCTCGTCCTAAAGCTACTGATTGATGCAACCGTATCGTTTATTGACCGCGTGTTGGACTGGCCTATAGGTCGCGTGCGCCGACGTCACAGTGTTGCCAGCTATATTTTGACAGAATAAAGGTACGATTAATACTCGACATTTCCTGTTAGTTGCATCACATTCTCTAGCTGAACTCTGAGAGCAACGGACTCTAATTACGTATTTCTGTGATAACGTAAATGTAACTATGGGAAATCTGCGACGCGCGGGGAGTATTGGTGGCTTCGATAGGTTCGATCAGCTGATCCTTATCCCTCTTAAACCAGAACGAATACTGGCGCGATTATCCCGCCATCTTTTGATATGTGTTCTTATTACAAACATTCAAGAAGTTTGAGTTGCCATCCTTGAAAACGATTCATACGTAATTTTAATTTTAGCAGTCTTCTTTCACGGTCCTTCTTTGAAGAATATGTTTGTGTTCTATAATTTTTAAAACCTTTTAGAACAAGCCAGTCCAACACGCTGTCACTTTGCTTTGTTTGTACTACAGCAGCCATCTTTTGTTGGTAAGTTAGGGTTTCTGTCAGACCTAAAGGGCACCATAATCGTTCAGCAATAATGTCATTCCAGCAGATCATTACAGAAACATCATTACTAAAAATTTCCCCGTCATTCCCTGTCATTATTTTTCACACTTTACTTGTCCATTATTTAAAAAAAAAGCATATCTAGCTATAATTATTGAATTAAGTATGATTGAAAAAACGTGAAAATTCAGGTAATGAGATTACTGAACGTGTATGGTGCCCTTTAGGCCTGTCGAAAACCCCAACTTACCAACAAAAGATGGCTGCTGTAGTACAAACAAAGCAAAGTGACAGCGTGTTGGACTGGCCTACTAGGTATGTCTAGTATAGAGTTGGGCGATTCGACTCTTTTTAGGGATTCGTACCAAATGGATCCGTATCAAGAAAAGATTCGTATCGAGAGATTCGTACGATTCGTACCACTTCGTATCACTGATTCCATGATACTAAACAGTATCATGTACTGATTCGTACCATTCGTACTATTCGTATGTTTCGTACCACTGATTCCATGATACGAAACAGTATCATGTACTGATTCGTACCATTCGTACTATTCGTACCCACACTTCCACTCCACAGTGTTCAGCATAGTGTAAACTTTTAGGACTTCGAGCACCTTCTATTTCATTAATAATTTCGTCGTCGTCATTAGACATCAGTAAAAAGATAGATAGCGTTTATTTAACCATATTATATACATATTTGTATCATATTACGTATAAAAACAGATTTTTTTCAATTATGAGATTATGAGTATTTTAATCTGAAATCTCCAGTTTAAACGCGCGGTCCCAATCCACGTCTGAAGTTTAACCTTTTACAGCTGGCCCAGTATCGCATCGCAATACCGGTACCGAAATTCCATATTCGCACCAATCGTATCGGTGATACGAAATGTATCAAACGTATCGGCGATACGAAATGTACGAATCTTTTATTTTTGTGGGATTCGTACCATTCGTACCACTGCAAGGATTCGTACCAATGATACGAATCAACGAGTACTACCCAACTCTAGTAGAGTTGGGCGATTCGACTCTTTTTAAGGATTGGTACCAAATGAATCCGTATCAAGAAAAGATTCGTATCGAGAGATTCGTACGATTCGTACCACTTCGTATCACTGATTCCTCGATACTAAATAGTATGTACTGATTCGTACTATTCGTATGTTTCGTACCACTGATTCCATGATACGAAACAGTATCATGTACTGATTCGTACCATTCGTACTATTCGTACCCACACTTCCACTCCACAGTGTTCAGCATAGATTATAGAATATTATATGTGGTGTTAGTTAGGGCCAGAGTATTCAGGCCTGTAGCTAGGGGGGGGGCCAGGACGGGCAATGCCCGTCCTGGAATAAGTTTCGCCCGACCTACGGTGATCGTAATGGGTCATCAAAAAATTTTTTTTTTGGATTTCTCCCCCCGCTCATCAAAAAATTTTCGGACTTTTTTTACGGGCCCGTCCTGAAAAATGGTTTGCTCGCCCTGAAAGCACTTTCTAGCTACAGGCCTGAGAGTAATTATAATGTTATATTAACCGTACAGTTTTAACTTTTTGGAGCTTCGAGCACCTTCTATTACATTAATAATTTCGTCGTCATTAGACATCAGTAAACCCTGCCAAAAATTCCACATAGAGTTTCTATAAGAAACGAGCTGCATTAGGTTAGAACAGTTTTGATTTGCAATTGAAGATTACAAATTATAATGTTTGAATAGGGATTTATGAGATCAGTTTCTATGAGTATTAATGTTTTTTTTCAGTAATATATCAAATGTGTTTTCATTTGTTTGAATGGGTAAAAAGAAAGGTCAGTTTTCATCTGCAATTACAAATACAAGTTTAACCACTTCGAATGGGATTATATGCGATCAATTTCTAACAGTATTTATGCTGTTTTCCGAATATAATTGTGATGATGTTTGATCAGTAACAAATTGTTCACTACATGTTACGTGTGGAAATTCCAGGTACGTATTTCGTATTACTTCGAAAGGATTGATGATAGCAGTTTCTACGAGTATGTATTTGTTGTGCCAATAGTAAATTATATAAGTCTTTATCAGTATCCATTCGGATCGAATTTAAATATGAAAATTATATCAGAATAAAGCAATCAAATATTTTAAACAGTATCTATTTGTAAATCCAGACATTTACTTATACTATATCAATGAGAATTTATGAGGACAGTATCTAATGTAAAACGTGCGGCTTTCCGTGGTTAAATGGCAAGAGTTTCTATAAGAAACGAGCTGCATTAGGTTAGAACAGTTTTTATTTATTTATTTATTTATTTAGAAGAAGAAACAAACAGGTTACAAACCTAATTACATGTTTCTTGAGGGGGGACTACAGGCGATATAACCCGCCGGAGCCAACCCGGGCGACACGCTTCGAAGACCGGGTTTTGATTTACAATTGAAGATTACAAATTATGATGTTTGAATAGGGATTTATGAGATGAGTTTCTATGAGTATTAATGTTATGTTTTTCAGTAATAAGTATATTAAATGTGTTTTCATTTGTTTGAATGGGTAAAAAGAAAGGTCAGTTTTCAACTGCAATTACAAATAGGTACAAGTTTAATCACTTCGAATGGGGTTATATGCGATCAGTATTTCGAATATAATTGTGATGAGGTTTGATCAGTAACAAATTGTTTACCACATGTTACGATATGGTCGGAAATTCCAGGTAAATATTTAGTATTCCTTCGAAAGGATTGATGATAGCAGTTTCTATGAGTATGTATTTGTTTTTCCAATAGAAAATTTGTCTTTATCAGTATGCATTCGGATCTACTTTAAATACAAAAATTATATCAAAATGAAACAACCAAATATTTTAAACAGTATCCACTTGTAAATCCAAACATTTAAAGATATATTTTAATGAGAACCAATCAGAACAGTATCTAATGTAACGCGTGCGGCTTTCCGTGGCTAAATTTTAAAAGTATTTTTAATAAATAGCTTTAACGGATTTGAACAGTTTTAATTTGCAATTCCAGATGAATAGTTTTAATTGTTAAATAGGGATCTATGAGATCAGTGTCTTTGTGTAATGTTTTTTTTTAATAAAAACACATTTTATTGAAAAAAAAAACATTACACTGACCTCATAGATCCCTAACAATTAAAACTATTTATCTGGAAATGCAAATGAAAACTGTTCGAATCCCTTAAAGCTTATTTATTGCAAATAATTTTAAAATTTAGCCACGGAAAACCGCACACGTTACATTACCCAACAAACACCGAAGATCGGCCCATCAGTGGGCCATCACTGGGCCAGAAGTTTCATTTCTGGCACAGTGATGGTCCGCTAAAGGGCCAACCTTTTGTGTTTGTAGGGTAGATACTGTTCTGATGGATTCCCTGTCAAAAAAATCTCATCAATCCGTATTGAAAATTATCAAAAATTAATAAGTATCTATGAGAACCTATATGGTCAATAAGTTTCTATAAGAGTTAGGTAAAGTTGCTGTTGAAATTGTTATCAGTTTATATCAGAATTGACCAGCAAAACGAGTCAAGCCATATCCATTTGTAAATCCAAACATTTACTTATACCACATCAATGGGAATTTATGAGCACAGTATCTAATGTAATTCGTGCGGTTTTCCATGATTAAAAGACAAGTGTTTCTTTAAGAAACGAGCTGCATTAGGTTAGAACAGTTTTGATTTGCAATTGAAGATTACAAATTACAATGTTTGAATAGGGATTTATGAGATCAGTTTCTATGAGTATTAATGTTTTTTTTTCAGTAATATATTAAATGTGTTTTCATTTGTTTGAATGGGTAAAAAGAAAGGTCAGTTTTCAACTGCAATTACAAATACAAGTTTAATCGCTTCGAATGGGGTTATATGCGATCAATTTCTGAAAGTATTTATGCTGTTTTCCGAATATAATTGTGATGAGGTTTAATCAGTAACAAATTGTTCACTATTTGTTATGATATGGTCGGAAATTCCAAGTACACATTTAGTATTCCTTCAAGAGGATTGATGAGAGCAGTTTCTACGAGTATCTATTTGTTGTTCCTATAGTAAATTATATAAGTCTTTATCAGTACAGATTCGGATCTAATTTAAATATGAAAATTATATCAGAATAAAGCAACCAAATATTTTTAACAGTATCTATTTGTAAATCCAAACATTTACTTATACTATCTCAATGAGAATTTATGAGAACAGTATCTAATGTAAAACGTGCGGCTTTCCGTGGTTAAATGGCAAGAGTTTCTATAAGAAACGAGTTGCATTAGGTTAGAACAGTTTTGATTTGTAATTGAAGATTCAAAATTATAATGTTTGAATAGGGATTTATGAGATCAGTTTCTATGAGTATTAATGTGTTTTCTTCAGTAATATATTAAATGTGTTTTCATTTGTTTGAATGGGTAAAAAGAAAGGTCAGTTTTCAACTGCAATTACAAATACAAGTTTAATCACTTCGAATGGGGTTATATGCGATCAATTTCTAAAAGTATTTATGCTGTTTTCCGGATATAATTGTGATGAGGTTTAATCAGTAACAAATTGTTCACTACATGTTATGATATGGTCGGAAATTCCAAGTACACATTTGGTATTCCTTCAAGAGGATTGATGAGAGCAGTTTCTACGAGTATCTATTTGTTGTTCCTCTAGTAAATTATATAAGTCTTTATCAGTAAAGATTCGGATCTAATTTAAATATGAAAATTATATCAGAATAAAGCAACCAAATATTTTAAACAGTATCTATTTGTAAATCCAGACATTTACTTATACTATCTCAATGAGAATTTATGAGAACAGTATCTAATGTAAAACGTGCGGCTTTTCGTGGTTAAATGGCAAGTGTTTCTATAAGAAACGAGCTGCATTAGGTTAGAACAGTTTTGATTTGCAATTGAAGATTACAAATTATAATGTTTAAATAGGGATTTATGAGATCAGTTTCTATGAGTATTAATGTTTTTTTTTTTTTCAGTAATATATTAAATGTGTTTTCATTTGTTTGAATGGGTAAAAAGGAAGGTCAGTTTTCAACTGCAATTACAAATACAAGTTTAATCACTTCGAATGGGGTTATATGCGATCAATTTCTAACAGTATTTATGCTGTTTTCCGAATATAATTGTGATGAGGTTTGATCCGTAACAAATTGTTCACTACATGTTACGATATGGTCGGAAATTCCAGGTACATATTTAGTATTCCTTCAAGAGGATTGATGAGAGCAGTTTCTACGAGTATTTATTTGTTGTTCCTACAGTAAATTATATAAGTCTTTATCAGTATGCATTCGGATCTAATTTAAATGCAAAAATCATATCAGAATGAAACCTCAAATATTTTAAACAGTGTCCACCTGTAAATCCAAACATTTAAAGATAATATTATAATGAGAATCCATCAGAACAGTATCTATAATGTAACGTGTGCGGTTTTCCGTGGCTAAATTTTAAAATTATTTGCAATAAATAAGCTTTAAGGGATTCGAACAGTTTTCATTTGCATTTCCAGATAAATAGTTTTAATTGTTAGGGATCTATGAGGTCAGTGTAATGTTTTTTTTTTCAATAAAATGTGTTTTTATTAAAAAAAAACATTACACAAAGACACTGATCTCATAGATCCCTATTTAACAATTAAAACTATTCATCTGGAATTGCAAATTAAAACTGTTCAAATCCGTTAAAGCTATTTATTAAAAATACTTTTAAAATTTAGCCACGGAAAGCCGCACGCGTTACATTAGATACTGTTCTGATTGGTTCTCATTAAAATATATCTTTAAATGTTTGGATTTACAAGTGGATACTGTTTAAAATATTTGGTTGTTTCATTCTGATATAATTTTTGTATTTAAAGTAGATCCGAATGCATACTGATAAAGACAAATTTTCTGTTGGAACAACAAATACATACTCATAGAAACTGCTATCATCAATCCTTTCGAAGGAATACTAAATATGTACCTGGAATTTCCGACCATATCGTAACATGTGGTAAACAATTTGTTACTGATCAAACCTCATCACAATTATATTCGAAATACTGATCGCATATAACTAACCCCATTCGAAGTGATTAAACTTGTACCTATTTGTAATTGCAGTTGAAAACTGACCTTTCTTTTTACCCATTCAAACAAATGAAAACACATTTAATATACTTATTACTGAAAAAAATAACATTAATACTCATAGAAACTCATCTCATAAATCCCTATTCAAACATCATAATTTGTAATCTTCAATTGCAAATCAAAACCCGGTCTTCGAAGCGTGTCGCCCGGGTTGGCTCCGGCGGGTTATATCGCCTGTAGTCCCCCCTCAAGAAACATGTAATTAGGTTTGTAACCTGTTTGTTTTTTCTTCTAAATAAATAAATAAATAAATAAATAAATAAAAACTGTTCTAACCTAATGCAGCTCGATTCTTATAGAAACTCTTGCCATTTAACCACGGAAAGCCGCACGTTTTACATTAGATACTGTCCTCATAAATTCTCATTGAGATAGTATAAGTAAATGTCTGGATTTACAAATAGATACTGTTTAAAATATTTGGTTGCTTTATTCTGATATAATTTTCATATTTAAATTAGATCCGAATGGATACTGATAAAGACTTATATAATTTACTATTGGCACAACAAATACATACTCGTAGAAACTGCTATCATCAATCCTTTCGAAGTAATACGAAATATGTACCTGGAATTTCCACACGTAACATGTAGTGAACAATTTGTTACTGATCAAACATCATCACAATTATATTCGGAAAACAGCATAAATACTGTTAGAAATTGATCGCATATAATCCCATTCGAAATGGTTAAACTTGTATTTGTAATTGCAGTTGAAAACTGACCTTTCTTTTTACCCATTCAAACAAATGAAAACACATTTAATATATTACTGAAAAAAAACATTAACACTCATAGAAACTGATCTCATAAATCCCTATTCAACCATTATAATTTGTAATCTTCAATTGCAAATCAAAACTGTTCTAACCTAATGCAGCTCGTTTCTTATAGAAACTCTTGCCATTTAACCACGCAAAGCCGCACGTTTTACATTAGATACTGTTCTCATAAATTCTCATTGAGATAGTATAAGTAAATGTCTGGATTTACAAATAGATACTGTTTAAAATATTTGGTTGCTTTATTCTGATATAATTTTCATATTTAAATTAGATCCGAATGCATACTGATAAAGACTTATATAATTTACTATTGGCACAACAAATACATACTCGTAGAAACTGCTATCATCAATCCTTTCGAAGTAATACTAAATATGTACCTGGAATTTCTGACCATATCGTAACATGTAGTGAACAATTTGTTACTGATCAAACCTCATCACAATTATATTCGGAAAACAGCATAAATACTGTTAGAAATTGATCGCGTATAACCCCATTCGAAGTGATTAAATTTGTATTTGTAATTTCAGTTGAAAACTGACCTTTCTTTTTACCCATTCAAACATATGAAAACACATTTAATATATTACTGGACAAAAAACATTAATACTCATAGAAACTGATCTCATAAATCCCTATTCAAACATTATAATTTGTAATCTTCAATTGCAAATCAAAACTGTTCTAACCTAATGCAGCTCGTTTCTTATAGAAACACTTGCCATTTAACCACGGAAAGCCGTACGTTTTACATTAGATACTGTTCTCATAAATTCTCATTGAGATAGTATAAGTAAATGTAAAGACTTATATAATTTACTAGAGGAACAACAAATAGATACTCGTAGAAACTGCTCTCATCAATCCTTTTGAAGTAATACTAAATGTGTACTTGGAATTTCCGACCATATCATAACAAGTAGTGAACAATTTGTTACTGATTAAACCTCATCACAATTATATTCGGAAAACAGCATAAATACTTTTAGAAATTAATCGCATATAACCCCATTCAAAGTGATTAAACTTGTATTTGTAATTGCAGTTGAAAACTGACCTTTCTTTTTACCCATTCAAACAAATGAAAACACATTTAATATATTACTGAAAAAAAACATTAATACTCATAGAAACTGATCTCATAAATCCCTATTCAAACATTATAATTAGTAATCTTCAATTGCAAGTCAAAACTGTCCTAACCTAATGCAGCTCGTTTCTTATAGAAACACTTGCCATTTAACCACGGAAAGCCGCACGTTTTACCTTAGATACTGTTCTCATAAATTCTCATTGATGTGGTATAAGTAAATGTTTGCTGCTCCATTCTGGTAGAAACTGATAGAAATTTCAGCAGCAGCTTTACTCCAGACTCCAGTAGTAGAGTTGGGTAGTAACTCGTATGATTCGTACCATTGAATCGAATCCTGGCAGTGATTCGAATGGTACAAATCCCACAAAAGCAAAAGATTCGTATATTTCCTATCGATGTTGTAACCGTATGCGTTTGTACAATCAAGACAGTTCGGATTCTTGAAAGAATATTTCAGTACGAATTTTTTCTTGATACGGATTCGTTTGGTACGAATCCTTAAAAAGAGTCGAATCGCCCAACTCTATCCAGTAGAGGGAGCTGTATACGTGTCGCTAATTCATATCTACTCTAATGTGACCTAAGGAACTGACGTGTGTTTGTTAAATTAAAAGTAAAGCAGTCTCTTTCACTGCCAACTCATTCATTGCTTCTAGGCTAGAACAAGAACACCCGAGGAAATAAGGACTTTGCAGTATTTTGTGTTTACCACAATATTAGTATTTCTATTTGAAATATGCAATTTAAACTGTACATTTGTCGGCATGCATATCCAAATTAATACTAATAAAAAGGCAAAATGGAAGTTTACAATAAAAATACATCTGTAAAATATACAATTGAAACTGTACATTTGTTGACATGTATATCCACATTAATACTAATAAAAAGACAATGTTGAAATTTACAATAAAAACATGTTGATAAATGGTGTGTTATATACGATAGATACTGGAGAAAGGACGAACTGGACTCTTATGATATTACTTATAGAAAAGTTTAGAATCTCTTTAAAGTTGTATCTGTAATTCCATATGTTTACAGATATAAGGGCAAGGGTGCATTTGCAGACACTAAACTGTAGATTTGTTGATGTATATTTCATATAAGTACTCATGAAAGGGCAACATGATAATTCCAAATAGCTCATTCGGAATTACTGTTTCATAACCGATTTAAAACTTAATAAAACAGATAAAATCCTGTCTGTATAATAATAATGTAACTTATAGGAACGATAAAACCGCATCACTTTTTTTTTATAAGTTTCTATGTGGAATTTTTGGCAGGGTTCTCATTATAATATTATCTTTAAATGTTTGGATTTACAGGTGGACACTGTTTAAAATATTTGAGGTTTCATTCTGATATGATTTTTGCATTTAAATTAGATCCGAATGCATACTGATAAAGACTTATATAATTTACTGTAGGCACAACAAATAAATACTCGTAGAAACTGCTCTCATCAATCCTCTTGAAGGAATACTAAATATGTACCTGGAATTTCCGACCATATCGTAACATGTAGTGAACAATTTGTTACGGATCAAACCTCATCACAATTATATTCGGAAAACAGCATAAATACTGTTAGAAATTGATCGCATATAACCCCATTCGAAGTGATTAAACTTGTATTTGTAATTGCAGTTGAAAACTGACCTTCCTTTTTACCCATTCAAACAAATGAAAACACATTTAATATATTACTGAAAAAAAAAACATTAACACTCATAGAAACTGATCTCATAAATCCCTATTTAAACATTATAATTTGTAATCTTCAATTGCAAATCAAAACTGTTCTAACCTAATGCAGCTCGTTTCTTATAGAAACACTTGCCATTTAACCACGAAAAGCCGCACGTTTTACATTAGATACTGTTCTCATAAATTCTCATTGAGATAGTATAAGTAAATGTCTGGATTTACAAATAGATACTGTTTAAAATATTTGGTTGCTTTATTCTGATATAATTTTCATATTTAAATTAGATCCGAATCTTTACTGATAAAGACTTATATAATTTACTAGAGGAACAACAAATAGATACTCGTAGAAACTGCTCTCATCAATCCTCTTGAAGGAATACCAAATGCGTACTTGGAATTTCCGACCATATCATAACATGTAGTGAACAATTTGTTACTGATTAAACCTCATCACAATTATATCCGGAAAACAACATAAATACTTTTAGAAATTGATCGCATATAACCCCATTCGAAGTGATTCAACTTGTATTTGTAATTGCAGTTGAAAACTGACCTTTCTTTTTACCCATTCAAACAAATGAAAACACATTTAATATATTACTGAAGAAAACACATTAATACTCATAGAAACTGATCTCATAAATCCCTATTCAAACATTATAATTTTGAATCTTCAATTACAAATCAAAACTGTTCTAACCTAATGCAACTCGTTTCTTATAGAAACTCTTGCCATTTAACCACGGAAAGCCGCACGTTTTACATTAGATACTGTTCTCATAAATTCTCATTGAGATAGTATAAGTAAATGTTTGGATTTACAAATAGATACTGTTTAAAATATTTGGTTGCTTTATTCTGATATAATTTTCATATTTAAATTAGATCCGAATCTGTACTGATAAAGACTTATATAATTTACTATAGGAACAACAAATAGATACTCGTAGAAACTGCTCTCATCAATCCTCTTGAAGGAATACTAAATGTGTACTTGGAATTTCCGACCATATCATAACAAATAGTGAACAATTTGTTACTGATTGAACCTCATCACAATTATATTCGGAAAACAGCATAAATACTTTTAGAAATTGATCGCATATAACCCCATTCGAAGCGATTAAACTTGTATTTGTAATTGCAGTTGAAAACTGACCTTTCTTTTTACCCATTCAAACAAATGAAAACACATTTAATATATTACTGAAAAAAACATTAATACTCATAGAAACTGATCTCATAAATCCCTATTCAAACATTGTAATTTGTAATCTTCAGTTGCAAATCAAAACTGTTCTAACCTAATGCAGCTCGTTTCTTAAAGAAACACTTGTCTTTTAATCATGGAAAACCGCACGAATTACATTAGATACTGTGCTCATAAATTCCCATCGATGTGGTATAAGCAAATGTTTGGATTTACAAATGGATATGGCTTGACTCGTTTTGCTGGTCAATTCTGATATAAACTGATAACAATTTCAACAGCAACTTTACCTAACTCTTATAGAAACTTATTGACCATATAGGTTCTCATAGACTCTTATTAATTTTTGCTAATTTTCAATACGGATTGATGAGATTTTTTTGACAGGGAAAAGATAGATAGATAACGTTTATTTAACCGTATTATATACATATTTGTACATTTGTAGAAAGTCAACTAAACAAAAAACAGTAACAAAAAAGTAAAAAAGGGTAATATTCACAAATTTTGTAATCAATCCGTTGTATAAAATGAATGCTATCTTGCAGTAGGTACATTGATAATAATCATGTAGTAATAATCAAATATTTCGAATATATCCATCATATTACATATAAAAACTGAGAATTTTTTCAATTATGAGATTATGAGTATTTTAAAATGTGAAATCTCCAGTTTAAACGCGCGGTCCCCATCCACCGTTTGAAGTTTAACCTTATACAGCTGGCCCAGTATCGCATCGCAATACCGGTACCGAAATTCCATATTCGTACCAATCGTATCGGCGATACGAAATGTACGAATCTTTTATTTTTATGGGATTCGTACCATTCGTACCACTGCAAGGATTCGTACCAATGATACGAATCATACGAGTACTACCCACCTCTAGCTTAGTGATGGGCAATACGACTCTTTTCAAAGATTCGTATCGTATTCGTATCGTATGCAGAAAGATTCGTATCAGAAGTTTCGTATTTGTATTTCGTACTAAACGTATATCAAGATGCTAGTATGCGCGAAAATCAAACTACGCATAATTGTACTATTGTACAATTGAATTGGTATATCGTATATTTGCCTATGCAACAACATTTTGGTCTTAAATCCTTAAAACTATTGAGAAATATAAACAGATGTGTGACAGTCTAGGTTTTTTTTTTTCTTTTAGTCGTTATGTATTGTGAATCTCAACAGGAGAACAGAAGTTGCAAAGGGTTAACGCATACAACGTATATTTACCGATACGAAATCGAACCGCATTGTTCGCATTAGGTCAGTATGCACTGGATACGAATACGAAACCGTATCCATTGTACAGATTCGACCATACGTATCATCGGAAAGAGTCGTATTATTATACGATTCATACAAATACGACACATCACTACTCTAGCTCAACTTCATTGCTCTATAGAGTTGGGCGATTCGACTCTTTTTAAGGATTCGTACCAAACGAATCCGTATCAAGAAAAAATTCGTACTGAAATATTCTTTCAAGAATCCGAACTGTCTTGATTGTACAAACGGATACGGTTACAACATCGATAGGAAATATACGAATCTTTTGCTTTTGTGGGATTTGTACCATTCGAATCACTGCCAGGATTCGATTCAATGGTACGAATCATACGAGTTACTACCCAACTCTATTGCTCTAGCCTAGCCTAGCTCGCAGTTGCAGTGTTACCAATTGGTGGGTATTTACCCGAATTGCAGGGATTTTAGAAATGTGTGGGTATTTTGGTGGGTAATGACTTCATGTCGGTAAAATGCGGGTATTTTGAGATCTGGCGGCAGTGAGCTCTATACATACTAAATGTGCTCCCTTAGGGAGTAAAGCTCGCATCCGCAGGTTCTCTGTCTCTGTGGCCCATTACATAGTTTAACAAGTTGCGAGGGAGACACAGAACCTTTCCGCTATTGTTCGAGTTCACTCCATTATAGCTATTTTCTTTCGTGCTCGTTCAAACTGAACACAATCAGTATGCAACCAATAGAGATCAAGGATTTCAAAAATACCTCGATTTGATTGGCTGTTTAGTGATTGCAATCAGTTCGTTCAGCACGAAAGAAAACAGTACATTGTTAGAGTTTTGTTATTTTTTTAATAGTTTCTATTGCGTTTTATATTTGTTTTGTTTTATTATCTTCCCATTCCTTCGTACGAGCATCACTATTAAACCGGTAAAAATTTTTAGCACCAAACCAAGCCACAAACAACCAAAAAATTGCAATGCCTATCTGTTTTTCTAGTGTGGGTATTTTGGTGGGTAATTTCATATAGTTGGTGGGTAATGCGGGTATTTTCTTTGTGATTTTGCGGGTATTTAAAATCTACTCGTTGGCAACACTGCGCAGTTGTCGCCAAGACCGGCCAAGACTCGTTGGTTGTTGCTGTTTTGATTGTCATTTGACAAATTTAATTTGCCGCTTGAGTTTGTAGTTTGCGGATGGGAACTCTTCTGCAAATGTTTTGATAAATTGAATTTGCTTACAAATTGAATCGATTAATCTATTTCCAGTTTAGTTAAACGGGTAAGACTTACATTATATTTTCTATAACGTCGAAATTTTACAATTTGTTTCTATAATGGGTATCTAATAAATGATAGTGTTATTTTAAAATTATTTGCAACAGTTACTATTGAAAATTAATGAAAATGAGAGGTAGAATGTCTGCTGAAGTTACTGCGTTGACTGAAAACTAAATCAGTTTAATCATCCTAAGATTAATTTCTTCCGTTACCGAAGAAATGTGAAGTGTGAGGCATATTTACACTGAAATACATAAGAGAAAATTGCCTACATATTTATATCATATATGAATTACATTTCTTATGAGATATAGGTTATTTATGTTTTGGTTTATTTATTGTGCTCCATGTGGTGCATGTGTTTTAATTATAAGAATAAAATAACTAATACCTTAGTTACTACTAATATATTTGAATAGCATTATCATAAAAAATTGTTCACATTCTTTCCCGATATTTATGTGGTGATGGAATTAAAGCAGCATTCATATAAGAGCACATAAATATCAAACAAAAATGTGGGCAATATTACTTATTTCTTCTTTGAAATCCGACAGTGAACATCATATCTTCGTAACTGATGCATAAAAATGATTTTAAATAATGATCAAGGGTCGAAATTTTTTCAGCGCTAACAGAGTCGAACCTGACTTGATATTTAATTACTTCCACATCAAGTGATAATAACGCAAATATATTTTGAACTTATTCCGTTGAAGGGTTGGGGGGTAAATTAACACCTTGACTGCGAGACCATATTTGAATGACTTTTTGAATGTGCGGTACATGCCTTACGAGGCATGTGATGATTTTTTACTTCTGTGCGTCACATGCCATTAGGGGCATGTCAGCGGAACTGTATATAAATGCCATCTATACATCAAGTACATAACTTTGTTACAAAAGTATTGTGTCAAATACTTCTATAGATAGGTATCTTTCTTAGATTATACTCGCAAATGTCTAGGTAGGCATGTACCGTACAGACAGCAACAAGAAAAAAAATCATTTTATTGATACTGAAAAAATGGTCTATTACAAAAAAATTTGTATTCAAACAAAATCTAAAGATTTAGATAATCAAAATTAAATATTAGTATTATGTAAAAACAGTACTGAAACATTCTAAACAGTAGCCTGGTTTTCCTGGACAGTCGTCACATAATGTAACTACCCTACAGACTTCTTTATAGGTATCTCTGGGTGAGAGAGTTTCTCTAAATATTTCCCTACGTTTACAGGGTCTTCTCTTTTTTCTTTCCTTCTTCTGGTTTTCGTAAAGACTGTGACTACCACTGGTAGTTTGTCTATCCATTTTATTGTTTTAATATTTTTTTTATTTATTCCTATAATTTGCCTCTTCATCATCCGGTTCTTCGAATTTTTTAAAATAGGAGGAATTCCTATAATATAAAATAACATTTCTATATTTAGTTTATTTTAAAAAAAATATAATATAAAGTTGTTTTGGTACTACTAATCTCAACTAATACTTTGCATGCTTATTCAGATGTCAGTTGCTCTCTGTCTATCATGATGGTCTCACATGATAGTGACAAAATACACCGTTCAACACACAACTGATTAATGACGTAAATGCCCAAGGAACAATTTAAAAGTCATTTGGACTTGAGGAGGTTTTAAAATAGGTTTGTCAGGGTTAGGAAATAGTCTTGTGCTTTATTGATGTTGTAGTTAAGGCCTTCAAGTATACTTGCTCTTATATGTTAAGTTTTAATGCATTCTGTAAGACCTAATTATAAAGCTAATTTGCTTCTAGGATAATATGTATTTGTAATGGGTTTATCATACCTACATAAAACTCCATAAAACTAATGAGTTTTATGAACGTCTTAAATTCCATTTAGATTTAAAGAGGCTTTAAATTATTCTTTATGGTTTTAACATATTTGCGATAAATGCATTTTAAATCCTTTTTAAAACTAGACATTTTCAATGCCTATTAGTACTTATTAAAGGCCATTACAAAACTAGACTCTTAAAACATCCTTGACAAATGTCGTGATGAAACCGTTATGAAGAAAAAAAGGCCTCTATAAATCTAAAAAGCAAATTTTAGTCCCATAAAACACTTTCTAAAACCTCAATAAAACGTTCATTATAAAAATAATAAACAATATGTTTGCCTGAATTGTCGTTGGTGCATGTGTGTGTGTGTGTGTTAATTAAAAATATTTCACGACTTACTGATGTGTAATTATGTCTTTTATGGAAGAAATTATTTTGAGGTTTTAAGTTTATTGTATCAAATGTCAACGCGGTTCGTCTTGGAGGCGGTTCTTTTAAATCCCGAACGTTTTTTTACAGCTTTTATCAAGTCCATGTGATCTTCACCAAGTGCATTTGCATTTATGTAAGGAAGGGATTATTTGTGATAGTATACAAAAAGACTAAAAGGACTTCATTTAGAGTAAATGTTCTAAGTCATTACCATTATTAGAATATATAGTTTAATGAGAGGACTGTAAAATGACAATTAGGTTTTTAGTTGGTCGGCCATGTTTTTCTTGTTATATAAAAATATTCAAGGTCAATCTCACAATAATTATCACTTTTTCTTTAGCAAATTAAGGTAGAATTACAAGAAATTACTGAAAATTACCGTGGGAACCAAGAAGCAGCCTACTTTTTTAAATTTGCTGATTACAAGTCTACGCAAATTTTGTATGAATATTAAAATCATTATTATTTCTGAGGCCCCTTTGTTTTTTGGGCCATTTTTTTTGTGGTTTTAACGATAAACTGCCATTGGTTTTAATTTTTTTGTCATACCTGATGTATTTTTATTACCTTTTAAATCGGCCTTAGAGAGGTTATACTGCCACTCTACGCTTTATAAATTTTAAATTCCATTTTATCTTCAATACGTCTGATGGTGTGTTGGCTTAAGTCAGTTTAGAAAAAATAAATGCAATAATAAAGTTATTTGGATTCCTTTGTGGACATTCTTATAGCTTCTCAGTTCTAATATGGACTTATAGACCGTGGGATAGTGACAGATTTTTTTAAACGTTTGGTTCCTATCTGGCCTTTTGGGAGCCTTTTGTGCCTAATTTGTAATAATCATTTTCGTGTTTATCAAATGGTTATCCAGGGCCCCTCAGCGGAAAACAGAAAAGAAAATTTCATGAAAATGAGCAATTTCAAACGTTTTGTTCCTATCTCGCGTCAAGTTAGACTTACGTTTTAAAGAAAATCATCCGACGGAAGCTTATCGCCAGACAAATTCCATGGGCCGGAAGGCCCGAAATTTTAATCCGAAGTTGTAAGAAAAAATGGTTAAAATCAAACGATTTGGTTCTTATCTGGGAATTGTATATATAGGTAAATAGATTATAATTATCGCGATATAACAAACGCCAGACAAATTCCGAGGGCCCAACAGTGAAAAAATTATTGTTCAAGTTTGTCAACTATTCCGCGAAAATCAAACGATTGGTTCTCATGTGAAATGATTTTTTCTGTAAAAATTAACCAAAACGAAAATGTATTGAATCATTCACAGACATTTTTAGTGGGCCAAACATATTTTAAATCTTAAAAGAAGTGCACGAAAAAAAGCCATTTTTTCAAACGATTTATTCCTGTCTGGCATTTGGATTTTAAAAAGATATGGTAATAAATAAACCATATTTCAAGTCCCAGACAAAAAGCGTGGGCCAAACATATTTTAAATCTTAAAAGAAGTGCACGAAAAAAAAAACATTTTTTCAAACGATTTATTCCTGTCTGGCATGGTGGACTCTGTACGTATATCAACCATTAAGTATATATGTTGTTTGGTTTATAATAACTATTTGTTAATTTTGTATATTTATTTAGAAACATTTATTTATGTTACAGTTTCTGTCACCATGTTTCCCTCACACACTGGAAGGCTTAATTAATATTTACATATTTATATTAGAAAATAGATTATACTGAATTAAGGTATAGTTAGTTGCATATGTTATAGTAATTTAAATATAGGAATTGTAATTACGAACATGCCCATTGAGTAGATTGCTGCCGGGTAGAGGTAAACCTAGCTTCCTTTCTTCATTCATAAATGCAAATTAAATCATTTTCAAATTTCGGTAGCAGCAAACTGGTACTTCAAAGTGATAAGTAATTAGACATAAAAGTTGTCAAATTTGTTCTATCGCGTTTAACTAACTGCATCCACATGAGTAAAGGTATTTAAATTTGTTTATATATTCCTTAGATTAATAATTAACGGCACTAAGCCATATATATATTTTATTTAACTAACTATACAATTTCACATGCAAAGTGAACCTTACATCCAAACCACGTGTTAATAATTGTTTTCTCTCTCTTTTTAAACATAGAAGTTTTGCTGCTTTATTTATTTTTGCTGCTGTATTTATTTATATATTTATTTATTGATTTTTGAGAATCATTTACATCAACTTAAGTTGATATTTTGCCAACGGATTATTCAGCCTATAATTCAGTTGTATTCGTTTAATTTAAAACAAATATTTTGGGAGTCATTTCTTCATATATGAGATTCAGCATCCATTTGGTTTTGTTTCAATCAGTCAATCATTAAATTCAAAATCAGGATCAACTAGGGAATCAAAAATAGCGAAACTTCGGCATTATTTAGGAAGTTTAAACATCTTTAACATCCAGTAGCCTACATGTCTTACCCCAGTGGTGTGTGGAAACAGGAGGCAGAAACTCAGGGACACCGCCAGACTATCAGCTATACAGAAGCCATCATCAGGTGGTGAGATTATTGTATCTTTTTAAGATTTGTGCTACGATTTGTGTTTAAATTTATATTTTTTCCGATACAAGGACTTGATTTTCGAACTGTATATTTGTCACTATATATTTTGCATTATCGTATATTATTTATTTACTTTTATAGGTGATTAATAATTTTTATATGATGATTTACATATAGTATCTTTTCTTTTCATAATATTATAGGTCATATGCCTATTAATTTTGTCATTTTTTTATCAATATTGCTAGAGTATAATAAATAATATAATTTTACCTTAAACTTGCTATTTTCAATTTTCTTGTTTGTGGCTGTCCTAAGTTATTTTCAGGTTATTCCACAGCGATCTACTTTTTGACCATAAGAGGGTAGCATTTAAGTCAGTTAATTTTTTTTTCTGTGGATGGTGCCCTAGGTAAAATCTTTTAGTTACGCTTCTTCTTTGGTCGGAAGGTAAATCGGTTTAATTTTTGACACTGTGAGTATTGTGGGTTTAATCTTTGTCCTCATTTAAAAATATAAAACAAAATATAATTACTATAAAAAATAGGAACCCACGAACCCAGCTCTCTCACGGGATCGACTAGTCGCTAGTCCTCGGATTTGTTTTTCTTTAAAATATTTATATTTTAATCGGGATTAAGTTCGAGTGTAACAAAATAAACCATATTTCAAGTCCCAGATCAAAAGCGTGGGCCAAACATATTTTAAATCTTATAAGAAGTGCACGAAAAAAAGCCATTTTTTCAAACGATTTATTCCTATCTGGCATTTGGATTTTAAAAAGATATGGTAATAAATAAACCATATTTCAAGTCCCAGACAAAAAGCTTGGGCCCAGCCGTAGATATGTTGAGTGAAAGTATCGAAAAATCAAAAAACAGTCGTGTAAAAATCGATGCATTTTCAAACGATTCACACTCGTCTGGCATTTCATTAGCTTGTCATTCATAATTTTTATTATTTTATTTTATATTTTTGAATATATATTCTATTTAGTTGTGTTTTTAATTTTTTTTTGCCGTTTTTTTCTCACTTGAAACTCATTTGGAATTTGATTTTCTTTATCACTGGAATCAATATAACTGTCACTTTCACATTCATAATCCCTCGATCGAATAATATTTACAATAAATAAGTTACATACTAGTAAAAAGACAAATATAAATTATTACATATTAATATATAATTTACAACTCTGCACTACACCATAGAAACTGAGAGTCCTCGTAAGTCCGTACCTGTTTCATTCTCCCTTGGCGTAGGTAGTCAACCACACAAAAGTGATTTCTTCTCTCATTTTAATGCACGCGACATAAGACACGTAAGATGCGATGTGGTAGAAACATATGTGGTATGCATTGCTTGCGAGCGACGCTGCTTTTTATACTCCCCGCTCGTCCCGGGGTGATTTTTATTTATCGTTTGCTAATGGGGAACTTGCCCATTTTTTTGTATTTCATTAAAGGGCGTGTTTATGTATAAAAACACGCCACATCGAATATCAGCTCTTAAATCGCAGTACTTTTTGCAATAAATCTCTCATCTTTATGCATGAGTCTGCAAATATGTCAAATTCTACGGAGTTAAAGCAATAGATAAAAGAGTACAGGCAGAGATATCGACAGGTAATAGATCAAGCTAAAATTGTAGCCCATGACAATTTTATAAAAAATTCAAATAATGCCCAAAAATCAATGTGGCCAATCATTAATAAGAACAGGAATCATACAGAAAGTGAACATGCAACAGAGTTAGCTAGTGAGGACTTTAATGCCTTTTTTGTGAATGTGGTGTAGACCATTCTCAATGATCTCCCCAGTACTGACCTGAGCAGTGATAATTTCTTACAGACATAAATATCGAAAATATTCCTCTCTTTGAAATTAGGAAGGTTACTATAAATGAGGTGAGAGATGAATTATTTAAATTAAACAACAAAAATAGTAAGGACATATATGGACTTAACACAAAATTTTTAAAGTGCATTGGTAATTTAATAACAGTGCCATTGACCAAACTTTTTAATTTATGTATTGCAGAGGGCATATTTCCTCTAGTTCTAAAAATATCTCGAGTTATTCCCATTTATAAAAAAGGCAATGTTAATGACGTATCAAATTTTAGGCCAATATCCTTGATACCCAGATTAGCAAAGTTATTTGAAAAACTATTAAAAACAAGAACTTATGAACATTTTGAGAGTAATAATCTTTTCAATAGGCAGCAATTTGGATTTAGAAACTCATTATCAACTACAGCTGCTATTAATAAATTAATATCACTCATAAATGAAGGGTACGAAGACGGCAGCCACACTGCTGCCTTCTTTTGCGATCTAACCAAAGCCTTCGATTGTGTGTTGGCTAGTATATTGATTAATAAACTAAAATATTATAATTTCTCGAGGAATAGTATTCAGCTTATCGAATCTTATTTAAAAGACCGACAACAACTTGTGTCCTTCAAAGGAAGAAACTCAAATCTTAGATCCGTTACTTATGGAGTACCTCAAGGATCAGTGCTGGGTCCTTTGTTATTCTTAATCTATATTAATGATATATCTACTAGTGACCCCAGCACTGACTTCATCATGTTTGCTGGTGATACTACTGTGATCAACAAAAATGAAAATGTAAACACATTAAAAATATCATTAGTAGATGCACAATCAAAAGTCACAAATTGGTTCCATGCCAATCAATTATGTCTCAACCACTCTAAAACGAAAACAATGTACTTTTCTTTACGTGACACATCTTCAATAAACAATCTCCAAAGTGTAAAATTTCTTGGAATTTATTTAGATCAAAGGCTGACTTGGTATAATCATGTAGATATTGTTTGCAATAAGATATCATCATCCATATATGTACTTCGTAATCTATCAAAAATAGTGTCCAGACCTGTTTTAGTAACAGCATTTCATGCCCTAATTCAATCAAAAATATCTTATGCAATATTGGCATGGGGTCATGCGTCCTGTGTCAGTAGAGTTTTTGCATTACAAAGAAAAGCTGTTAGAATATTAAGAGGTCTCAGCTATAGAGATTCCTGTGTAGACAGTTATATTCAAATGCGAATACTTACAGTTCCATCTAGATATATTTTGCAACACACATGTAAAGCAAAATTTACATAATTATAATTCTCACATCGAAATACATCATAATACACGTAATAGAACAAATATATATATATCGATTATCACAGGTTAACAAGATCAAAAGCAGGAATAACTTATTACGGTCCTAAGATGTTTAATCTTTTGCCTCCTACCGTGAAGGAATTGTCACAAATAAAATTTAAAACTGTGATGAAAAATTATTTAATTGATAAGTGTTTTTATTCTATTGATGATTATTTTAATAACAATTTTAGTAATATATGTATATAAACATGTTTTTAATTTGTATTATATAAATTTATAATGTTTTTTTAATCTGTCCTATATTGACTTGTGTAAACCAGTGGTAATAGCATCAATAAACTTACTTACTTACTTACTAAATAATTAAAGTTGAAATCCTCGCTACTCCTCACGAAAAGCACTGTGACGTCAGATCGAGAAACTAGTCTGGCGTGGGGACCCACAGATGGTGTACTTTAGCCGAGTGGTACGTCTTCACTCTAATTAATTGGCTGGGTGGCGGTTGGCTTTGAGTCGTCCGCATATTTGGTTTTTTGCTCTTTATGTTAGAGAAAAAATAAAAAAAAGTGTCGGAAAGCTCAATCAAGTCTCTTTACATAAGCTATCTACAAATTTTTCGAAAAAAACAATAATTATCGAGATATTCGAGGAAATGTAGGAAATTACACGTTTTCCTATAATGTATGTAAATCTAAAAAAAATAATTTTTCTCAGAAACCTTTGTTTCGAAGGACCGAGATTAACGGAACGTCAAAGTAGTATATGATATTAAGTGAACATCATATATGAGATCGATTTCAATTAATTACCAATTAATTACGATGACAAAATGGAGAAATTTTACCGAAAAAAAAAAAAAGTCCCAAATCCCGCCCCCCTCTAATTCCTTCATTTTTGTCGGAATTCAAAAAATTAAAAAGAGTTTTAGCAAATTTTATTCTATTTAAATTAGTTAGAGTAGTCTTTTGGCGTAGAAGCCAGGATTAAAAAGTTGCCAACTGTAGAACCTCAAAATTTGCGATATATCTACAGCTGCGCTCCAGATTTTTGTCTGTCACTTGAAATATGGTTTGTTTATTAACATATCTTTTTAAAAAAACAAATCCCAGAGGAGTGTAAATCGTTTGAAAATGCATCGATTTTTACACGACTGTTTTTTGATTTTTCGATACTTTCGCTCAACATATCTACGTCTGGGCCCAAGCTTTTTATCTGTGACTAGAAATATGGCTTATTTATTAACATATCTTTTAAAAATCCAAATGCCAGACAGGAATAAATCGTTTGAAAAATGGCATTTTTTTAGCACTTTTCTTTTTGTTTGGCTATCCAGGGGACCCTGCCAATTCGTCTAGGAATCTTAAATTGAAACTACTTATTGCCTATTATTAACAAAAAAACAAATGCCAGACGAATGTAAATCGTTTGATTTTCGCGGAATAGTTGACAACTCGAACAATAATTTTTTCACTGTTGGGTCCTCGGAATTTGTCTGGCGTTTGTTATATCGCGATAATTATAATTTATTTACCTATATATACAATTCCCAGATAAGAATCAAATCGTTTGATTTTGACCATTTTTTCTTACAACTTCGGATTGAAATTTTGGGCCTTCCGGCCCACGGAATTTGTCTGGCGATAAGCTTCCGTCGGATGTTTTTCTTTAAAACGTAAGTCTAACTTGACGCTAGATAGGAACAAAACGTTTGAAATTGCTCATTTTCATGAAATTTTCTTTTCTGTTTTCCGCTGAGGGGCCCTGGATAAACGTTTGATAAACACGAAAATGGTTAGTACAAATCAGGCACAAAAGGCTCCCAAAAGGCCAGATAATAACAAAAAAATCTGTCACTATCCCACGGTCTATTATAAGAGTTTTAAAAACCAGTTTTAAGGTAGCCTTCTAGGTGTTTTCTAGAAATGCAGGAAGCTAATAAAAAAGCTTCCAACAGCTTTAAAACAGGTTTTAAGAAAGGTTTTAAAACGGCCCTGACGAGGTTTTCAAGAGCGGCACTATGCCTCACTAAGGAGTTTTATGAGGGAATTTAAAAAGGTCTTAACAACCTTCATAAGAGTGGGCCCTTTTAGTCTACAAGTCGCTTTATGATGGTATTAAGGATATTGTTACAGCAAAATAGATTTTTCAAGGCATTTTAGTAATAATTTTATATATTTAAGAAACCAAAATTGTTCCTTGGGTGATAAATGATCGCTTAGTTAGCGCTACCGCGTGATGAACGCAGCCAATGTCACACCGGTCAAGAATGAACGAATATAGATGCCATGAGTCAAACTTGTTTGTATAGAAATTTAACCAATATGCAAAGAAAAATTGATAGAATTTTAAAAACATAATAACAATAACTACAGGTATTTTAAGGATTCTGCCTCACTAATAAATTTGGAAATTGCAGGATCTTTTACGTAAGATAAAATGCACCTTAAGTTATACCTAATATTGTTTCTTAAAAACTATACTATGATAAATATTTATCTAATATGTGTCTATCTCAATTTCTTATAATAAATTTAAATATTAAGTACCGATATCATTTAATATAAAATCCCGATATCCATTACTATAACTTTTATCATTCAATTTGCTGGATACCAGGATGGCGCAGTCAGTTAAAGCGCTGATACGTACATAGTAGACGTGGGTTCGAGACCTAAACAAGGTAAGTAAAATTGTTTAATTGTCACTATAATAATGAATTTATGGAATCCTAATATTAATTGAAGCATGATAGCGAAGGAATTGAAATGTGGCGCGGTGGTTGGGTGATTAAAAAAGTGTTTATTTTCATCTATTTTTTTAAAATTAGAAATAAAGATTTATTCTTCTTACGTTTAATTTATATTAATAAGTATGTAACTGTTGCAATTTTATTAATGTATTTTAGATTATTTATTTTGTAATTGTCTAATGTTAATGTTATTAATGTGATTTCTTTTTACTTATTAAGCTCATGTTTTGTTTGACTTGTACAATACAATTCTGTATATTGTCCCTAGTACGAAATATATTCTATTCTATTCTATTCTATTCTTTAACGGGCCTATACTCGTTATTTACAGAATCATAGAATAAATCTTTACATGAACTGTATTCCAACGAAACGCAAACGTGCCTTTATCGATTAACAAACTTTATTGAATTGGTATTATTTCGTTATCCAAGCGAAAGCGTAATGTATTAGATCGGTACTTATGCCGCATTAATGCTGTATCCATAGCGTAAAGATAACCTATATCGAAGTAAAGATACGACTATAGATTCTCTATATAAACTGTACAGCGTGGTTATACGGCTAGGTAAATCGAGTAAGAAAGAATCCATAAAATTGGTATTTATTTATTTATTTATTTATTTGGTAATAAATACTCAACAGGCACAGCCCCATTAAAGAGTATTGTGAAACGTACAATAAAAAATATAAATATAACAAATTTAAGTAAAAATGTATAACGTTAATATCACAAGTTACACAAATTATACATACACATATTATTAACATAAGAATACACATACTTGCCTACATATCACAGACATTACATCAGATCTTCTAATATATTTTTTAACCTACTTCGAGTGCAATGAAAAATATCAACAGTATCTTGTATGCTATTATATAGTGAACACATCCGATATAAAGGTGAATTAATTTGACTGTTCGTGTGAGCTGTTTCTAGGTAAAATGTTCCAGAATTTCTAGTGGAATGAGTAGGCACATTCAGATGAATTAGTGATAGATAGGAAGAATCATTTATGCCGTTATTTAAAATTTTATGTAAATACAATACACAACTTATTCTCCTGCGTTTCTCTAGTGAATTAAGATCGTATTGTAGTAAAAGGTCTTCTTTTGGTAAGATATTCTCCATTTTCTTTGTAGTTAAGATATCTTAAAAATTTGTTTTGAATTTTTTCTATGTTATTTATTTGATATCTATAATATGGACTCCGTATTATGGAACAATACTCTAAAATACTTCGTACAAAGCTTATGTATAATTGCTTAATGCATTTAAGATTGCTGAACTGTCGCGAGTTACGTACAAGAAATCCATACATTTTACTAGCCTTATTTGTCATAATCATGATGTGTTTATTAAAAGTAATTTGTCTATCTTATGTTACACCTAAGTGTCTCATTTCACTCACCCTGGCCAGTGTTGCTTCCTGAATATTATAGGAGTAATCAATAATGTTAAGTTTTCTTGTAAATGTCATAATACTACATTTATCAATATTAAATAAAAGCTTATTTTCAGTCGACCAAGTATATATATTGTTTAGATCATTTTGTAGTTTCAGACAATCTGCTCTTTCATCGATTCTAAGAAATATTTTTAGGTCATCTGTGAATAATAATATTTTTTGATGATTCAATGGAATTTGTTATGCTATTAATAAATATTAGGAACAGCAGTGGCCCCAGGTTAGATCCTTGAGGAACACCAGATGTAGCTACAAATGGTTCTGAAACATATCCTTCATAAATACTCGTTGCTTACGACTCTGTAAATAACTTGACATAAATTTAATTAGGTTTTCATGGAAACCAAATTCATTACATTGCTTACTAATTAGTATTTTATGAGAGACAGTATCAAATGCTTTTTGAAAGTCAGTATATACTACATCAAACTGACCTCTATCCTCTAATGTGTCCGATATAAATTGTGTAACATTACTTAGGTTACTGGCAGTGGATCTATATTGCATAAAGCCATGTTGATGTACTGATATTTGATTTTGGACTGCATTATATATATATTTAAAAATTATAGATTCAAAAAGTTTTGCGGGTGCTGGTAGTACTGCGATAGGCCTGTAGTTTTCTATGTTTTTCTTGTGTCCTTTTTTAAATATAGCACATATTTTGACCTCTTTCCAGGCATCAGGAAATGTTTTAGTTCTTAGACTTAAGTTAAACAATATATTTAATGGCTGCACAAAAAAATCAACACAACCCTTGATTATATATGATGGAATTTTATCTGGGCCTACAGCTTTGTTTACTTTCAAATATTTTACTGCTTCGTATATGTCCTCATTTGTGATTGTATTTAATATTACTTCATTAACATGGAGTGCTTGCTTTATGTGTGAAATATCAGTATTATTGTCTACAGTGTAAACACTACTAAAATGACTAGCAAAAGCATCAACTATAGCAGGCCCTGTTCTATATTCATTGCCTCTCAAATTCATCACGTTTGGAATAGCTACGGATTCTTTTTTATTGTTAATGAACTGCCAGAATAATCTAGAGTCTTCGCCTATGTCTTGTTGTATTTTGTTTATGTATGTTTGATAAGCCAAATCTATGTCTCTTTTCAGTTTATTTCTTAAATTAACATACTCGTTTTTTAAATGTACTAGTCCAGTTTTTTTATATTTTTTCCGAAGGTTTTCTTTTTTCTTTAAAGTTCTAATAATTTGTCTGTCAAACCATACAGGGTATTTTTTACTTGGTTTGGTTTTAGGCAAACAAGTGTCAAAAATACTGTATATTTTTGAGTAGAAAAAGTCAACAGCATGGTTAATAGCAAACTGCTCGAGCTCAGTCCAATCTGTATTCATAAACAAGTCATACATAAGTGCAGTTTCCTTTTCTAAAATTATAATTGCTTACCTTATTTGCATTTATGTCTTTGAATTTATCAACATTTACTGACAGGTGAATTTGTAAAGTAGGATGATGCTTATCTTCCTCGACCAGTCCAACTAACGCCCGACTCATTTCACAATTGACGTTTGCTATTACAAGATCTAATAGGCGGTTCATATGATTTAAAATACATAATATTGTTGTTTGTGTAATATTCATTTAATTTAGAAATATTAAAATCACCTATTATGAGATAATTACTGTTGTACAGATGTGGTAAGTTTTCTAAGAAGTTAAACAAGTTTTCGAGTGATAACAAAGAGCAATTTGGGGCAACATACACTGCAAATATGTATAGTGAAATACTTTCGCTAATAGTAATTTTTACGCAAAGGATATCAATATCTGAATCGTTAAGATTTAAAGTAACTTCATGACATTGATAACAATTCTTTATGGCTAACAGAACTCCTCCTCCATTACATTTTCCTGCTGATTCAAAATCTCTATCCCTCCGAAAAACCATGAATTCACTGGGAAAAAGTTCACTGTTATACACAGTGGGTTTTAGCCAACTTTCTGTTATTACAAGGATGTCGTATTCTTCGGATGTGAGAGAAATTGCATTATAAAAACTTGTAGTCTTGGTGTTTAAACCTCTGACATTTTGGTAAACAATACACAATTTTTTATCACTGTTATTTATACTTTGTAAGTTCGGATGATGTATCTCAATCGAATTTAATTCCAGTCTGAGATTGGATGTGTCGACTAATGTACTAAAAAAAGAATCCTGTTGAGAATCGCTACTGGTATGCGCTGAACGAGGGTTATCTAAAAATCGCCTTCCCATCTTGAAGTCAAACCTGTCAAATATCACCTTTTTAGGCCAAAAGCTTGGTTCATAAATTTTAGCTTGCATTTGAGGGTCAACTACCACCATAAAAGACTGATTATCTTTTCCAGCATTAATTGTAGGTAATTTCTTTATATAAACATCATTGGTATTAGACCGCTTTTCGATATATTGCTTTATATTTTCCTCAGATATGGAATCTGGCACCTTGGATACAAATAACAATATTTTTTTGTTAGGTTTATCGTTGCGACCATGAAGGTTATCATCTCCATCACCACATCCTACTTTGGGTTGTCTTCGTCGTCTTCTTCTTATTTCACGAAAACCTTCATTTCTAGAGGGCTCTGTACCAGTATTTTCCTTTGAAAACACTGGAGGAGATGAACCAACAGTGCTTGCTGATTTTGTTTCCTACCATTTTGGTATTGTTCATGGTTGTTAAAGCAACATTCTCCCCAGCAGCTGATGAAGGTGTTACTGCTTTCGTATTTATTTTCACTTTTCTTGAGGACGTAGATCTGGTAAGTGCAGCCTTGTAGGGGAAGGCGTTGATGTTCAATGACTCGACTGAACCAGCTTGCAGTGAACTTTTCAGACTTTCAGTTTGTGTTAAAAGTCTAACTATGTCGATATTACTTTCACGAATAGCTTTTATTTCATTTCTTAATAACGTACATTCCTCCTGGTATTTGTCTTGATGTACTGACATATTTCTTTTCATTTCATTGATTACCTGCATAAAAGATGCTTGTGTTTCCTTTAGCGTAGCTTCAAAAACTTCAAGCACTTTGGAAATATCTTGTGATGGAATATTTTCCATCATTTCATTTAATTTAGAGTTAACTTCCATCAATTGTTTATTAAGTTCAAGCACATTATCAATATCGGTGATACTGTCATAGCAGTCAGCAGTAATAGCGCAATCTTCTTTCTTTTTTAAGTTCCAGACATTTAACTTCAGTAGGTGTAATTTTGGAGCACAATTTACAATGCCCATTTGAGCACTTATCGCAAATAAAAATTTGTTTTGCGTCTAAATTTGTAGCTTTGCACTGTTTATAATTTGCACAATTCATTATGTTACTCAACATTACCAGACATGTAAAATCACGAAATCCGACCCTGATCTTGAATTTTATATTTACATTTTTTATATTTCTTAGGTTTTATCACTACATGATTAATTTTGTTATCCACAAAAAACAAGAAAAGGTTTCTAAGAAATTTAAAAGATAAAATCCTCTCAAAGTTTAGATTGGTTTATGCAGTTTATTGAATTATTAGTGTATATTGATAGTTTTATCTTATCACTATGGTGCACTTGCACTATCAGCTACTTATTGGTACAAAAATCAGAATTAAAAACTCAATTCTTCCCACTAAATAACACTGATTAAGGAGCACACACAAAATATGCTGTATAGCACATTGACATTCCACATCACTAAAAGTATTTAGTATATATGAGAGAAGCTAAGGTCTCAACAATTTTTTTGGCAGTACCATTACCACTCATTATTAAAGGAGGTGAAAAAACTAAAATTGTGATTTAGTGTGTGTACAAGAATCAAAGGCCTCAAAAAATTTTTTTACTTCATCCACCCCCACTACCAAAAATCTTTTGCGCTTTACATATTGCAACAGATTCGCTGGAATCCAACGTGTTGATTAAACTTCTAATATTTTTGAAACTTTTAGTATAATACAATGCCGCCTGCAGCCAAGTGCCACACCTCGTAACAATAGGTTTCGGTGGCAGCAGTATCCTCGGGTAATGTTCATAGAACTGAGAGATTCTACTCGGTGCCTTCAAGAAAATTTTCTTTACTTCTGAAATTAAGTCATTCACATCGGGAATTAAATCGCTGATTTTTTCTGCCACTGGATACAATTCATGCGCTGCGCATGTAAAATGAACTAAATCGAGATATTTCTCTTGCAAGACCTTCCCTGTCTTAAGCATATATTCCATGCAATCAGTGACTAATAAAATAAACATGTTTTTATTACATTGCTTCGATTCCCGCCAAAACCACTTAAGCCTGTCTTTTACTGAGGTAACAATCGTGACGTGATCAGTTTTTTTCATAAATTTGCGCAACACTAAACGTGGTTTCACAGCTTCTCCTTTATGTAAACTCCATAAAAGGATATTAATTATTTGGCAGCCTGTTGCATCCTTTGCTTCGTCAATACTCAGACATACGTATTTATTTTGAAGATCTTCTCGAATTTTCTCCAACCTCTTGTTACATTCTTCTTTAAGATAGCATTTCCAAAGATATGATTCATCTGGAAGCTTGAAATTCGTGTATTTTTCTAAAAATTGTCTAAAGTGCGGACCTTTCAGTTGGTACCATAGAATGTCGAACGAAATCATGAAATTAAATTCAACTTGAATTCATCCGCACTTAAGGCTTTAATATTTGATACATGTTTCACCAATTGACATGGTAATCAAAGTTGCACTTTCCCTTAAAATCAACCATTGTTTTACAGGCATCACAGTGCACGTTGACACCATCAAAATAAAATTCGGGGTAGTTTTCTATTCTTTAACGAGCTAACACGTCGTCGCGTCTTTTAACTTTTGGCATTTTGCGTAATATAAACACGATAAGAACTACGCAGAATTACTAGACAAATAGTTTCACTAACGAATTACGCGGAATACTAAATCCATTTATTCCATTTCCAATACGAAGTTGTACAGGATACTGCAATAGTATATTGCAGTATGTCTCTCAGGTTCGAATGTAGTTCACGTAGATTAGGTGATATAAAGAATAATTATTTTGCAAAGGCGAAGTCCGCAATAAAATATCAGACAGTGACATGCATACCTCACTTTCTTCACGTGAGTATGATCAAAGGAAGACTTCAGACCCACCCAAAAAATTTGTTGACAGTTAATGCAAGTAAGTCGCGAAACCACAGGTAGAGATTAAAGTTATTGGCATGAAATTTTCCCCAATTATTTACCTCTATATTATATATTTTTAATAAATATATTAGATCTTATATCTCTTGAATCTATACCTAATAATAATAATAATATTTAAAAAATGTCAAATTATGCAATTTGTCAATCACTGCTGCCAACTCTTCTAGTAAACTGAGAGTTGGAAACAGTGTTTGACAAATTGCATAATTCGACATTTTTAAAATATTGTAGACTACGAAACAACCTAATAGACTATTTATATTCAATGGAAGCAGGTAAAGATAATGAAAACGATGTTATGATTATTATATTATAGGTATTTAATTGTTGCAAAGTTTGGAAATTAGACGAGTTGGTCAACATGTGCAGTGAATTACAGTGATACCATTATACTGTAACGTGTTTCCACCCTTAGGAAACTACCCCTTGCAAATTCCGTGGGTTCCAAAGATTATAACAAGAGATGTCCACTAACACACTTTATTAAATATTTACTGGGTACTTCACAATACTATTATTAATTTAAATACACTTTACTGACTAAAATCACAATGTTTATCACTTTGTTTATCTTGGAAGTCTTAACCTCACTTTCTATACTTTCTGAACTTTCTGAACTACTCGCCGACAATGCGATCGCTCTTTTATACCTAAAAATGACAGATCTCGATTGTTCTGTGATGACGCCACCATTCTCTCTATAATTCCAGATGTCACTTTGGAATCTTCTGGTAGGTTCTTTTTCGAGTAGGTGCAAATACACTACATTCATTCAGACATTCGATCTGTTGAAGTCTGCCTACTTTTTAGTAACATAACCTTAAATTTTAAGGGGTGCAACATATTACACTGCCCCCTCCTTAAGCCTGAACGTCCCGGTCAGGCAATTCAGCCTCTTTCACATACTTCGCCAGTCTATCCAAGTGTACGATCTTCATCTTGGACTTTTTGTTTCGTTGAATACGATAGACGACATCATTAATTCGGGTAATAACAGTGTACGGTCCATCCCAAGGAGGTTGAAATTTCGGGGGTCTCCATTCCTTCCGCTGTGGGTTGTACAGCCAAACCAGATCCCCCACCTTGAATCCCCCTGTACTGGCATTCTGATCATAACGGGCCTTCAAGCGGTTACTAGTTCTGTTCATCAGCTCTTGATCATTCTTTGGCTGTTCTCGACTTCCATTCCTGTAGTTGCTCATCGAAAATGGTTCTCCACGGGCAGCACAATTTTTACACTTGTGACACCAGGCCTTCACATCCTGGCGACTATTAACCCAATAGAACTGTTCCCGTGCTCTACTCAATGTCTTGTTTATGCCGAAGTGTCTGCTGGACGTTTCATTATGTGCTTCCTGGAGTACTTCTGGTACACGACACCTGGGAATCACTAGACGCATGGCAACCTGCTTCCCATCTGGGCTTTCCCATGCTCTCCTCAAAAGCCCATCTACGACCGTAAGTGAATCCCATTGTGACCATAAAGCCTTCAGCCCCACTTCTTTGTTGGAAACATCCTTCCATGCTGGACGCGTTCCCTCTTCTTTTGCTCTCAACATGGGTCCGATTTCTACATCGCGCAATTGCTCTTGCCTCAGAGTTTTCTTTGACCAACTCTCTGGGAGATCAACCTTGACAGTGTTGACTTCAACCATGTTTGACAATCTTTCCACCTGAGGGTAGCGCTTGCAATCTTCTTTGTCTGGTTTTCTGGATAATGCAGGAGTTTTGACTGCCTGCGTTGTCAACAGCCTGGTTTTCTCGCATTGGTCGTTCACTTTTGACAGAATAAATTGTTCGTTCCCAATCCTTAACATTCGCTTTCCTACGTCAACAATAAATCCATACTGTTCCATAATGTCCAGTCCCAAAATGAAGTCATCCGTAATGTCAGCCACGATGACCCTGTGGTCGAACCTCAAATGCCCAATCTGCAAACCCAGGTCTACTTCTCCATGAACCGTAGCCCTGTCCCCCGTAGCTGTCCGGGCGATCACTTCTTCATTTTGCCTCTTGGTAATCTTTATGCCCGATATAAATCCTGGCCGTACTATTGATGACGTAGTACCTGTGTCGATGGTAAACAAACATTTTCTTCCGTTCACATATCCATGCAACAACAGACTGCTTGCGATTCTTCGAAGCTGGGAAATCTTTATTTCTCTGGGGTCACTGCATTCCCTAGCCAGAACAACCCCCTTGGTACTGTTTTCCTGCTTCTCTTCAAGATTCACAGCATTTACTCGACTCTCCGAATTCTGCTGTCGACAGTCTCGCTTCATGTGTCCTACCTTGCCGCAGTTGTAACATTTAATACCTCCACTCGGCTTTCCTTTATTTTGTTGTTTTCTCTGCTCCCTAAGATCATCCACTTTGTTCAATAATTTGGTAAACATTTTCTGCATCTCCGTCAACATAGGGTTCTGGTTCATTTCTGGTTGCGATTCTTCGAGAGTCACAGCTCGCACTCTCGACCTTGGAGTATCCCTGTAAGCGGCTTCTACTTCGAGTGCACGCACCAAAGCTTCGCTACTACTTTGGTGTCTCGTCAGCCTCAGAACTCGCCTGACCTCTTCGTCCCTTATACCATCTAAAAAGGCCCCTACGGCTAATTGTTCCTGAAATTCTCTAGGTGCACTCGGATACGCCAGGTGTGCCAGTCTCTCTATCGCAGCTTCGAATTCTTGTAAACTCTCTCCAGCCTTTTGTGTTCGTGATTTTAGCTGGGCTTGGTATACTTGGGCGAGATGTTGGTCGCCATATCTCAAATCCAATGCAGCTTCCAAGACTTTGAAGTCCCTTTGTTTCTCAATTGGGATGGTTTGGAGTAACTCTGAGGCTTGGCCCCTTAACGCCAGAACTAATGCCATGGCCTTTTCCTCATTATCCCAGTTGTTCGCACACGCTGCCGCCTCAAACTGCCTCTTGTACGTCATCCAGGAACCTTGGCCGTCAAAAGAAGGAGGTTTTAGTCGCTGACCTGATGATACCACCTGCTGGCTTCCTCTATCTCTCAACTGTCGTTTAAGCCGGTCTATTTCTCCTTTGACTTCTTCTTCGAACTTGTTTACTTTTTCTTTAACTTGACCGACTTCTGTCTCGACTTCACCTACTTTTTCTTCTACCTTGTTTATCTCTTCTTTGACTTCACTCTTTAATTCCTCGTTGGCAGAAATGATAGCGTCCTGCTGTATTTTCATTTGTTCATTCAGAATTTTCCTTAATTCTTCTTGGCGTCTTTCTTGTTCCTCTTTCTCCTCTTGACGTCGTCTTTCTTGTTCCTCTTTCTCCTCTTGACGTCGTCTTTCTTGCTCTTCTTTCTCCTCTTGCTGTCGTATCTTCAGGTCCTCCATCATTTTCTTCAATTCATCTTTTTCTTCTTGACGTCTTCTTTCTTGCTCTTCCTTTTCTTCCTGGCGTCTTCTCTCTTCATCCTGACGTCGTTTTTCTTGCTCTTCCTTTTCTTCTTGGCGTCTTCTCTCTTCATCCTGACGTCGTTTTTCTCGCTCTTCCTTTTCTTCTTGGCGTCTTATTTCCTGATCTTCCATAATTTTCTTTAATTCGTCCCTTTCTTCTTGACGCCGTTTTTCCTCCTCTTGGCGTCTTCTTTCTTGCTGTTCTTTTTCTTCCTGACGTTTTTTCTCCTGTTCTTCTTTGTCTTCCTGCCGTTGCTGCGCCATCATTTTTTGGAATTGTTCGAATAAGTCCTGTATTTGTTTATCGGATGCCATACTTCTTGTTGTTACGGGCATACGATGAAATTAAAATAAAATAAATTTAACTGTCACGTCAATATCGGTAATGGAACTTCCTAGACAAATCTCGAAATAGCACGAAAAAGTCTTATCCAGAGTCTTTTGTCACTATCCAGTTCAGAGAATTTAATAATCTCCACTAATGTCCAAATAGAAAAGTTCTAGAAATTTTCACGCACTAAATGAGTCTTTTTCAGTGTCTCTATCACTTCTCAGTTCAAAGGATTTAATTATCACACTAATGTCCTAATAAAATGTTCTACAATGTCTCAAAAATGCACTTAACACTATTTTCCTGTTCGAAAATAACCCTCGAACAATGTCCAGTAAATGAGTCCTCTGTGCTAACTCGAACACTCCAGCACAACTTCAGAGCTCCTCTTGTCATAAAATTCCGCTTCTGACACCAATTTGTAACGTGTTTCCACCCTTAGGAAACTACCCCTTGCAAATTCCGTGGGTTCCAAAGATTATAACAAGAGATGTCCACTAACACACTTTATTAAATATTTACTGGGTACTTCACAATACTATTATTAATTTAAATACACTTTACTGACTAAAATCACAATGTTTATCACTTTGTTTATCTTGGAAGTCTTAACCTCACTTTCTATACTTTCTGAACTTTCTGATCTACTCGCCGACAATGCGATCGCTCTTTTATACCTAAAAATGACAGATCTCGATTGTTCTGTGATGACGCCACCATTCTCTCGATAATTCCAGATGTCACTTTGGAATCTTCTGGTAGGTTCTTTTTCATTCAGACATTCGATCTGTTGAAGTCTGCCTACTTTTTAGTAACATAACCTTAAATTTTAAGGGATGCAACATATTACAATACTGTGCGCCATGACACTTTTTACTGAACTTTTTTTCGTGCAAATCGTCAATTATGTGGTAATAAGTGTACAGTGCCTAGGTCATTGTTAAATTAAATCTGAAAAATCGTTCGGAAAAAACTCTTTAAAACTGTAGAAGGCCTTAGTTTTTAAGTAACCTTTAATTTTATTTTTAAATTGCAAAAAGTTTAAGTTTTTCACTGAATGAGGAAGAGTATTGTAAAATTTGGCAGAATAATAAACTGCTCCGTTTCTAGATCTCGTAAGTTGAAGAAAATTGACATTAATTTTATCACAATTCCTTGTTGTATATTCATGGATTTGGCTGTGCGTTACATATTGATGTTTATTTTGTTTAAGATAAAGTAAACACTCGAGAATATAAACACAAGGCATAGTTAATATCTTGAGATTAATGAATTGGTCTTTACAATCATCTCTGTATCTAAAGTACATCACAATATATTTTGCACCTAGATGTGACCATCTGTATGTGCACCTTACAACCTATAACTTATGAATACATATTATATCTTATATTTCTTATCATCTAAGATGAGATATTATGCGAATGCATCTACGTTGTAAGCCAAAAATGTTGGAAGCGTGGGCTGAGTGCCCTCAATTTAAAATTCCGTACAACATATTTGCATGAAAAGAACCATAATAAGCCGTGAGTAGGTAGTTAAGGGATACTGTGTTGACAAGGTTGCGAAGGAAATAAATATTTTTAGAGAGTTTAGTCGATAGTTTTCTCATATGTTCTTCCCAGGACAATATTGAGTCCAAGTACACACCTAGAAATTTTACGGATTCATCGGTCTGTTCTTCTCGATCCCTGTTTCGCAATGTAAATGTTAATGATTGTGTCTTGTCATCATTTAGTTTTAACCTATTGATTAAAAACCATTCGTATATAGGTTCTTCAGTTTCTGTGGCAGTCCGTTTTAGTTCATCAGGTATGAAATTAGTGTTTAATGCAGTGGTATCATCTGCAAACAGTATAAAGTTTGTGTTATCATCAGAATTGGCAAGGTCATTGATGAATATTGTGAATAGTATGGGACCCAACACAGAACCCTGAGGAACACCATGAGTAACTCTACGTTTTTGGGAAGTGCATAGGTTATAGTTAACATATTGGAATCTATTGGATAAGTAAGAATTAATAAGTGCCACACTGTCAGGATGAAAATTATAACCTAATAATTTATCTATGAGAATTTCATGCGAGACACAATCAAAAGCCTTAGATAGGTCAAAGAAACTAGCAGTTGTATATTTCTTGTTTTCAAATGTATCAAGGACAATTTGAACAACATTATTGATTGCGAGAGTTGTGGATCGCTTATTCCTGAAACCATACTGACAGCAGTGAAATAGGTTGTTATGTTCAAAGTATTCATTGATTTGATTTTTTAATGCTGTTTCAATAATAATAATAATAATAATAATAATTAATTTATTCATCACATAAAATTTCACATACATGTAGTACAAAATTTATCGGACGAGTCAAATGATTTAAAAACAACATAAATACAGATATAGTATAGAGATAAACAGTATGAGTAATTAATTGTATAAAATAAGTCATTGTATAAGATATGTAATTGTATAAAACAGCCAATTATAAAATATGTAACAAACAAGAAACGTTGAACATCATTGCATTTCCAGATATTCGGCAAGGGAGTAAAATGCCATATTTAACAAATAGTTATGTAGTGTCACTTTAAATTTGTTGAAGTTATCAATTACTCCAAACAGAGATATGAACTTATTATAGCAGATAATACCTTGGTATACGTGGGAGTTTTGGCCAACAGAAAGTCTCGAAAATGGTAGATGTAAATTATTTTTATTGCGTGTGTCATGGGCATGTACTGACCTATTTCTAGTTAATAAATGTTCATGCTTCTTTGTATTTAAGATCAACAAATAAATGTACAGGGATGGAAGAGTGAGAATACCGAGATTTTTAAATATTTCTCTGCAGTGAGTTCGGGGATGTACTCCGACCATACAGCGTATAGTTTTTTTCTGCATTATAAATACCTTCTCAAAATGGGCCGATGATCCCCAGAATATAAGTCCATAGGACAGAATTGATTGAACAAGGCCAAAATAGGCCAATCTTAATATTTCTGCCGTAACAGTGTTACGTAGCTGTCTTATCAAAAAACAAGTTGAGCCCAATTTATAAATTGTGTGGTTAATGTGTTTTTCCCAGGTCATCTTTTGATCTAGGGTCACCCCCAAGAACTTTGTGAAATCAACATGCTCAACAGAGAGATGATTCATTTTTATGAGAACACTATAGTCGTGGTTTGCAGTTTTAGGTAAAAATGACATATATATGGTTTTACTTATATTAACTAACAGACCATGACTTACACAAAACTTATGAAATTCATCAGCACAGGTATTGGCCTTTTCAACAGCTAGATCGATAGAATCATCCGTTATACAAAAGTTACTGTCATCTGCGTAGAGTACTTTCAGATTAGGACTAGTGCACGATTGGGATATGTCATTCATGAATATTATGAAAAATAAAGGACCTAATACCGAACCTTGTGGTACACCCACGGTTACGTCCTTTGGATCCGATTTAACATTATCAATAACTACAATCTGCTTTCTCTCACTTAGATAACTGGACACCCATTCATGTGCGACACCACGCACCCCAATTCTGGCTAGTTTTTCTAAAAGCAGTTTGTGATCCACTGTGTCAAATGCTCGACTTAAGTCGAAAAATAGCGTTATTGGGTATGTTTTATTATTTAGTGATTCATAAATAAAGTTGCAGACCTCCGAGATGGCAGTGTGGGTTGATTTGTGTTTTCTGAAGCCATTTTGAAATGATGCTAATAGGTTGTTTGACTCTAGGAAATTACTTAATCTATTATTATAACTGATATCAAAAATTTTTGCTAATTGGCTCTGTAGGCATATGTTTCTATAGTTACTCATTTCAATAATTGATCCTTTGTTTTTGAATACTGGTACAGACTTGGACAGTTTTAAGAAATCAGGATATTGACCAGATTTAAAGGATTCATTTACTAAATAAGATAGTGGAGAACAGATAATGTCAGATACTGCTGTTAGAATTTTCCCATTAATTTCATCTATACCTGGTGTTGGTTTAATAGTACTTTTGTCTAATATTGTTTTTATTTCCTGAGGGGTTGTCGGGTATAAGTAGAAAGATTTATCAACATATGGGGAGAGAATTATGTGATTATAGTTTGGCTTAGGACATGCAATATCTATAAAAAACTCATTGAAATTGTTACACATTTGTTGCCTATCTGAAATTATTTCGTTATTCTTAGTTATAATTTCTTGTGGGTGATTTTTATTGTTGGAATCATTTTTTATTTCATTAATTATACGCCAACTTTCTTTTGGTAAATTTGAGGTGTTGGCTAGTCTATCATTATTATAACTAATTTTTGATTGTTTGATTTTTTCATTATAGATCATTTTTAGTTCTTTATATCTTGTTCGTATAATTTCGTTATTGTTAGATTTATATAGTTTCGACATTTCACAGAGCGTTTGATGCAATTCCTTAAGTTCTTGTGTAAACCATTTTTTATTATTATTATTATTATTCCCATTTATCCTAATTTTCTTAAATGGGAAAGCATTGTTATAGTGGAAGATTAACGTTGAGAAAAACTCATTAAATTTACTGTTAAACTGATTAGCACCATACATCTCATTCCACTGCTCATTTTTTAATATGGTTTTAAAGGTATCTATATTGCTATTAGAGGTATCTCGCTTATATATAACCTTACTACTACACAAAGGCATCATTGGTAATTCGATTGTAAAATTACTTACTTGCATTGTGTGATCGGATAAATAAGTTTCTTCTACAGAGATGCTATTATGAGGCATATTGGTAAACACAACATCTATCATAGTAGCGGAAAGTTCAGTTATTCGTGTTGGTTTATTTACTATATTTTTTAGACCAAATTCATTAAATAGGTTAAAGACTTGCATGCTGTTATTATTATCACATAAAAGATTTACATTAATGTCTCCACAGACAACATAATAATAATTGGTATTATACAGTTCACATAATAATTCATATAATTTTTCTAGAAATATTCCTAATTCACTGTTGGGTGTACGGTATAATGTAATTATATAAAGTTTTAATTTGGTATTTAAAATGTTAGAGACCGCTATTGTCACCTCAAAGTGTTTTTCGATACTGGAAGTATAGTTAAAAGCTTTTAGTTTCATGTTGTTTTTAGCAAGTATGCATGTGCCTCCATGCACAAATTCTGAACGACAAAAACTATTTATTAATATGTAATTTTTGAATTTAATTGAATTAATGTCACATAATTTTAGCCAATGTTCTGATAAACAACAAATATCAATATCCTGAGACTCTAGGAGTATTTCTAAGTCACTAACTTTAGCCGCTATGCCCTGTATATTGAAATGCATGATGTTCACACATTTACTTGACATACAATTGTTTGTATTTGTAGATGTTAAACAGAAATTTTTTCTTATGTCACTAATACTATCTACTGTATGGTGAATTGTTGGTCCAGAAAAGCTTGCAGCTCCTCCACTGTGGTTACTAGAAGAGTTATTCTTACTACTGTTATTAAACGTATTGGGATCCTTATCAGTTACTTCTCTAAAAAAGATTCAGGTCTTTCTTCATTATTATTTTCTCTAACAATGTATTTAACGTGGTCCTTAAAGTTAAACCTTTTAAATCCTACACCTCTAGGCCAGAAGCTAGGAGTATAAAATTTTTCTTTAAGCTTAAAGTCAGCACCGACCATGTAACATTTATGTTTGCCATTATCGATATATTCCATATCATGTTTTAGTTCATTAATTACAATATCCTTTTCGCTCTCACCTGTTTGCCTTTTTATGTAATCAGCTATGTCGTGTTTTGTTACGTCTGCATTCACCCTATATATGTACATCCACACTTTAGGAGCAATACCTCCAAATTTGCCATTTTTATCCTCACCTTGACCGAGCTGTTTTTTGTGGGTTCTTCTTCTATGTACTGTTGTCCAGCTTTTTCCATCATTATTTGAAGCAACCTGAGTATTATTATAAGTTTCATTTATTGATTGCACAAGCATGTTTTGATTTTCTAATGAAGTGGGGAGATCATGCTTTGGATTAGCCAGATCTATAATATTTTTCATTATTTTCCTTTGCTCTGATTCATAAATTTTGGTGTTATTATTTTCCGGATTTGTTTTAGAACCACTGGGCATTTCGTTATTTCTTTGATTTGGTTTGTTACTGTTTTTACAGTTCTTATCTTCTACTTTATTCTTATCTTCGAGGATATCTATAAGTTTTTGCTTATCATTTATGATAACTTCTTTGTCATGAATTAGCTTTTTGTACAGCATAATTTGTTTTGTTAAACTTACTTTTTCATATATTATAGGTTTGCATTCTGTGCATAAAAATAATAATGCTTTGTTTTTCAGTGCAAATACTTTTGCCTCTGTTGCTGATACATTGGCACATGTTATGCAGAATGTGTTTTCACATAATTCACATGCTGCAGGGTTGCCTAGATTCTCTTTCTTACATTTAAAGCAGGAGCACACACCAGACATTGTGTCCTGTTGACATGTAACTATTTTGATAGTAGTAATTTTCACAGTCAGTATAAGCTCCCAAACAATTTTATGTTTTTAGGGGTAAAATAGAATTCTCCCCGGCCTTTTGATACCACGAAGATGTATTTTTATTAATTTTGAGCATTTTTCAACCCTTTCCTCTGGGTCTTATGGATTCTGTGATGGGGGCCAAAAAATCAGCTATTTTAACATTGTCCTTTAATGCATGTGACTTTATTTCTAAATTAAAATCTCTAGTTATAGCCCTGTCAATGAACGTTCAATAAGTGTATCATACTAGCTGTTCTTCCAGAATTGTGTGTTGTGATATCAAACTTAGTGATCTATTATCTCAATCAAAAGATGTTAGTGATGAAATAGCATGTTCACATGATGAATTGATATCAGTGGATGAATTGATATCATTGACAACATCAAATGAAGAATTAAAAATTGAAAATAATCATCTGAAAATTGAAACAAAAAATAGTTCAATTGGAAGAAAAAATAAAAGAGTTATCCAAAGAATACATCTTATATCAAAAAAAAAATACAATATGACCCCTGCTCCATGGAGAATTTGAATAGTAACAAAGACCTAAAGACATTCATAGCAGTCGAAGTTGAAAGGAGATTATCCACTGTTTTAGATGATTTGTTACGGATAAAAGTTAAAATAAATCATTTAGAAACCATAAACAGAACAGGTCAAGCAAAAAAAAAAGAGTAACAAAAAAAGTCAATACATTCCATCAAACAAAAACTTATCTCAAGACAAATAAATCAGTGACCCCCAAACAAAAATCAGATCAGTTAATTCAAAATGAGCTGGAAGTTAAACAGAGAATGATAATGAATGATTTAATTAACTTAAACCCAAACATTCCGGAAAGTACCCCAATAAATGAGTCATCAGTGTCTGCTGAAATCTCTAACCCTAATTCACTATCTACTGAGGAAAATGAAAACTTCATTATAGTTCCATCTAAGAGAGGAAAAAAACCAAAACAACTTAACCTAAATCAGTATTCAAATAAAACGACTGGCAATAATAGCAAAGGTACTGGTGCGGCGAGTAGTCTTCTTGCGCCTGCCCCCACCACAAATTGGATATGGGTAGGAGGTCTGAGAGAACCAGTCACTCTCGAGCACACGAAGGAGTACATCTCACTAAAGTGGCCAGACTCATCGATTTTATGCTACGACCTAAAGTCCAAGGGATGTAAGAAGTGCTTCAAAGTTGGCAGTTCGAAAATGTCTACGGAGGAGCTTATGAAATCGGAAAGTTGGCCGGAGGAGGTAATTAATACCTCCTCCGGCCAACTTTCCACATCCCTTCCTCGCCAGATCAAAAGCAGACCATGCTGGATAATTTGCAACAATCCTGTACTTCAAAATCTTGTTTTAAAATAGCTCATGTTAATGTACAATGTTTAAGTAATAAGTTAAACATTGTTGATGTTTTTAATCACACTGAGAATATAAACATTTTATGTATATCAGAGCATTGGGCTACTTCCGATGAAATCGAGAATCTAACTATCCACTATCCTGATGGCTAGCTATTGTAGAATTAATAGACGTCATGGTGGTGTTGCTATTTATGTTGACAATATTGTTAAATCAAAAATTAATACTGCTACATTTTTGAGTAACTTAACTCTGAGATGAGAGATTTGTTGCTTAGTTTTGTGTTTTAAAAGAAAAATTTTGTTATTAGTCATTTATAGGCCTCCTTCTGGAGACTTCAATATTTTTTTGGCTAAATTGTAGGGATGTTTAATCCTTCTCAACAAAAAATATGACCACCTAATTCTTTGTGGGGATCTTAATGTAGATTTTCGCTCAAATTCACATAATAGGCAACTACTATCTGACATTTTTGAATCATTTAATATCTCCACTTATCTCAATGAACTCATTCGAGTAGTAAGTAATATATCCAAGTCCAAGATGGAGGCGGACGTGTTGCGATCGAATGCCGAGTGTAAAAATATATGTAAATACTGTAAGAAACCTGTTATAAATTGTGTTAAGTGTAATAAGTGTGAGGAAATATTTCATCCTCGTTGTATGATACAAGCATCACAAGTGAAAAACCCGATTTGCCGGCATGAATTGCCTAAAAATGAATCGCAGAGTGAGGTTAATGTTAGTATGCATTATGAAGCTGATATTAATATTTATGTGGCAGAAAATAAACTGCTGAGACAGCTGGTCAGAGAGATGGAATCGAAGTGCAATATTCTAAGTGACAATTGCGATTTATTGAAGGAGAAAATTGGATTTCTCAGTGATAAACTTGAAAAATATGAAAAAAAACCTATCGCCATAGAAAAAAACGCAAATATCAACCAAGTCTCTCAAGGTCAACGTTCACTTAGCAATAAAAATGCGCCTGCCGTACAGGCAGCCCAGGTGGCAGCCAAATATTCAACAGTGACAACCAATGGTGCCAACATAACGTCAGCCTTGGTATTAAAATTCCTTTACACTAACATAGCATCACTACCAGCTAAACTTCAAGAATTTCTAACTGTAGTTACCGACACAGATCCAACGGTGATATTAGTTGCGGAAACGTGGCTGTCACAAAGCATCCCGGACACCTTAGTGAGCATACCAAATTACAAAATTTTCAGATGCGACCGGCAAACGGGAAGAGGCGGAGGTGTCTGTATATATGTTAAGGAATCTCTTGGCAGCGACATTTTACGGACGAAAGTGTTTGAGAATTATACAACTCCGGTCGAATCAATCTGGGTAGAAATAAGGCTCAGGGATTTGGTTTTCAACACAGCTTGTATCTATAGACCTCCAAGCCTATCAAAAGCAGACGATGAACCATTATTGACCGTACTAACAGAAACGGGCTCGAACCTAGAAAACCTATTTATATTCGGAGACTTCAACTATCCTACGCTGGATTGGAACAACCCTACGCCCTCAGAAAATAACTCAGCGGCTGACATATTTATGAATGCATTCCTGTCAAACAGCCTCGTTCAACATATAAAACAACCCACACGCTTCAGGCACAACAACAGACCCTCGACCCTAGACTTGCTGTTTACCTCGGATGAAGAACTTGTTTCTACCATGGAGTATCATGCTCCAATTGGTCTGAGTGACCACCTAGTTATTGTTGTAACCTCTCAAGTTATGTGCAATATAAACTTAGATAGATCATTTCCAAAGAAGAACTTCAGGTTAGGAAATTACAATGAAATCGACCAACACTTCCACAATACGTCTGTGCCATTGACAAATATAAATGAGAGCTGGATTACATTTCTCGGGGAAGCAAATTACTGCATGGATCAGTTTATCCCAGAATATAGTATTAAAAAGTCCAAATCAAAACCATGGATCACTTCTGAGCTAAGAAATTTGATTAACAAAAAAAGGAAATGTTGGCATAAGTACCGGTTTTCGAATTCACAAGAGGATTATTATGCATATAGACTCAGCTGCAATAAAGTCTCAACTGAAATAAAAAATGCCAAGTCAAGATATGAACATGAGCTAGTTGATCATAAAAGTAATAAGCGTTTCTACAGATACGTCAAAAGTACTCTGCAATCTAGAGTCAGCACGCCTGTTTTATGTGATGGCAACGGGGATTTAGTAAGCAATCCTGAAGCAGTAGCTAACATGTTTGCAAAGGAATTCACGAAAAGCTTTGGTGTGGAACCCATGAACAATCTTCCAGATATTCTTCACAGCCCAAAAGTAGCAAACTCTCTTACTATGGTAGACATAACAGAAAACAAGGTAATAAGTGCTCTCAAGGGCATTAAACTGGACTGTAGCCCAGGACCAGATGATATACATCCAGCATTCCTTGCGAACACCCCTTCAGTAGTGGGCCATTTAACAAGTCTTATGAGAATGTCATTAGAGGAAGGAAAAATACCAAACCAATGGAAAACGTCCACTATCATCCCAATATATAAAAAAGGCAGCAAATTCGATCCCGGAAACTACAGGCAAGTAAGCCTAACCTCCATACCTTGCAAGATGATGGAAAAAATTTTGGTAGAGAAACTTACTACATTTTTCCTTGAAAACAAAGTGATATCTAAGAAACAACATGGGTTTCTTCCCGGTAGATCAACAGTATCAAATCTGCTGGAGTGCGTTAATTCCTGGACTTTGTCAGTGGATAGAAATGAACCAGTAGACATAATCTATCTCGACTTCAAGAAAGCCTTTGACCAGGTTCCTCACAATAGACTGATTGAAAAGTTGGAATTTTATGGCATACGAGGAAATTTATTAAGTTGGATCGAGGATTTTTTATCTGGCAGAAGCGGTAGAGTGAGAATTGAGGGAGAATTATCGGATAGCTACCAAATGACAAGTGGAGTCCCGCAAGGTTCTGTGCTGGGCCCCGTCCTATTTAATGTCTACATTAGTGACCTTATAGTAGGGCTAAAATCCGACATATCTATGTTTGCCGATGACACTAAAATATACAACAATCCACTAACTCACTACCAGGAGATAGTTGTTGACTTACAGAGAATCGAAGAATGGTGTACTCTTTGGAAGCTGGCTCTTAACGAAAATAAGTGCTCGGTTATTCATGTGGGCTCAAAAAACCCCTGTCATCAGTTTTTACTAAATAACACACCAATTAAAAATGTAGAGCTACAAGAAGACCTAGGAGTCACCATAAGTCAAGATCTAAAATGGGCACCTCATATAGGAAGAATCATAAAAAAGGCAAACTCAGTCACCTATATGGTCTCTCGAGCTTTTAGGAACATCTCACCGGAACTCCTTGAAAAAATATATAAAATCTATATTAGGCCAATGCTTGAATACGCGGCACCAGTATGGAACCCATATTTCGTAAAAGACATTCATGCACTAGAACAAACCCAAAGACGGATTACCAAACTCTCTCCTGCAATTTGTCACCTAACTTACGAACAGCGCCTCAAAAAACTACACTTGACAACACTAATAGATAGGAGGCTCCGTGGTGACCTAATAGAAACCTACAAAATACTTCATGGGCATTATTCAATTGATCTTCAAATTTTCTCACTAAACACGGATAGAAGACTAAGGGGACATAACTACAAACTAGTTAGGAACAAATTTCATAAACTATGCCGCCAGCACTTCCTCTCTAACAGAGTAAATAGGGACTGGAACTCTCTATCAAATGACTGTGTTTGTGCAGTGTCAGTGAACTCATTTAAGAACTGCTATGACTCTTCCCATTAATACTCTAAGCTAATTAAAAGTTTAAACAGCTTCGCTGCCTAACTTATGATGATAATAATAATAATAACATAACGTCGATGAACTCCCAACCAAATGTCAAACAGCAAAATGGAAATGTAAACATTATTAATCCCAAGGAAGTGCGATCGGCAATTCTGCAAGCTCAAACAGAAAGTAAAATGCGTGAAATATGTCAACTAGGTCAACCAATTTCAGTTGAGATTGATGGAGGCTGGGAAAAAGTAAAACGAAGAAAAAATCGAAGATTTGTTGTGGGAGGCAATGAGAATAGCACGGAGATAACGGCAGTTCCCAAACTCGTATCTCTACATGTAACAAGGCTTGATCCACGTACGAAACCGGACGACTTAAAAAATATACTCAAGACAAACTTCCCTGAAGTCACTTGTGAAGCACACCCATCTAAATATCCTGAACTGTATGGTTCAATGAAAGTAACCATTCGACAAGATAATTTCAAGAATGCCTGGAAACGGGAGATTTGGCCTAGTGGTGCTTTTGTATCTAGGTTTTTTGTAAAGAGGAGGATACCACCACAAGAGCAGTATCAGGTGGATCCTCAGGCTTCAGTCTAAATCATAGTCTACAAAAAGAATCAGATTTTAGTGTTTATTGTCAGAATGACAGAGAATTCCAGGCAAAAACTGAAACTTTTTACACTAGTGTACGTTCTAAAGATTGTGATGTGGTTGACATTACTGAATCCTGTTTGAGTCGTGTCTTATTACATTTTAATATCCGGTGCTTGCGGAATAAGATAGATGAGATAGAAGCCATGGACTTTCAACATGACTATCTATGTTTCAGTGAACACTGGATGTTGACTGATGAAATACGTAACGCTACTATTGAAAACTATGATTTGCTTAGCTTTTTTGCAAGATCGAACCACATACACGGTGGGGTGGCAATCTATGGCAAAAAAAACCTAGCCAACCTTTGCAAACAACGAGTAGATATTGTAAACCTTTCTCAGGAGCTTTATTGTGAACTTTGTGCTATTGAGGCAATAGAACTTAATCTAATAATCATAACCATCTATAGGTCACCTCTCGGTGATTTTAAAACTTTTATGAATATCATGAATACTGTCCTCGAATTAATATCTAAATCAACACGTAAAGTGATAATAAATGGAGACTTTAACATTAAATTTAATACTCTTGATAAAAATAATATACGATTCACAGATTTGTTAGCTACCTTCAATCTCTATCCTATCATATTGGACAACACAAGAGGAAACTCTTGCTTAGATAATGTTATAACGTATATTAATAGTAATGAGTATATACCTTTTATATCTAATGTAGATTTATCGGACCACCGGGGTGGGGTGTTGGTTTATTTTTTGCAGACAATGTAAAAAAACCTGAGACAGATGAGACCCCAAGAATTTCTATGCCCATCACACAATCTGGTTTATTTACCTTGAATAGCTATGTTAAGTGCGTAAATTGGGATTTTTTGGATGATATGGATACAGATGTTAACGAGAAATGTAATAATTTTATCAATGTTTTACAAATAGGAATGGACATGACTTTTCCCACAAAAATAATTAAGAATAATAATAGTCTAAACAGTAAAAGTAAAATTGTGTGGTTTAATGGGGAATTAAGAGCTATGAGAGATAAGTTAAACTTTCTCTATGACATTTCAAAAATAATGCCGGAATATAAGACCATACATAATAGGTATCGACTTCAATATAAACAAGCACTCAAAAATGCTAAAATTAATGCCAACAATAACTTTATTAAAAATTCTGCCAATAAACAGAAAGCTATGTGGAGTGTCATCAACGGAGGTACAGTGAAACACAATACTGTTAAAACTGATTTAACTGCCAATGACCTCAATTTGTTTTTTTGTAAATATTGCTCAAAATATCATTAACGATTTGCCTCATACCGATAATACTGAGAACAATACAAACATTTCGGATAAGTCACGCGTTTCAATATCCGCCCTCGATTTTGAGGAGCTTTCGATTATCGAAACAAGGGATATTATCTATAGCCTAAAAAATACACACTCAAGGGATATATACGGGCTAAATACGCAAATATTGAAATGTATTGGAAATGAAATAGCCGTACCACTTACTAAGCTTCTTAACTTATGTTTAAAAAATAATATATTTCCTGATGCTTTCAAGCAATCCAAGGTCTTACCTATACATAAAAAAGGCTCCCTAAATGAATGCAGTAATTTTAGGCCCATTACTATTGTACCTATTCTAGGCAAAATATTAGAAATTGCATTAAAACAAAGAATTATAACACATTTTGAATCGCATGATCTATTTAATAAATCACAATTTGGTTTTAGGAAATCATACAATTGATGCAATAAATAAATTGATCTCCACTGTTGAGGACGGCTATCACAATGGGGAAAGTACTGGAAGTCTAATGTGTGACTTGACAAAAGCGTTTGACTGCGTCTCCTTTGATATTCTAGTTGATAAACTGGCTTATTACAACTTCTCTCAAAACTGTCTTGAGTTTATGCACTCCTACTTAGTAGGTCGAAGGCAGTTTGTGGCACTTAATGGACAGAACTCATCACTCCTGAATACCACTCATGGGGTGCCACAAGGCTCCGTGCTGGGGCCGGTGTTGTTTTTGATTTATATCAATGATATTGTTGTAGAACTCTCCAAAATCGTCCTAAGTTGAAGACAATCAAAATTCGACTTAGGCAAAAATTTCATTTAAAGACATTTTCGGGAGTCTGCAGAGGCGCAGATCAGTCCACAAGGACCGTTTTGGGTTCTATAAGGCGTTGGAAATGACCAGGCGAAAATTCGAAGAAACACCGAATTTTCACTTAGGAAAAATGTTTTTGGTTCAGAATATCAGAGTAGAAGTATATAATGACAAAGATTTATGAATAATATACTTTTTCAAAGGTACCATAAATTGGACTTTGAAAAATAATATTTTTGGAAGGGCGTCAAAATTTGGCCCAAGAATCGATTTATCGAAAGTACGCCAAAGTTTCACTTGCAGACTAATTTTTCAAAACTGCGTCGAAATTTGGCTTGAAGATCGATTTTTCAAAAGTACACCAAAATTTCACCCGCAGATTAACTTTTCAAAAGTACCTTGAAATTTGGCTTGAAAATCGATTTTTCAAAAGTACGCCAAAATTTCACCCGCAGATTAACTTTTCAAAAGTACCTTGAAATTTGGCTTGAAAATCAATTTTTCAAAAGTACGCCAAAATTTCACCCGCAGATTAACTTTTCAAAAGTACCTTGAAATTTGGCTTGAAAATCGATTTTTCAAAAGTACGCCAAAATTTCACCCGCAGATTAGTTTTTCAAAAGTACCTTGAAATTTGGCTCGAAAATCGATTTTTCAAAAGTACGCTAAAATTGGTCTTAAACTGGATTTTTCAAAAGTACCACGAAGTCAGTTTAAAAAGTACCACGAAAATATACTTTAAATTATTTTTTATTTTTTATTCCTCAACCAAAGACATTGACCTTTGAGGTACGATCATTGAAAGCACAATTCTAAAGTATGAGCATAAAATTTTAACGATGCACTGCATCCAAAAGGCAAAATAGAAGATTTTGTCAAAGCCGGCGTAGTGCCGATAAGCAAAAATTGATAAAAATCAATGCATATGTACAAGGCCGGTTTCTCGCATGGAAAGAGTTTGGATTGACCCAGCGGCTCGCAATTTGGTCGAGCGCGTTGAGTAGTCCAGACAAAGCGATGGTAGAAAAGCCAATAACGGGGCTTTTCAAATGACAAAGTTATAGAGGAAAACGCCTTGTGCATAAAAATCCAAAAATTCAATTTTGCCTAATAGTCGCTCGAAGGTGAGACGCTGCCAAATCGATATTATTAATCGACTGTGATAAGGGTTAGTAAGTCGTGGACTGATCGAACGCCACTCAACTTATGCAGTAATAAGTCCTCTGAATGTGTTTGAGTACGTGAATCTCCACGATACAAGAACTTTAAAGCTAAGTAGTCTCTAGCGAAACTAAATTCATTTAGTAAAACTTTTTTAAGTTAATTTCAGTCAGCCTTAATTATTCATTTACCCAGAGTCTGAAATGATTCTAAAAGCTCACATTTTGATTCTGAGAAGGTACGTATGAATCTTTTCTACCTAATCGATCGTTAGCGTGAGCGCTCTCGCTTGTATGGTCTGAAAGTCACTACCTTGATTGGGGAAGGCACGATTCTTTCTTGAGAATTTTGTATAACCAATTCTGTTAAATAAACGGATTCCTTGAACTAATATTTCTTAATTGATCTTGAGGCCTGTTGACGGTCTATAATCCCTGGAACTTTCGTATAGAAAACCGGATGTGTCGAGTTAATTCGCATTAACGTTCGACCTTCTGGTTGCTTTACGAAGGTTTGATAGGGATTTTTTTATGCGTTTTTTGAGAAATATATTCCGTTATTAATGGACCAAAACGTGATTTTCGCGTACCAAAACTAATCCCTCCGCAGAGAAATTCTTCGGTTGGGATTTTTTTATGCAAAAATTCAGGAAATTAAGAGGTGCCTAAACCCCTAACGAGGGAATTCGGGTCCAGAGAGAGCGTAGTTTCCGATCCGTGGTAGTGCCGCCTTGGTCCCATTACTCGGCTACCGAAGTGCATCTTATCTCGAACCCGCCTGGGAGGTAGAAGAACGGGGTAATACGCGACTGGCGCCCCCTGAGAAATAAATTGGTGTCGCGTCATTTTGACGCCCGGTAGTGCGTTCTTCTACATGGCGCCCAACGTGTGGCGTTGTTAGTCAGCAGGGCTTTCTGGAAAGGATATGGATGAATCAACGCCTTTCCAGTTTTACGACGAGCCGACATCTGTGATGGACAACGTCTCTAGAGGGTTAGAGAGGCCGTGCGCGGAGGATGTACTGGGTAGTTCGGGGGTAGGCCCGAGTACCACTGAAGGAGTCATACAGCCCTCCTCAGAACAAGTGTTCGCCCAAATGGCAGCAGGTCTTGCCAAAGCTCTAAGCGAAGCCACACACGAGCATAAGTATCGGTCGAAGCATCCAAATGCGGAATTTCATGGCTTCGAACACGAAGACCCTGAAACCTTCATTCATCATATGGAGGAATTTTTCGTCCGAGTACGAATTACGCAGGATAACGACCGTCTGTATAAAATATCAGAACAGCTCAAAGACGATGCTAGGAAATGGTTCGAACAATACCGAACCCTAATTACCACGTATCCTCTATTCCTCGAGCGGTTCAGAAGCCGTTACGATTCAGGTGAAGTACTCACCGAAGCAGTAGCTAATTTATATGGCAAGAAACAAGATGCCGAGGAAAATACGTCAGTATTTATTTCCAGGAAGGTATGCCTCTTCAAGAGGATCGATCCGTTTAAGCCGGAGGCGATGAAGGCGGCTACCATCTTCAATCAGTTGAGACCTGATATGAAAATGCTCCTAAAGAGTGCCGTCATACTAGATACAAATACACTAGTGACGATGACCGAACAAATGGCCAAAATCATGGATGAAAATAAAGAATTCGAGGCTCTGCAAAATGTCAAAAAAAGCAAGGACCAAGAAGCGTCCACCTCTACCGCTTCAGCTCAAAGGAATCAGCAATCGAGCAGTAACTGGAGAACGGAACCCTCCGCATTAGCGAAGCCGTCCTCCAGTTCCTTTGGTGCATCTAGGACACCATTCAATGGATCTCAAAGAAGAGATAATCCGCCAGCACCAAGGGTGCATTTTGCAAATAATATTTCCTCGCTGCCCAGAGGGGATATACCGAGAAGGGGTACTGGAGACGTAAGGAACTCCCGAGTCCCGTATCGCCCTTGCAGATATTGCCCAACGGAGCAGTGGCATTTTCATGCAGAATGCCCAAACAATCCCTATCGTAATATGAATACGGGAAACCAAGCGGGGGTCAGAGGCGATGGCCCAGGCCGAACTGTACCAGCCCCGCCTACCAGGCCCCACCAGGCTCGAAGCGACCCTCGGGGAAGCTCCGAAGCAAGAAGTTTAAATTAAAAAACTTCGATGACCTTCCTGACCTTAATTACCTGTTTAAGGATCAAGAAGTCAACCTATCTCCCCACCGATTCACTCCATTAGAATCTATCAATCAAACTAACGACGCTTTCCCTCTGCCTCGCATTAAGATTATAATTAATAATCGAGCGGTTAACGCTTTATTGGATACAGGTTCGACAAGGAATATTATCCAACCGAAATTTTTGAACGACATTGATCAACTTACAGCTCCCCAAACGTTTGTTATGGCTTGTGGCGATGGTTTAGTAGAATCCCTCGGGACTACGACCATGAACGTTAATGTACTAGATGTACCCTTTCAGACCACGTTTCAGGTCATTCAAAATTTAAATGAAGAGCTCATTCTGGGAGCCCCGTTTTTATATGCTCACAATGTCGTATTCGATTATCAACGTAAATGTGTCTACGTCGGCACTGAAGAGCGAATAACCGTCTTCTGGAATCAAGCGGCACATCAAGCAAGGAAGCAATGCCGGCTTCCCGAAGAACTGATCATCGGAAACGATAATTTAAAACCTCTATTCGAGGAATTCGCTGAATTGTTCACCGCGGTGCCTACCCAAGCTACCACGGTGACAACGAAACATAAAATAAAAGTTAAAGATGACCGCCCGTTCAATATCAAACCTTATCCTATGTCTCCTACTAAGAAAAAAGTTATGTACGATCAAATTGAAGAGATGCTGAAAGCCGGAGTTATAGAACCGAGTACCGCTCAGTACAGTTCGCCTCCCATTATAATAGAAAGGCCCGGCAAGAAGCCTCGCTTCTGCATTGATTATCGTCACTTAAATGAAGTAACGGAAGACGAAGCATCCGTCTTACCTAAGATATACGAGAGTATAAAGGATCTAGGAAACGCCAACATATTTACGGTGTTGGACCTCAAGAGCGGATATTGGCAAATCCCTCTTGAGGAGTCGTCAAAAAATTATTCTACGTTTACAACATTAGATGGAGCATCTTACCGATTTAACGTGATGCCTTTCGGATTGAAGACCGCTCCATGTACATTCCAAAAATTTATGGCAAGAGACGTATTGACCGGCTACTTGCATCATTTCTGCAAAGTATATCTCGATGATATTATCATCTACAGTGAAAATATAGATCAGCATGTAAACCATCTGAGAGCCGTCTTTGAACGCCTACGTTTACATAATTTAAAAGTGTCACCAGAAAAATGTGTGGTAGCCACATCTAGTATAACCTATCTCGGGCATAAGATAAATGCCAATACTACTCAACCTTTAGAAAAACATATTCTGCAGATACAGAGCTATCCTGTGCCTACGACAAGGCGCCAGCTTCAGAGTTTCCTTGGCCTATGTAATTGGGTACGTGAATATATCCCTAATGTTGCAATAATTACTAAGTCCTTGACCCGACTACTCTCGAAGGACTGGCGCTATAAGTGGAATACAGAAGCCCAAGAATCCTTTATCCTACTGAAAGAGGTATTAAATAAACCTCTAGGACTGCACCGGCCAGATTTCAATAAAATGTTCATACTGCAGACGGACGCATCCTTAATAGGATTATCTGCAGTATTATATCAATTGGGGGATAATGACCAGAAGCACATCGTCTCTTATGCTAGTAATACGTTATCTCCGACGGAGAGAAAATACCATATCAATGAATTGGAATGTTTGAGCGTCGTTAATTATATAAGGAAATACAAAATATATTTGGCAGACCGTCCATTTATAGTCAAAACCGACAATCGAGCTTTACTATGGTTAAATAAGCATAAGGACGAGAAAACGAAATTTACACGTTGGTCATTATTACTTCAGGAATACAGCTTCACCATAGAACATTGTCCCGGCAAGGAAAATATATTGGCAGACTATCTTAGCAGGAATCCTCAAGGCCCAAACGTCGAAGCAAACGACGAAGAGGAAAGGATGTATCCACCAAAATTCTCGTACAAGGAACGAATATCAGTGATTACCACATTGGAATTAAACGATCAGGTCAGAGAAGCGCAAATGCACTCCAGAGATATCCAAGACCAAATTGAACGATGGAATACTCTAGTGCGACAAGCAGATAAAACCGAGGCAGAGGTGAAATTCGTCAATACAAGACAAGTGATAGGCGGCACACTTTGGACGAGAGGCGAAAATGTTATAGAAAAATTATACGTACCAAAACGTATGGTCATGAGAGTAATATCTCATTTTCACGACCGACCGGAAGTAGGTCACCCCGGCCGCGATGAAACTGTTAGAATCATCTCGGGCCGCTATTATTTTAATAATTTGTCGAGACTAGTTAACAAATATTTAAATGAGTGCATTATTTGTAATTCCGTAAAAAGCAGACAATCACAACCGAAGGCTCCTCTCAGAAGCCATGCTCCATCGCATCCGTTCGAAGTTCTAAGCGTCGATGTAATCGGACCGCTTCAGCGAACCAAAGATGCAGATAACCGATATATATTAATGGTAGAGGATGTATTTAGTAAGTGGGTCGAAGCCAAGGCGTTCACCCAAGTCAGTGGAAAAACAATAGCACAATTTATCGAAGAGGAACTAGTGGCGAGATATGGCGTTCCGAGGGTCATCATTTCCGACCAGGGAGGCCACTTCAATTCCGGCTTTTACGATACGTTCTGTACACGTAAAAATATTGAAAGATTCTTCACAGCAGCTTACCACCAACAGGCCAATCCAATAGAAAGGAGGGTGCAAGAAGCTAAGAAGATCTTAAAAACCTTATTATATGGTTCACCCAACGACGAGTGGGATCGACATGTTAGTCAGATGGCATATATCTTGAGAACAAGAAAAAACGCCGCTACGGGGCATACGCCCAGTTTCGTAGTACTCGGCTATGAATTACCGCAGATTGGTGATTGGAATATGTTCGCTTATAGACAAGAACGTCGTAATCAAGCGGACGTTCCCCGCCTTGAAAGAGTCAAGGAGATTCGTAAAAATCAAACAAATTACCAATGGCGTTACGCGCCCAAAGTGGCGGTAACGCCGGTCGTATATAAAGTGGGAGATATGGTAATGACTAAAAGGATCAGGAAGGATCATACCTTCACACCGTCGTGGAGTGGGCCACACAAGGTTTTAAAGAGATTGTCCAATGAAGTTTACCTCATTCACAAGGGGGTAACTTCGACGAGATTACATGTCGATGCCATCAGGCCGGCACCTAAGGGAGACCCCGATGTTGAATTGGAATTGTCTGAAGAATCAGAAGATAGTCCGGATGAAACTCATCTTAGTGACGACGCTTCCTCATCAGACAATGAGATCGCGCCCAGGTCAGAGCGACGTAGCGATACCACACTAGTTCAAATCAATGTTCCCGCAAGAGCTCAAGATGAGCAGGATGTAATAAGTCGAGATCCCGATGATGCTCGAGATGAGCCAGACATAGAAGAGTCCCCTCTAGATATTTCTGAGGTCGACCACGGCTAATAGCCGTTTTCGCTTTTTTTTATATTTTTTCTCAAAATTCTAAGTGGCGATTTTGACCTATATGCGGTCGAATCGAAAATTTAAAGTCTACTCCATGAGCAGACATGGAAAGACGGCGAACCCGACGCAAGAGCGCGATCCGGTAAGCCTAGCTTCTCAAGAGCGAGAGCCGCCAAGTTCGAGTAATGGACGTAGGCATAAGTACGAATCAGTACGAGTTTCGGAAGCTGTTTTTCTTATGCAAGAAGACAACTTCTATTTTAATCATTTTAAGTCAACAAAATTAACGTATACCCCAAATGGAAACTACGAGTTTCAGAAGCCGTTCTTCGCTCAAGAAGACGCTTCAAAAATTTTGTTTTATACTTTTTTCACAAGTCGTGATGACCGCACGAGTATCGTAAGCCGATTTAATCTACCTTACGAAGTAGAAACTACGAGACGAGTTTCAGAAGCCGTTCTTCGCTCAAGAAGACGCTTCAATTTTTTTTTTTATACTTTTTTCACAAAGTAGTGATGACCGCACGAGTATCGTAAGCCGATTCAATCTACCTTACAAAGAACCAATTTCTAACCATTATAAGTTAACAAAATTCATGTTAGAAAAATATTTCATTAAAAACAACACATTGTGTTTGTTAGTCGACGCGTCCCAGTCGACGACTTGCTAAAAAGTCAATCTAGTTGAAGAACTGCATTTTCCATGTGCAGAAATGGAAAGATGACCCAGCCTGTCGCAAGGGCGCGGCATGGTGAAGTCTGGAACTCAAAGGCGAGGACCGTCCAAGCTGCGGCATGGAGATATAGACAGCCTCTTCTAGAAAGGGCCGAAGTTAAGTAAGAGCGAGACCAGGGCGAAAAAGCGAGTGCAACGAATTAGTGAGAGTGGACGCTAAATCAAAATTGTGCTACGCTTCGCTTCGCTTCGCACCTCGACGCGGGTGTAATTAAGTTGATAAAAATGTTGTATCAACTTGGCGTATTGTTTAAAAAATGTATTTATTTTTAAGTTAGATAGGCGAATCAGCCGTCTGCCCCAATTAAGGCCGTTATTTTTAAACATCTGTACCATAGGTCAGACCGTCGAATGAAGGCATACAGACATACAAGTGAATATGGAAATTAAAGGCAATCGATGAGTAGAAAAGATTCAACCAAAGGAGGGGAGTGTTGTAGAACTCTCCAAAATCGTCCTAAGTTGAAGACAATCAAAATTCGACTTAGGCAAAAATTTCATTTAAAGACATTTTCGGGAGTCTGCAGAGGCGCAGATCAGTCCACAAGGACCGTTTTGGGTTCTATAAGGCGTTGGAAATGACCAGGCGAAAATTCGAAGAAACACCGAATTTTCACTTAGGAAAAATGTTTTTGGTTCAGAATATCAGAGTAGAAGTATATAATGACAAAGATTTATGAATAATATACTTTTTCAAAGGTACCATAAATTGGACTTTGAAAAATAATATTTTTGGAAGGGCGTCAAAATTTGGCCCAAGAATCGATTTATCGAAAGTACGCCAAAGTTTCACTTGCAGACTAATTTTTCAAAACTGCGTCGAAATTTGGCTTGAAGATCGATTTTTCAAAAGTACACCAAAATTTCACCCGCAGATTAACTTTTCAAAAGTACCTTGAAATTTGGCTTGAAAATCGATTTTTCAAAAGTACGCCAAAATTTCACCCGCAGATTAACTTTTCAAAAGTACCTTGAAATTTGGCTTGAAAATCAATTTTTCAAAAGTACGCCAAAATTTCACCCGCAGATTAACTTTTCAAAAGTACCTTGAAATTTGGCTTGAAAATCGATTTTTCAAAAGTACGCCAAAATTTCACCCGCAGATTAGTTTTTCAAAAGTACCTTGAAATTTGGCTCGAAAATCGATTTTTCAAAAGTACGCTAAAATTGGTCTTAAACTGGATTTTTCAAAAGTACCACGAAGTCAGTTTAAAAAGTACCACGAAAATATACTTTAAATTATTTTTTATTTTTTATTCCTCAACCAAAGACATTGACCTTTGAGGTACGATCATTGAAAGCACAATTCTAAAGTATGAGCATAAAATTTTAACGATGCACTGCATCCAAAAGGCAAAATAGAAGATTTTGTCAAAGCCGGCGTAGTGCCGATAAGCAAAAATTGATAAAAATCAATGCATATGTACAAGGCCGGTTTCTCGCATGGAAAGAGTTTGGATTGACCCAGCGGCTCGCAATTTGGTCGAGCGCGTTGAGTAGTCCAGACAAAGCGATGGTAGAAAAGCCAATAACGGGGCTTTTCAAATGACAAAGTTATAGAGGAAAACGCCTTGTGCATAAAAATCCAAAAATTCAATTTTGCCTAATAGTCGCTCGAAGGTGAGACGCTGCCAAATCGATATTATTAATCGACTGTGATAAGGGTTAGTAAGTCGTGGACTGATCGAACGCCACTCAACTTATGCAGTAATAAGTCCTCTGAATGTGTTTGAGTACGTGAATCTCCACGATACAAGAACTTTAAAGCTAAGTAGTCTCTAGCGAAACTAAATTCATTTAGTAAAACTTTTTTAAGTTAATTTCAGTCAGCCTTAATTATTCATTTACCCAGAGTCTGAAATGATTCTAAAAGCTCACATTTTGATTCTGAGAAGGTACGTATGAATCTTTTCTACCTAATCGATCGTTAGCGTGAGCGCTCTCGCTTGTATGGTCTGAAAGTCACTACCTTGATTGGGGAAGGCACGATTCTTTCTTGAGAATTTTGTATAACCAATTCTGTTAAATAAACGGATTCCTTGAACTAATATTTCTTAATTGATCTTGAGGCCTGTTGACGGTCTATAATCCCTGGAACTTTCGTATAGAAAACCGGATGTGTCGAGTTAATTCGCATTAACGTTCGACCTTCTGGTTGCTTTACGAAGGTTTGATAGGGATTTTTTTATGCGTTTTTTGAGAAATATATTCCGTTATTAATGGACCAAAACGTGATTTTCGCGTACCAAAACTAATCCCTCCGCAGAGAAATTCTTCGGTTGGGATTTTTTTATGCAAAAATTCAGGAAATTAAGAGGTGCCTAAACCCCTAACGAGGGAATTCGGGTCCAGAGAGAGCGTAGTTTCCGATCTGTGGTAGTGCCGCCTTGGTCCCATTACTCGGCTACCGAAGTGCATCTTATCTCGAACCCGCCTGGGAGGTAGAAGAACGGGGTAATACGCGACTGGCGCCCCCTGAGAAATAAATTGGTGTCGCGTCATTTTGACGCCCGGTAGTGCGTTCTTCTACAATATCACTGACTGTAATCCCAGCATGGAGTTTATACTATACTCAGATGATACAAATATCATCTATAAACACCACCAAAAAGGTATTGTGGACGAGAAATTAAAGGAGGCCCAGTCAAGGGTAACGGATTGGTTCTCAAAAAACCAACTCTCTCTCAATGAAGAGAAAACCATTGCAATGTATTTTACCCTCTCAATAAATTTTTTAAACAACGATGAGCTTTTAAATAATGATCGGCCTGTGAAATTCTTGGGCGTCCATTTGGACCCGAAACTAACTTGGCAATATCACAGTGACGCTGTATGTAAGAAGTTAGTTTCATCTGTTTACTTGCTAAGGAACCTCACCCGGGCGGCCCCTAAATCAGCATTAATTACGGCATATTTTGCACTAATACAATCACATTTATCATATGCAATTGTAGTATGGGGCCATGCATCATCAACATGTAGAGTATTCTCTCTTCAAAGAAGAGCTATCAGAATAGTTGCCGGTCTAGATTACAGGGACGACTGTAGACCAGCTTTTATAGAACTAAAAATTTTAACTTTCCCCTGTCTATATATTTTTCAATGTTTGCTGTTCGTTAAGGATAACATGATGTTATATAACACGCACGATGATGTGCATGACTACGAGACAAGAAACAAAAACAATATCTACGTTTCCTTTAATCGGGTAAAGAAAACACAAACGGGAATTAGATTTCTAGGGCCAAAAATGTTTAATAGATTGCCACTCACAGTGAGGTCCCTCGACAGACCCAAATTCAAAATTTTAGTTAAAAACTATTTACTTAGCAAGTGTTTTTATAACATTAATGAATATTTTAAAAACGACTTCATTGACATGCTGGGTTTTCTTCATTAGACTTTCACCCCGCCGTGTTTTAATTCTCAACGTCTCTCAAAGAATGGATGTAATAAGTTTCCTTTTGTCCGTTTACTGTACATATATATATTGTAGTTTGACACTCTAGTGAGATTGTAGGGCAAAAATTTTTAATTTTGGGCTGATAATGTATCAGCCCATTTTACATAACCCTAGAAAATGTTAATTTCAAGACGAGACGTATTATTATTCTCTACTAAGGCATACTTTCACCTGTTCTGCTTTCGATTTTTTTGCTTATAAACTTTTTCTATCTTAAAGTGTTTTAGATAGACTAATAGATATGTCCAACCGACACTGTTTGGGCATGTCTTTAGTAATCTATTTTACATGTTTCTTTTTTTCTTTCTCATACATGTTTTTAACTGTTCTTTGTATTTGACTTGTGTAAGCACCTGTAATAGCACCAATAAACTATTATTATTATTATTATTATTATTATATGGCATTTCTGAATCTGCCATCGATTACATGGTCACTGATCTTCCAAGTAATATGGTTGATATATATATGAGCTACCCTTGCATTGCGGACCACGCTGCCCAAATTATGTGTGTTAAAGATTTTTATCATATTCCAACCAATTTATTAAGCAAACTATTACTACTCACTATATTACTGAGGATAACATAGCCAAATTTCAATATCTTTTATATAATACAAATTGGGATTTTATTTACAGTATGGACCCAATAAATATTGATGAAGCCTTTATTAATTTTTTGGAAATTATGATTAACAAATTAGATGCTTCGTTTCCTCTTGAAACTAAGCAGATTACTAACAATTATTACAACAATATTACAAACACAAAAAACTGGGTTACGTCAAACATCAAACGTGAAAGTGAATACCTCAAAAATTTGCATTGGCTCATCCAACGTTATAGCTCTCCTGACCTTGTTAACCTCTATAAGTGTAAGAAACGTGAATACAACAACAATATAAGAAAAGCCAAGCATGAGTATTTCTCAAATAGAATTTTAAATGCCCCAAATTCCACAAAGGAAATCTGGCGGCTCATTAAATCTGAACTACATACTAATCATTCTTCTCCAGTCGATGTTAAGTTAAAGGTAAATGACAAAGTCACAGACAATCCTAATGATGTTGCGGAACATTTTGCAAACTACTTCGCGTCAGTCACTGTAGACAAAGTAAAAAATCACTTTGTCGCTAATTTATCACATACTTGCACTTCCAGTGAACTTAATGATCAGTCCATCTTTATTTATCCAGTTACACCCGATGAAATAAGGCAAATTATATTTGAATTAAAAAATAAACAAGCTTTCGATCCCGATGGATTGTCCACTAAGTTTGTTAAGTATGCGTGTGATTTCATCATTGAACCATTGTGCATTTTGATCAACGCATCTTTCCAATCAGGTGTTTTTCCATCCATACTAAAAATAGCTACTATTATCCCTAGTAAACCGCGGAAACGAACCGACTTTCGTCACAGCAACAAGAAGAGAAGTAATTGACATTACTATTACAACACGATACGCGGGACGAGTGATAAGTGACTGGCATGTATCCCAGGAACCATCGCTATCGGACCACAGGTATGTAAGATTCAAAATAGAAACTCCACGGGAAGAAGGGCAGATGAGCAGAAACCCAAGAACCTGCGATTGGGAACTCTTCAACGAGAACCTAGAGCAGGGGCTGAAGGACTGTCCATCAAGACCACAAACACCTGCGGAAGTAGAACTACTGAGCGACTTAATAACCTCAGCAGTAATAACAGCCTTCGAGCTAAGCTGCCCTCTGAAAGAGAGAAGAGCCAAGCGTGAAACCCCATGGTGGAATCGCGAGCTCTCCTCCAGACGGGCAGAGGTTCGAAGACTGTTCAACCAGGCCAAAATGACTGGCAGATGGGATGACTACAAAGAAGCCCATCTGAAATACGTCTACGCCATTAGAGACGCAAAAACCAAATCATGGAGGAAGCAATGCGAGGAGATAGAAAATACTCCCGAAGCTGCTAGATTCCAGAAAATCTTGCAGAAAGACAATCAGGGAAAGATAGGATCACTGCAAAGACAACAAGGGGAGTACACAAACACTGAGAAGGAGACCCTAGATTTATTACTAGAGACACTTCCCAGGCAGTGTAACTACCCCACAAGACAGAAGCGGTCCACCTGAAGACATAGAAATAGAAATAGAAATAGAAAATTTATTGGTGCCAAGAAACAAGAGTTTTACACAAGTCAAAAAAACAAGGGGTTCATAAATACAATACAATACATGCATATACAAACAAAATACAATATAAATATAAAATAATAATACAATGAGTTGTATATTCTCTCAAGGTATTAAAATTGCCAGTCTGAAAAATCATTATTATAAAAATCTTCCATAGAATAGAAACATTTGGATATAAGATATTTTTTTGTTACATATTTAAAACTTTTAGAAGGCAACAGTTTCACAGGGGATGGTAGCAGGTTAAATAACTTCGGACCAAAATATGATATTCCGGATCTAGTTTTATGTACTCTGTGGAAGTCTATGTAAATATTTGCTTTATGTCTTGTATCGTATGAGTGAATTTCTTCATGAGTTACGTAATTTGGTAGGTTATCTTTAACATATATGAGACACTGTAAGATATATAGTGATGGTACTGTGAGAATTTTCAGATCAATATAAGATTGTTTACAATCTTCTCTATACCCTAGCTTATTTATAATTCGTACTGCCTTCCTTTGTAATCCAAAAACGCGTTTCATGTTTGGAGCGTGACCCCAAGCATGAATTGCATATGATATTTTTGATTGAATAAGTGCATGGTAAGTTATTAAGAGTACTTGCTTGGACACTATTAATGACATATTTCTAATTGCATAGATACAAGGAGTTAACTTATTACATAGTTTATCAATGTGAGAGTTCCATGTGAGCTTAGGGTCAATATGTACCCCAAGAAATTTTACAGACTCTGGATTATTATTTACTCCCATATTACCTAAACTAAAAAACATGATTTCAGTTTTAGTAGCATTTAAGCTTAATCGATTCGCGACAAACCAAGCAGAGACCCTTGATCGTGTCTGTTCCAATTGTAACTGCAGTTCATTGCGATTTTCATTTTTATTAATTGTTGTTGCATCATCCGCGAAGAGAATGAAGTCGGCTCTTGGGTTGGCAAGCACCAAGTCGTTGACATATATGAGGAATAATACTGGTCCCAGCACCTACCAATGAGAAGGGCGTCAAAGGAGGACTGGAAAATTTGCGAACAAGATAATTAACAAAACAAGACTTGTATGGGCAATCAATTCATTTGAACCATACAAGTCACCAGGGCTGGATGGAATATTTCCAGCTCTACTTCAACAGGGAGTGGAAATACTCGCAACACCCCTGTGCACACTATTCAGGGCCAGTCTGGCCCTGGGTTATGTGCCAACCGGCTGGCGGAAGATAAAGGTGGTATTCATACCAAAATCAGGGCGTGATACCTACGCCCAGGCCAAATCCTTCCGACCTATCAGTCTAACATCATTTCTACATAAAAGTTTGGGAAAATCTGACAATCCAGACCACATATATTACTATAGGACATATAAAAAAATTTATAAGAAAGTAGTCTCAGCAGCTAAGCGTCTGTGTAATGACCAGTTTTATAATCGGGCTAGTAATAAATCGAAAGCAGCTTGGTCAATCATAAATGAAAATTTGGGGAAAAAAATAAAGGAGAATTCTATAAAAGAAATCGAAATCGACAATAATATGGAAAGTGATGTAGATAAAATCGTTAATTCTTTTAACCAATACTTCATAAATTTACCAGTAAAGTTAAGGCAAAACTTTGAAAATTCAAACTTTACATCTTTTTCTATAAAACTGCAATACCCAACAATGTTTATTAGACCTGTTTCAGAAACTGAAATTTTTTCATAATAATGGATCTCAAGCAATCAAATTCTTCTGGAGTGGATAATATTAGTGCAAAGATGTTGAAGGTAGTTGCCAACGATATTGTAAAGCCTTTGACTTTCCTAATAAATCGATCTTTATCTGAGGGTATATTCCCTAATAACTTGAAGTTAGCTAAAGTAATACCTTTGCATAAGAAAGGGTCTACAACAATAATTGATAATTATCGTCCAGTTTCTTTACTGTCAACTATTTCAAAAATAATGGAAAGAGCAGTGTATTCTCGAATGATAAACTTTATTAATAAGTTCCACATAATGTCTGATGCTCAACATGGATTTCGAGCTAAAAGGTCCACTCAGACAGCTGTTATGCAATTCCTCGATAAGTTATATGATGCCATAAATAAAAATGAAAAATGTTTTGGAATCTTCATGGATTTAAGCAAGGCATTCGATCTGGTGGATCATGACTTGCTTATTAAAAAACTATCCAGATACGGATTTAGAGGAAAAATTAGCAGCTGGCTGCAGTCATATCTTTCAAACCGAAGTCAAATTGTTGAGCTAAATAACATAAAATCAGACGAACTAAATGTATCCTGTGGTGTTCCACAGGGTTCCGTTCTTGGACCACTGCTCTTTTTATTATTTATTAACGATTTACCGAGAACAGTTGATCATGATAATTTGATAATGTTTGCTGATGACAATTCATATCTAAGTACTAGTTCGAATATGTCTAACCTAATAGATATTTCACAAAACAAAATAAAAACTTTTACATCCTGGTTTTATGAAAACAAATTACTTTTAAATGCATCTAAGACTGTATTTATCCATTTCACACCTAGATTATCAAATTACAACATAAGCAGTTTAATAAAAATGAATGGTAAATCACTTGAACAAGTTCAGCATAAACGTTTTCTAGGTATTTATATTGATAATGCCCTAAACTGGGAAATACATATTGACCATTTGTGCAGAAAGCTCTCTTCAACATGCTTTGCCTTATACAGATTAAACAAACTTACTAGCACATCAGTTGTTCTTTCCTATTATTATGCTCAGTTTTACTCCCGGGTGAAATATGGCATCATATTTTGGGGTTCATCTCATTTCTTAGAACGAATATTCAAAATCCAAAAAATGGCAGTAAGAAACATAAAAGGATTAAATAAAACCGTATCTTGTAGAAATTTTTTCAGGGAACTGCATATATTAACAATACCAAGTATATTTATATATGAAATAGTCATATTTGTTAAGCAGAATTTACATGAATTTTTATGTAATAATTATAATCATGCCTATGAAACCAGGAATAAAAATGACTTATCAATACCAGTCCATACACTGTCTATTTTCGAAAAAAGTCCACGATATATGGGTATTAAACTGTATAATAAACTGCCTCAAACAATAAAAGAAATAAATAGCATAAGAACATTTAAAAAAGAAGTTAAAGAATTACTTTTAAATAATGTATATTACAACGGAATATTTACAAGGGAATATTTTGAAACACAGTTTTGAGATATGATGTATTTATTATGTATGTTTAATTATGTAGTCCCAGTAATTATGACCTGACTGTTTGATATTGTTTTATTTATTTTTTTTAAATTTTTTGTCTTGCTGTAGTTTGTGTACCTATCTTTTAGTATTTTGTTACCTTCATTTATTTATGTATTTTATTCTTTGAAGTAATCATTTGACGAGTCCGATACCATTTACTGTAATGTGGTCTATGGATAATAAAGATTATTATTATTATTATTATTATTATTATTATTATCCTTCTGAAAACCCTGGAGAAACTGGTTGATAGGCACATCAGGGACGATAAAATGAGTACAAAACCTCTACATCGAAACCAGTATGCCTACCAAACAGGAAAATCTTGTGAGTTAGCAATACATGAGCTTACTCAACAAATAGAAAGGGCCCTAGACAGTAAAGAAACTGCTACAGGAACCTTCTTAGACATAGAGGGTGCCTTCGACAATACCTCATTCGACTCACTAAGTGAGGCAGTGAAGAGGCGCGGAGTCGAAAAGTCAATAACAAGATGGATCGACTCAGCACTCAGACAGTAAAGAAACTGCTACAGGAACCTTCTTAGACATAGAGGGTGCCTTCGACAATACCTCATTCGACTCACTAAGTGAGGCAGTGAAGAGGCGCGGAGTCGAAAAGTCAATAACAAGATGGATCGACTCAGCACTCAGAACTAGGAAAATTCAGTCCACGCTAGGATCCACAACAGAGGAGGTGTCCGTGACCAGAGGATGCCCGCAGGGGGGGTCTTATCTCCTCTCTTGTGGTGCCTGGTTGCGGACGAACTCCTATCTCGACTGGAACAGCGGGGAATATATGCGCAAGGTTATGCAGACGATATCGCCATCCTGGTAACAGGAAAATACGAGGGCACTGCAGCGGAAAAGATGCAGCGAGCCCTCGTTATGGTAGACGAATGGTGTACCCAGGAAGGTCTTTCCGTGAGTCCAGGGAAGACCACTGTGATCGCCTTCACAAGAAAGAGGAAACTCAACCTGGGAAGATTATATCTCCGGGGAAACGAATTGCAGGTGAGCAATGAAGTCAAATACTTGGGACTGATTCTAAACACCAAATTAAACTTCAATGCTCATCTAGATAGAGTGACTACCAAAGCTACGCGGGCCTTATGGGCCAGCAGAAGAATGGTAGGTAAAAATTGGGGACTGCAACCAAGAATGGTGCACTGGCTGTACCAAAGGGTTGTAGTACCAATAATAACCTATGCCTCCCTGATCTGGTGGCATAAAGCCGGAAAAGGGGAGGCAATGAGAAAACTACGGAAAGTACAAAGACTAGCATGTCTAGGCATAACGGGAGCAATGTCAACAACGCCTACTGCAGCAATGGAAGCGCTACTTTGCCTGCCCCCCACTACAATTAGTAGTGGAGAGTGAGGCACTGTTGGCGGCGTACAGGCTGAAAATAAACGGACATGGGACCATTCCAAGAATAGGATACTACACCGAAATATTCCAACAAATAAGAAAAAATCGACTACTAGATATGCAGTCAGATAGAATCAGCACAAGCCACAACTTCACAAAGACCTTCAGGGTATACATACCCGATAGGGAAGAGGAAGGAACAAGGCAACTGCGAAGACATCCAAATGATACCATATGGTATACTGACGGATTGAAAACGTCAAGAAGTACCGGAGCAGGTGTTACGGGGGACCAACCAGGGACAGACATCAGTCTGAACCTGGGCAGTACCGCAACGGTGTTCCAAGCAGAAGTCACAGCCATAGAAATCTGTGCACAAGAAATGATCCGGAGGTCATATACTGACAAAAGAATCCGCATCATCACTGACAGTCAAGCAGCTATCAAAGCTCTGAATGCAGTAGAGATACGCTCCAAAACGGTAAAAGACTGCCTTGAATCCCTGGCGAAACTGGCGGAACACAACAGTATACAACTGGAGTGGACGCGAGGACACCAGGGCAATGAAGGCAATGAAATAGCAGATAAGCTAGCCAAAGAAGGCGCAAAAACAGCCTTGATGGGACCGGAGCCATCCTGCGGGATATCATACAATACCGCAAGAGGAATGGTAAAGGAACTATTGAGTCAGCAACATATCTTATATTAGACTGGCGCGCCGGGGATGAGACAGTCACGTATGTTCATCACCGGCGGGCCATCCAAGACAAAGACTAACGAATTGCTAAAGCTGAGCAGAAAACAGCTAAGGTGTGCAGTGGGAATTCTAACAGGACACTGTACACTGAACAGACACCTAACCAACATAGGTGTGAAGGATAATCCAGAATGCAGAATGTGTGGTGAGGATGAAGAAACTCCTCACCACATACTATGTGAATCAAATCAAATCAAATCAAATCATTTATTGATGCCATATACAAAATAGTATTTGCACAAGTCAGTACACAATTATACAATTTGATTTTTCAAAATCCATGAATGATGTTGACTGTTTAACCCAAGCCATTTTATGTAGAGTTTATCCCCCTTTTTTCTGATAATCTTCTCCACAAGATATATGTCAGGATACTTTACTTTCTGTAGTTCATGCTCGTAAAAACCTCCTTGAATTTGATCCCCTTCCTGATCCTCCAAGAGATATGTTCTAGGATTACTTCTATGAATCTTTCTGATTTGAAAAATTTCATTTGACCAATTAGGAGTATAACCTTTTGAAAATGCTTCTCTATATTTACTAATTCTTACATAATCGTTAACTTTAAATTTTTGTTTTCTTGGATCAACTGTTTTCAGATGGCTACAGGCAGTTCGCAACAATCGTTTCTCATCTTTCTTTTTAACATTTATTGGTTTCATTCCAATAGTTCTGTGTTTTGTGTTATTGTATTCTGTAACGATATCTGATAAGATATCTAACCATTTGTAATTTCCTTGTAGGCTGAACTGCCTCCACATTTTATTTTTTAAAGTTCTATTCACTCTTTCTACAACACTCGCTTTAAGGTGTGTGTAAGAGCTATAGTGGTTCATTTTCCACCTATCGGTTAATTCCTTAAATTTCTTATTGTAAAATTCTTTACCCATATCTGTCTGTAAATTTTTGGGTCGTACATTCATCTGCGACAAGATCTTGTCCATCGCTCGTACAACTTCATTTCCACTTTTATTTTTCAGAGGTTCGCACCAAACAAATTTTGAAAATACGTTAATAACCACTAAAATATACTTATAACCTTTATTTATTTTAGCCTACTTGATCATTTCAACAAGATCTGTTTGAACAAGATCATTAAGACCCTTAACAATTACTCTTCTTCTTTTAAAGTACTTTCTGGCAGGCTTATGAATTTCATTGACTATTTCCTGTTTAATGTTAGTCATCCTTGGTCAGCGGGCACTGCAGAACAATTTGAACATATAGCGGATCTTTATTCTTTGCATAGAACATAAACTTATCTTCAATATTTATGATTTCCCCCACAAGTTTTTCTGGTAAAACTTGTTTCGTGTTCAAGAAAACTGGTATCGACAGGTGAAACCTCTATATTTTCAACTCTACCAGATAAAAGGATTTTGTATTCTGTTGTCGTATTTTCTAATGTGTAGAAATTTATACTTTTAGATTTCTGTACACGACCTCGTACATTTATAATACATTTGTTATGATATGAAGAGAGCTCGCAAATGTAAAAAGGTGATGTTCTTGGGGGTGAGGTTAAGATGGGTGAAGGGGGAGTTGGTGCAGAATATGGAGTTATTCTCTCCCTCAACATGTGCCTTCCAAATTTATCAATTGGCATGGTTAACAGACCTAAAGTTTTACACTTAATGAGGCTCTAACTTTCCACACATACTATTTATCGTATTATTTTAGCTTCCCTCAATTGTTCTATTATTGAAATTATTTCATTATTATGTCCATTATTCCCTGCTAGTTGTGACGCTATCAGGAGTCTTAAACGATCTACAATTTCATTATAGTCATCAAAATGCTTATATTCAACCTGCTTATTATTGAATTCCATCATTGTTAAATTTCCTCCTCTCTTGTTTTGACTCCTTGTTTTTATCGTTTGCGATGTAGGAAGAGAACTAGATCTCGATCTTTGCACCGTAGCAGGTATTGATGATGCTGATTTATTTGAGGTACTGGTTTTCTTATTGTTCCTTTCTTGAGTCAGCGAATATAAGTTCGTAACTCTTGGTTTAATAATATCTATAAATTTAAATGAATTCGATGTAGATAGGCCTTTCTCCGGATCGTAACCTAGGTAATGAGCATTAGTCTTTCTAATTATATCAATGTACTGATCTATATCAGTCGGTCGATAACCCGCAGGATGCTTTTTAAACATTAATTCATACAATCCCGGTGTACCTATGTATTTAAATTGACCGTTAATGATAAAGTCGGCTCCATCAAAGTCAATAGTTGCATCACCAATCGCATATTTTTTCGCAAATGGGTCGAAGTAAACACCGAAGGTATCGTCATATTAATTTTTTACATCCTCAAGTTTACCTTCTATATACGCTCGCCGTAAAGGTTTTTTAAATTGTTGTAAATACTTTTCATGCTCGGCCGCTGTAGATGTATCTGCTATCGTTGCTGGAAAAGTTTCATCAAAGAAATTTTCAGCGATTTCAGGTCTTATTTGGGTTGGATCATACTGAAATGTTTCATCCTCCAAGTAAACAGGTCCTGCGGTATTGTAATTGAACACGCCGGGGATATTTCACTAATAAAAATATTTTAACCCCAGAGTGGGCAATATTGGCTAAATTATGGACTGTAGAATAATGCAATGTAATAATAATAAAACTAGGTTTTGCGAATAACTTACTCAGTTTCGTCTGGAGTCCGATGACATGTGGCTTCGAAGTTCTGTGATTTGTAGGATAGGGAAAGATAGGAAGATACACAGAATTAGGCACCTTGATTATGATTCTCGATGAACAAATGAGTGGCACAATTATTTATGACAATATGTAACATTTACGTTGATGTAGATTAAAATTAAAAGCTGCTAAACTATGAAAAGTAACACACTATGCTATGAACTATGGTCGACAGCGGAGCTACTACACGTGCGTCGGATCACGTGTCCTTTAACGAAAAATAAAATGAATTTACACCAGGGGCGTAACCATACCCCCCGACATTGAAAACTCCGGGCTTTCAATCAAGAAAACTACTTAGACTATAAATAAAATGAATTTGAATACTCTATCGCTATAAAAAAAAATAAAAAAATAGAACAAAAGAAATTTCAGTACTAAATATTCTTATACTACCCCTACAGAACAAAACAAAATAAAGTAAAATTATTGATTTGGCAGAGGACAAAGTTTAACGACTGGTCTTTTATAAAATCCACTTTTGGTTTTAATAAGAACCGTTCTAACAACTCCGTCACTGCCCGGAAATACCTCTTCGATGATACCAAGCGGCCATCGAAGAGGAGGTACATTATCTTGCATAAGTAAAACTAAAGTTCCTGTTTCAACAGGAAATGAGGGACTGTTCCATTTTTGGCGTACTTGTAAGCTACTTAAATATTCTCTTTTCCAGCGCCTCCAATAAGATTGCACTAAATGGTCTAATAATTGTTGACGGTCTAATCTATTGAGGGGTTCGTCTAGTACATCTATAGCAGGAAGAACTTTCAGCGGTGTTAAAGTCAAAAAATGTGCTGGCGTAAGAACTTCCGGATCGGATGGGTCACTAGTGAGCCAACAAAGGGGACGACTATTCATTAACGCCTCAATTTGAGCAAGAACTGTTGAAAATTCTTCGTAGAATAAGATCTGAGAACCGATTACTTTATGTAAATGCGTTTTTACACTTTTAATATTAGACTCCCATATGCCCCCCATATGCGGCGCTGATGGTGCATTAAATTTCCATTCAATTTTATTTTGAGTTAATTCTTGTTTTAGAGCATTTGTATAATCAGACGATTCAATAAAAGAATAAATTTCATCTAGCTGAGCCTTTGCTCCTATAAAATTTGTCCCACAATCTGAGTGTAACGTTTTGATAGGGCCTCGGCGGCTCAAAAACCTTTTAAACGCAGCTAAAAATGCGGGAGTGGAGAGGGCAGAGGCTAATTCTAAGTGTAAACATTTAGTTGTTAAACAAACAAATAAACAAATGTACGCCTTTTGACTCTTAACTCCACGTTTACGACTTAGCGTTATGTAATAAGGTCCGGCAAAATCCACCCCAGTTTCTACAAATGGTTTAACTTGGACTACTACCCTTGCAGGGGGTAAATCTGCCATAAGTGGATAGGTTGGTTTGGGTTTAAAACGAAAACACACATTACAAAGAGAAATACGTTGACGCACGACTCCGCGCGCGGACAATATCCAGTATTTCTGTCGTAAGAGAGCTAAAAGTAGGTGGGGTCCCGTATGCATATATAACCTGTGATAATGATCGATTAAAATATTTACCAAATGATCCTTTTTTGGTAGAAGAATTGGATGCTGGTGATCATAAACTAATGATGAGTGAGAAAGTCGTCCACCAACACGCATTAAATGATTGTCTAAAAAAGGTCGAATTTTTTTTAGTTGTGAGGAACACATTTTTCCCTTTTCCAAGGCCCGAATATCATTTTTAAAATGCTTATTTTGGATTATAGGGATTAAAGTATGTTCAGCGGTATTTAAATCTAAAAATAGGATTTCTTTTCTGAGTGGCAAGATTTTTACAAATCTAAGGACAATAACTGTTATACGGAGTAACTTTAACCAAGAAGAATGGCGCGAAATTAAAGTGTACAAAGGATTTAATTCTTCTGACGTTATTGGGAGAGAAATTATTTTTTCTTCTGGGAGATTAACGTCAAGTTCTTTTTTTTGAAATGATTTAATAGGCCAATTTACTTGTTCTGAATTCAACCAAGATGGGCCTGACAACCATGTACTACTATTTTCGATAAAACAAGCTGGTGTCATTCCACGAGAAAGACAATCGGCGGGATTGTACTTTCCATCCACGTGAAACCAAACGTTTTGCGGTAAATAATTATGAATTTTTGCAACACGGTTCGCAACGAACGTCTTCCAACGATGCGGCGACGAATGTATCCAATGCAAAACTACCATGGAATCCGAAAACGCAAAAATTCTGGTAAAATTATAACGGGAACGGTAGGTATCAATTACGAACTTCATTAGTTTAGCTAATAAAAGAGCGGCACACAGTTCCAGCCGGGGAATGGAAACTACTTTTAAGGGTGAAACTTTGGACTTTGAACAAATTAAATTGGTTTTAATTTTATCCCTATTGCTATCCACATAATAAATAACTGCGCCAAATGATGATTCGCAAGCATCTGCGAATCCTACCAAAGTAGCGGATGAATTTTCGAAAATACCTAGATGTCTTGATACCGAAAATTCGTCTAGTAGCGGTAATTCTGACTGAAAGCGAGACCATTGTTCTATTAAAGTATCAGGTGGGCATTGATCCCAATCTAAATGAAGTGACCATAATTTCTTTATTAATAATTTGGCGTATAATGTAACCGGAGCGACTAATCCTAGTGGGTCAAATATCCGGGCTACCGTGGACAATATATTTCTTTTTGTACAACTACGATCCTGAATATTTACTTTAAAAAACAAAGTATTTAAACTTAGATGCCACTGCATGCCTAAAACTTTTAAGCAATCAGTTTCAAAATTTACAATCTGAGATAAACGTTTTTCTTCAGGTATATGATTTAAAAATTCCTTTAAATTGGCAGACCATTTTACTAAACTAAAACCACCCGAATCGAACAGATCTACTAATTCGTTATAAACTAATTTTGCTTCTTTAAGACTACCTACACTCGAAACTAAATCATCGATATACATGTCGCGCAAAACGACTTCAGAGGCGTGCCCATATATTTTCGATTCATTGTGCGCTAATTGATGAACTACCCGCAACGCTAAAAACGGGCTAGGTTTTACACCACATGTTAAAGTGGAAATTTCCAAAATTTCTATAGGCTCACTGGGACTAAATCTCCATAGAAGGCGCTGAAAAGGCCTATGTTCATCACATAAATTGACTTGCCGGTACATCTGACGAATGTCTGCGGTAAAGGCGATGGGATATAATCTAAAATTTAAAAACACAGATAAAACATCTGTCTGAAGTTTAGGCCCCGTATACAGAATATCATTTAACGAAAAAGAGGTGTCCGTTTTTGCGCTAGCATCAAAAACGACACGTAGAGGTGTGCTTGAGCTATCAATTTTAAAAACTGCGTGATGCGGAATGTAGTACGAGGGTAATGTAGAATCAGGAGCTGTAACTAATTTGCGCATATGACCTTGATCTAAGTAGTCTTGAATTACACTATTATATTGATTTCTAAAATCGGGTGATGCTTCTAATTTTCTTTCCAAAGAAAGAAATCTACGCAACGCTAGAGAATATGAATTACCTAAAATCGTAGGATTGTCTTTAAAAGGCAACGCGACAGTAAACCTACCACTAACATCGCGTGAATAAGTGGATTGAAAATGTTTTTCACATTCAATATCTTCGGAACTGTTTATTCGAGATATAGGAATATCTTCTAACTCCAAAAACGACTCCATGATTTTTTCTATAGGTGGCTCTACTATTGAACAGAATGAATGAATTTTTTCTACGGTTGGAATAATGGGTGATTTTCCTATAACTACATAACCCAAATGCGTCTGCAAAGCGATAGGAAGATTGGGTGTACTCGACACTCTCCCCACCTTGTATGTAAAATGTCAGAAAAATTTCACTTTGAGTGTAGTGCTATCGAATGTAATCTTGGTAATTTCGACTGTGTTGTACTATGCATTTACCGTACACCAAAGGTGTCTTCTGAAATATTGTTATTTAAGCTAAGTTTAATACTGGAAAGCTTGTTTAATGAAAATAAGGCAGTAATAATTTCAGGTGATCTTAATATAGATTTTGCCACCGAAAATTCAGATAAATTTAAACTCACAAGTGTAATTGAATCCTATGGCTTATATATGACTGTCAGCGATTTTACTCGGGAAACCCCAACAAGTAAGAAAATCTATGACTACATCATAACTAATCTATCTCATAACCACCATACGCAAGTTTTACAGTCGCTGATCTCTGATCACAAAGCTCAAGTATTCACTTTGTCAATTCCACCTAGGAAAACACCCTATATTTACACTAGGTCGTACACTCGTGAAAATACAAATCATTTCATTAATGATTTAAGTTCCTTAGATTGGTTCACTGTATACAATTCAGCTGGTGTCCAGGAAAAATCTGATATTTTCTTAAAGATTATTAATAATAACTTTAACAGACACTTCCCCTTAATTAGAAGGAAAATTCGTAAAACACGTAAATTAGACTGGTTCACGCCTGAACTGCGCGACTTAAAAAATCAAGTGGCTTTGTTGGAAAATATTTCAAATAATAATTACAAACCAGTTCTGAAATATCAAAAAATCAAGTACAGTAAAAAAATCAAAGAAGCTAAAAATCAATATTATAGCAGAATGATCGATAATGCATCCAACAAATCGAAGTGTACTTGGAATTTAGTTAATTCAACTATAGGTAACCTCAAACCCAATAAATTACCTTCTACCAATGATTATACTGATCAGGCCAATAAGTTCAATACATTCTTTGTTGAAAATGTTCCCAACTTAATAAAAAATATGAACCAACATGTAACATCGAATAACTTTAATGAACTGATCAATATTAATCAGGAATCTATGTTCATATACCCTACTTCTGCCGAGGAAATATGCAGTGTGGTAAACAAATTCAAACCTAAAACTTCAAGTGGGTTTGATGGTATTTCATTAAAATTACTGAAACAATGCATTAATGTATTAGCTGCCCCACTCTCAGACATCTACAATGCATCTTTTTCTCAAGGGATTTTTCCGGATTCATTAAAACTAGCAGTAGTAATCCCCTTATTTAAAAAAGGAGATCCAGATCAAATGGGAAATTATCGACCAGTAAGTATGCTGTCGGTTTTCTCAAAAATATTGGAGACTCTCATGTATAACAGACTTCTTGCTTTTTTAAACAGATTTAATTTCTTTCACAAATTTCAACATGGTTTCAGAAAAAGTAAATCAACAACTACAGCTCTTGTTAATTTTGTCGATGGTGTGTTGAATGCTTTGGATGATCAGAAGTCCGTTTGTGGCCTGTTCCTTGATTTATCCAAGGCATTCGACACTCTAAATCATACTTGTCTATTGAATAAATTAGAGAGAATAGGAATCCGAGGGGTTAGCTTACATTGGTTTGCATCTTACTTGAAAAATAGAAAACAAAAAACCCGTATATATAAGGACATGAATAAATATGAATCAGATGTGCTAAACTTTAATTATGGTGTACCGCAAGGAAGCGTCTTGGGTCCGCTTCTTTTTATAATTTTTTTGAATGACTTAGTAAATGCTATAAGTGACGAAGCAAAAGTAAACGTTGTAAATTACGCTGACGATACCAATTTAATAATAAGGGGCAAAACTCTCACAGAATACAAGCAAACTGCTACTCAGACATGGGAAAACTTAAAAGATTGGTTTTCTGCAAATCAATTGATCTTAAACGAATCTAAATCAACATGTGTCATTTTTAAAACTCACAAATCAACAATTGAAACTCCTAACTGTTTTACTAATGAAATACCCATTCCTACTTCAAACAGTGCTCGATTGCTAGGCGTGGTAATGGATAGCAATTGTAAATGGGGTGACCACATTGAGGATCTTCTAAGAAAATTAAATAAAAGCTGCTATGCTTTAAGAATCCTATCACGTACATTTAACACAGATACTCTGAAAACAGTATATTATGCTAACTTTTATTCTACTGTTAAGTACGGAATAGAAACTTGGGGTGGTTCCACTGACATATACAAAATTCACAAAGTGCAAAAAAGAGCTATGCGAATAATCTTCAAAAAAAAGTTTAATGAGACCTGTAGGGGGTGTTTCAAAGAAAATTCCATGCTCACAGTGCCAGGCATATATATCTATTCTTGCCTAATGTATCTAAAAAATAACAAAGGCGACTTTAAACCATCAGAATTTAGTCATTATTATGAAACCAGGAATAAAGATAATTATACATTTCCCAAGCACCGTCTAACTCTCACTGAGAAGGGACCCTATTATGCAGCAATAAAATTTTTTAATAATCTACCTACAGGCCTCAAAGACAATTTTCATCTTAACTGTTTCAAGAAGCAAGCTTTCGAGTATATATGTGATATCGAGCCTTACTCTATTCAAGAATTTTTAAATTTTAAATTGTAATGTAATGTTCTTTTGTGTATTTTATATACTTATTTATGTAACTCTTTGGTTGTGCTGAAATTTTATGTTTTTTACATCTATATTTTTTATTAATTATGAGCTTTGTTTGTTTGACTGACTTGTTTTATACATTTGTATGTCTGATGAAACGGAATAAACTTACTTACTTACTTACTTACTTACTTGATGAGTTGTGGAAACAGTCGAGCACCGAGAATTCCATCAATTTCTCTCGATTGGTAAAATTCAGGGTCCGCTAGGGGTAAGTCCATTAAATAACTAAGGGCTTCTGTTTCAATTATCGAAGTGGGTAAATTGTCAGTGATTTTTTCTATAACTAAAGCGTCAAATTGAAATTGCACGCTGGTATCAAATCGTGAGGTAATTGTTATGTTGTTTACTTGGCCTTTAACCGGTTTTGAACTAACTCCGATGCCTACAACCGATGAATAAATTTTACTAACGGGTAATTGCAGTTTTTTACAACATTTCAAATTAAGAAAATTTGCCTGACTAGCTGAATCTAATAAGACACGAATAGGCTTACTTACACCATTGGGTATTCGAATATTTACTACCGCGGTGGGCAATAAAGTAGTATAGTTTTGCTGTGCTAGATTATTGTTTGCAGTGGAACATAAACTAAGTGTAGTTAAACTTGAAGTAGGCTGCTCGGATTCTAAACTATTATTACTATTGACGGGCGACGTATTACTAGTGCTAGCTACTATAGGCGTTTCTTTATTAAAATGCAATAAAGAATGATGACGAATTTTACAGATAGAACATGCATTTATTGATTTGCATGCTGCGATTCTATGTTTGTTGCTAAGACAATTGAGACATAAATGTTTTTCTTTGGCCAATTTATATCTATCTACTGGCGCAAGTTTCAAAAAAATTGCGCATCTATTTATTAGATGTGAGTCCTGATTACATACTGAACAATTGCTATCAAATTTAGAATTAGTGTTTACAAAAGAGTGCGTGATCTTGGGCTTAGTGTTAACTGTAGCAGGGACTTTTGAATTACCAGTATTTGTTGAGCTACTATTAGACGTTCGACCCAAAATTTTTGCTTGTTGTTTTATAAAATCTTGTAGTCTGTCGTAAGTAGGGATTTCAATCTCTTTCACAGATATTTCAAACGAACGTCGTGTTTGATTATCCAACTTCGACAATGCTATATAGGTTAATAAAAAATCAGCTAAATTTGGAACATCTAATTTCTTCAACGCGTTAACAGATGTGTCAAAACGTTCCAAAAATGTATTCAAATTATGGGCCGACTCAAACTGCAGTGGTTTAAAATCTAAAATTTGTTTTACGTAATTGCTAGCTAATGACCGTTTATCCTGATACTTATCTAATAATATTTTCCAAATAATTTGATAATTATCAGCAACCGGCGGAATTCCCGAACAAAGTGCTAAAGCTCGACCAGTTAATCGGCTTAACAAATAATGAATTTTACAAGTGTCATCCAAATCTTTATTATCATGAACTAAAGATGTATACATGCCATAAAAAACTGGCCATAGCTTAGGGTCACCACAAAATTCTTTTATTTCAATTTTGGGCAATTTAGGCATAACTTGTGACACAGTATTATGTGTTTCTACGGGTGTACTACCTGAAGCGTGGGGATTATCAATATTTGGCAATGTTTTTTTTAATACAGTTTCCCCTCTCTCCTTAATCGTACAAAATAATTGCTCAATCGTGTCAAGGAGTTGAAAATTTGGAGTATATTCAGGGTCCAATTCTATACTGAGATCATTAATTTTATCAACTATTTCGATCAATTGAGAGCGGGTGTTATGCAAAGAACCATAAAGAGATTTAAAATTTCTTAAATTATGGGGTTCTGCTAAATCTTTTGACCAATCGTACAATCGTTGAATGCGCTGAAAAAGAGTCTGTTTTTTTGCTTCGCTAATTTTTAATTTAGCTGTAAGACGTTCCTTGTCATTACTACACCAATTTAACAAAACACGAATAAGGGTATGAATAAATATTCAAGTAATTATAAACAATATGTTTATCTTTAGTAATTTATGCTAGTTATTTAAATGCAAGTACGCAAAAAGAAATTGCCTCTGTTTTCCTTTTACATTTCACAATTAATACAGTAATAGTGTTTACTAAAATCCAAATAAAAAAATAAGTGTCTAATGTAAGTCCCTGTTTCGAATAAGTAGGTAACTTGAAAAAACAAGAATCCTCAATGTCGCAGGCATGTAAACAAGCCAATAAACTAAACCACGAAAACAAATATTTATATTCTACTAAGTTGATGCACACAAATACTTAAATATTTTGTTTCTATTTTATCAAATAAACTATATGCGGGTAAATCTATTACAGGAGTTAATTGTTTCAAATAATACTACAAACAATACGAAAAAAGGACAGTGATCCACGTGTGCGGTGTTAATATAAATAAACACGGTTTATCTACAGTGTAAAACAAAAAAACGAGCGGCTACTGTGCTACGTAAAAAAAAACTACTAGGTATCGTTCTACGATAACAATTCGCGGTAATCCGAATCGAACTGGACCATATGAACACGCCGGGGATATTTCACTAATAAAAATATTTTAACCCCAGAGTGGGCAATATTGGCTAAATTATGGACTGTAGAATAATGCAATGTAATAATAATAAAACTAGGTTTTGCGAATAACTTACTCAGTTTCGTCTGGAGTCCGATGACATGTGGCTTCGAAGTTCTGTGATTTGTAGGATAGGGAAAGATAGGAAGATACACAGAATTAGGCACCTTGATTATGATTCTCGATGAACAAATGAGTGGCACAATTATTTATGACAATATGTAACATTTACGTTGATGTAGATTAAAATTAAAAGCTGCTAAACTATGAAAAGTAACACACTATGCTATGAACTATGGTCGACAGCGGAGCTACTACACGTGCGTCGGATCACGTGTCCTTTAACGAAAAATAAAATGAATTTACACCAGGGGCGTAACCAGTAATATTCAAGAGGAGTTTGACCAATTGATCGAGTGTTTAAACTTTCACGGTTAATTTCTTCTTTTAGCTCCTTTTTCAAATAAGATTTTGGCAAAGCACTTTCCGTTTTAATTAGAGTTGACACCAAATCTTTAAGAGGTTGAGTAATTGGCTTGTACGTTTTCTCTAACTGGGACTGTGATTTGTCAATATCTCTTTTCAAACTTTTATATTTTTGTTTCAGCACCTCTCTTGATTTTAACAGTTGTACTGCTAATCGGTTATCCATGATTACTGACTGATATCATTTAGTGTTTTAACTTTATATATGAATGAATTTATCGAATCCTTTTCGATACTTTCCAGAGTTAATAGCGCAATCTTTATCTATTACGACAAATCCATATTTATCTTTCCAACAAAATGCACAGAGCTCTCTGAAATCTTGAAAACACATATCCACATTTACATGATCATCATAAATATGTTTCAAATTGGTCATATCCTGAGGGAATATCACAATAAGGTTAGCATTATCTCTACACAATTGTTTTGGAATGGCACTGTATGTCTGACATAGATAAAAACAATCAGTGTTTTTATGACGTCCAAAACAAAAATAACTTTTAATGATATTTTGATTACAAGAAGCTAAATCATCGAATATTATCACTGAATTCGGTTTTATTTCTTCTGGAGGTATTACTGCATCACCATCGTTACATTCGAAATATCCAATTTCATTCACAGGTTCCATTAGCATTCTTAAGTACTCATATTTTGGTTGATATAGGGACTTAGAATATAAATATATATTTTCAAAACGTAAACCATTGGGATGTTCTAACAAACTGAGCATTACATTTGTCTTTCCACATCCAGAGCTTCCAACCAAAAGTCCTCGTTTCGATTGTCCACCAAATAAAATACCATGCTTTTGAATCGTGCTGGTCATGGAAACGTGATCATGATCTGCTATTGGTAGAACCGTTTCTTGCTGATGAATCTTCATTTCAAGCTGCTACTAATTAATACCTGAGGTGGAATTTCATTACGATAAGAACTATAGCAAACTGACTGGACATCGCATCCTACCTATATATATAAGGGTACCTAGCAAACATGTTTCATTTGTTTACACCATTTACGTTATAATGGTTAGAAGAAAGGGTTCTCCATCCAGTAAAGCTGAAAACGCTAAGAAGAGAGGATGTGGTCTGCTTAATAAAATAATTAATAAGCTCCCAGTAGAATTGCATTTACCTGGTTATAATTATTGTGGGCCTGGAACTAAACCTTCAAAGCGATTACAAAGAGGTGATAAAGGAATTAATCCATTGGATGAGGCGTGCAAAGAACACGATATAGCATATTCTAAATTTCAAGACGTGGAAGGAACAAATCAGGCTGACAGAGAATTAGCTGAAGTTGCACTTAAACGTTTAAATGCAGCCGACTCAGGGTTTGGTGAAAAAGTTGCCGCATTGGGAGTCGGTGGGGTGATGAAATTAAAAAGTAAGTTGGGAATTAAACGTGGAAGAAGTCACGCCTCAAAGAAGAAAGGTGGACAAATAAATGTAAAAGTTGGTGTAAAAAGAAAAGCAAAATCAAAGAAGCGGAGGAGAAGAATTCTAGATACCAAAAATAGGTGGATTTCTACCACTTTTGTTGCCTCTTTTGGGGGCACTAGGAGCTATAGGAGGTGGTGCAGCTGGCATTGCAAAAGCAGTTAATGACGCTAAGTCAAATCGTGAACAGGTTGCTGAACAGAAGAGACATAATTTAGCAATGGAGCAAGCCACAAAAGGGAAAGGTTTATACTTGGGTCCCTATAAAAAAGGCTCTGGACTATATTTGAAAACTTATCCAAAAAACTTCCAATAAAGCTGCCTCACCGACCAATTACTAATTTAGATCTAATGAAATATTCGAAAATGCTTAAAATTCCTCATTTTCGCGATATATTTATGAGAGATACGCTTCCCAAAAAAATAAAGAAGAATGAAACTGGTATAATAAATCTAGATACGGATGATGGAGAGGGCACTCACTGGGTAGCGTACGCCAAGAAAAACAAAGAAATAATTTATTTTGACAGTTATGGAAATTTAAGACCTCCAGAAGAATTAATAAAATATTTTTTAAGTGACGGCAGCTTGAATACAATCAGATATAATTATGACTCTGTGCAAAATTATAATTCATATATCTGTGGACATTTATGTTTATTTTTTTTGTATAATCAATATAAATAGCAGACTGTTTGATGGTGGGAGGTGAACTCCACCTGATCTCGTCGTAGATCATTAATTCATAGGGGAAAAAGAGTAGAATAGCCACCTACCATGCATTTCTCAGTGAGTGGTGAGCGGTGAGGATCCCTAAATTAATTGTGATATAACATATTTACAATTCTTTTGATATCATGCAGAAAATGGCATCCAAATTTTACAATAAAAATAATTGCATGATAGATTTTTCAATTGTATCAAATAATCCAGTAATATATGTCTTTCGATGAACGTTTATTATCATTTGAAAAATGGAATGGTACTGTGGAACCATCAGAACTTGCTCTAGCAGGATTTTATTACAGTGGCTGCCATGATGTAGTCAGCTGTTTTTGTTGTGGAGTCGAGATTTATAGATGGGAGGCGTGTGACATACCTATAAATGAACACTTGAAATATTCAGCAGATTGTTCTTATGCAAAATTAATGAGAAGCCTATTGCTGCGAAATATAAAGGAGCACACATGTATAACAAAAAATCATATGGTTGGTTTTAGAAGAGGTTTCACGTGGCTTGTGACCATAAGCTTGCATGCAATAAGTATCTATATGTTTATGATACTTAACATACATTTATAAAAAACAATATATACGTCTGTACCAATATATTGGATATTATGCCTGTCTGTACATGGAGTTGTCTCAGATGTAAAAGTGTTTTAGAGGAATATAATGCACCCATGGATAATAAAATATATACTGTTTGTAGCAATTGTGATCTAAGTGATAGAAGGGCACACGCTGCCTAATCTGTTGATATTTTATAACATAATTTATGTAAGTATGCAATAAGCATCTGTATATTTATGAATGTAACTTAGAGTGTAATTTATAATAAATACCTTAATAATAAATAATTTGTTTCAATATTTTTCAAATTATCCACTTTTCCTCATCATTCAGTTCTATAGTTATACTTCAAGCAGTGATTTTTTCAAATTTGAAGAATAATTGATTTCTTCAACTTCATTCTACCAACATTTCACAAATTAACCCCCCCCCCCCCAAATTATATATATTTTCTTGTAACTCACGAATACTATATAAAATAATAAAAGAGAATATAACTTAAAAAAATTTATTAAAAAAACATATTTTTGAAACTACAAAAAAAAAGTGAATTTACAACAGACTAAAAATTAAATAAAACTAAACTAAACTAATCACTAACCTACACTATGCTACACTTCAGTCAAAGGGCATATTGGCCATAAAGGCGTGGCACTTTTTGAGCTCCACGTCACCTACACCGACTTTCGCCTCTACCGTATCGGCTTCTTCAGCAATAAGTTGCTGCCGGTGGCGAAGTCGGTGCAGATGCTGGAGCATTTTTGATTTTGATAGTTTCAGTTTGTGAGAGTACTTATTCGCCCTTTTCACCATGCACTCCCGCACTTCACGTTTGAATTTTTCTTTTTCATTGTTCACTGCTGCCTCCTGCTTCGCGACGTCGCACCGCACAAGGTCCAGCCACCCGTCCATTTCAAATTGGAGAAGAGCCTCTCCCTCAGCCTCTCGCTGCACCGTCCTCGGAGATCTATCATCTGTTGTGGTCCCAGTCAGTTCCTCTCCGAAGGATGACACCGCTGCGCTCCTCCCCACATCTGATTTTGGCAAAACTATAAGGAAAAAGAAAGTTAGATATCCAATTATTCAATACCGAAGAATCAGTACCTGGCTGTTGTGGTCTCGATGGCGCCCCAATGGGCCTGAGGTCCGTGAAAGATCCGGCCAGAATCTCGATGCCGGATCCGATGCTCCTAGCCGACCGCTCCCGGTTCATTAACTGAGCCATCTCTTCCTCAAAGGAGCAGTCGGAAAATTGATCGTCTTCTTGGCTCCCTAGGCCTCTTGGGTAGAACATATCTCCACCAGACATCTTATTTTTAGCAGGAAACAGCAGAAATATAAACGTGAAGCGCGGTGCACGAAAACGCGGCGAATTAAATTTAAGTCTATTAAAAAAAAAACTAACACTTAAAAATAATAAATTAACACTTAAAAATAACTTACGAACAAACTAATTAAAAAGCAAAAATTAAAAAAAAAAAACAGAAAAATGACGCAAATATAATAAACTAACTAACACTTAAAAATCCTACTACTCGAACTTACTTAAATAAAATAAAAATTGAAACAAAACAAAAACTGAATAAAAATTTAAAAAAAAAACGGGGGAATACAATAAAATCAAAAGTACAGAATGAACTGTTAAAATTCACAGCTGAATTTTATTTTAAATGAAGTTCCACTCCAAACCAATTGTAGGTAGGGAGATAGGTAAACAGTAAGTGTGCGTGAAATGAACTGCAATGTATACAAGTTGAATAAACTGCATTAAATTAATGACATACATAAATCACCGATTATTGCAAGTTGGCAAGGTTAGTCACCTATGGTGTGATTGAATATTTTCCGGTATTATATTACATTGCAAGTCTATTGATATGTGATTTAACAAAATGTTCAAATTATAACATATTAAATAATTAAAAAGATATTGCATGGGTTTATTATTACTAAATATTCAAGTTTTTGTGGGGAAAAGGATGATTGCACAGCAAAATATGAGAATGCAATACATATTTTTTATATAAACAAATAAACAAATAAAATTCGAGGACTGCACATTTCAGATTTAACTATTTTTTGACCCGCTCTATAATCATATAAACATTGAATACACAAAAACATACTTGTGTGAAGACTGTCTCGCTGCAATTTTCAAGAAATTATCCAAACAAAGAAATATGACACATTAATTAGTTGATGAAATTGTTAATTTATAACTGTCATATTGCTGTACAAAATCTGTAAACCAATATTAGGAGTTGAAAATATTTTTCCACTACTTAAATTTAATTCTACTGCTATCCTATCTCATTGATCATTTTTGGTTTTAAGATTGATTTTCGAAAGAATATACAAATGTTTTACTAGTGAACTACTATTTATATAAAGCTCTCTAGTTAGTTAGTTTCTTATAGTTTACTTAATGTCAGTTTGGTTTATGTCACATATGTAAATGTTCAATATAATAAAGAGTTTCCTCAGATAATTCACGTCCAGTGAGTACGAAATCTCATTAGGTTACGGGCCCCAGATGTGCTTTAAACTGTGTACTGAATAGTGAACTTGCAACGAACATTCCAGATAAGGTTTAACGTGTAGTACCGGTTTTGAGAAGGTGTTTAATTGTTATTGAATTTTCACTCAGGTGTTTTTAAATACACAATGGAGTGCAAACATATAGTAATTTGGAAAACTACAAAGTGCTAGTGATTGGCCAAAATGGAAGTTATTGGTGCAGTTGCAGCTGAGGAAATATTGTTTATTGGATATTGTAAATGGAACTAGAAAGAAACCAAATTCTCCTGATAGTAAATCCGATTCTACGGAACTCACTGCGGTAGCTGAAGAAACGTACAAAAAAGAGCTTTTGTCATGGGAACAAGCGGACGCTGATGCAATGTTGTGCATGGTGAGTGCTTTAGGCGATGAACCTGCTACGCTTGTTATGACATGTACTTCGTCAAGTGAAGTATGGAAAGCGCTTCAGTCGGTGTACGAACAGAGCAGTGAACAACGACTAGATAGATTGCTGGAAGAGTTTTTTGGTTGGTCAAATGGTGTGAGTGACATTGCTTCCCACATTGCACTTCTACAAAAACATTTCATGGAGTTGAACGATGCAATGACTAAACAAGGTGAACACCCCTCAAGTGAGCGTGTTTTGATAGTGCGCATTTTATCAACTCTTGGTCCAGAATATCACGAATTTAGAAATGTTTGGGAAGCAATGCCTTCAAGTGACCGAAACCTACGAGTATTGGTAGAAAAGCTGAGAACAATCGAGCAACGCAATATTTCAGATACACGAAGCGTTTTTGTCACTCAAAGTGGTGTTGGCAAAGGAAAGAAACACAATGATACAAAAATATCAGAAAAGCCATTGAGAGCGAGTACGAGCTTGGTAAATTCTCCGCTAGGTGGTCAAAACAAGAAGAAAGGTGGTCGTTTCTCATGTTATAAGTGTGGACAAAAGGGACACTTTCTGAAAGATTGTCCGATGAAGTCAGGTGACCGTGGTAAATCCGAAGAGAAGAGCAACACGCATTCAAAGATGTCCAAGGAGTCAAACTTTGGTGGATCTCTGGTTTGTTGCAACGGATTTTCCTCACAAGATAGCTGGATTGCAGACACTGGTGCAACAGTGCATGTGACAGCGAACAAGCACTATTTTGCTACATATGAGGCTTTTGCTATTCCACAAACAATGCATGGTTTCAATGCTACTTCTGTCGGGCAAGCACTAGGACAAGGGAACATAAACGTTGAACTAAGGGTTGGAAAACGTCGAGTTAATACATTTCTTGAAAACGTATGGTATGTTCCGGAGGCAAGCCGAAATTTGTTTTCTGTGAGTAAAGCTATCCAAAAGGGTTACAGCTTTGAAGCTAATCGAAATTGTTGTCGTCTTCTGAAGAATGGTGACATACAAGTGGTAGGAGAGCCACGTGGAGAACTGTTCTTTCTCAAGATGTGCGTTCAAATACCTGAACAATCAGCAGTGTTAGTGCGGCTGATAGCCTACAACTGTGACATGAAAGGCTTGGCCATCAACACAAACGTCACGTTAAGAAAGTTTTGGGTAAATATGGGCTGAACTTTGGAGCGGATGGAGAATTCTGTGAAGGATGTGCACTCGGTAAAGCTCATCGCCATAGCTTTGGAACAAGAAAAAATCGACCTAACGTTATTGGTGAACTGATTAATACGGATGTATGTGGTCCAATGGAAAGCATATCTGCTGGTGGCAAAAAGTATTTCGTGCTGTTCAAAGATGATTACAGCAAGTTTAGGCGTGTCTTTTTCATTCGCCAAAAGAGTGAAGTAGCAAACTGTTTGCGTACTTTCCTGAATGAAGCCAAAACTGCTGGACACACTGTGAAGGAACTTTTATGCGATAACGGAAGTGAGTTTGTCGGAAATCGAACAGTACAAGTTTTGCAAGACTTTGGGGTTTCCTTGCGTACTACGTCACCGTATTGTCCTGAACAGAATGGAGCTTCAGAACAGGAAAATAGGACTATAGTTGAGTCTGCACGATCCATGCTTCAAGCTTGTGGATTGCCGAAATTTTTCTGGGCCGAGGCATGTAATACAGCTGTTTATTTGTTGAACCGAACTGGTCCCACACCCGTCACGGGAAAGGCACCGTTGGAGCTGTGGACAGGAAAGGACGTCAGTGATATATCATATCTGAGAGTCTTTGGCACAGAATGCTTTGCGCATATTCCCAAACAGCAACGACAAAAGTGGGATGCCAAAAGTGTTGCTGGTAAGCTGGTGGGATATCATGGCAACAAAGACGGCTATCGTGTGTGGATACCAGAACAACGCAGAGTTGTTGTTTGTCATGACGTTACTTTCAAGCCAGAAATTGTGATTTCTGCACCTACAGTACAGTTGCCTGTAATCGACACCAAGGAGTCGGTTTCTAACAATTTCAAAACGAAATCAGTAATTTATGATGAAAGAAATGACAATGTACCGACAGTCTCTGATACAATTTCTGAAGAAATCGACGTTGAAGGTGAAACCCAGGAGTACGAAAGCCAGAATGAGGAAGAACCTCTGCGTCGTAGTATAAGAGAGAAGAAGAAACCTAGCTGGCAGAGAACTGGAGATTTTGTAATGCTTGCTGAGATGAGTATGTTAGCTGTGATTAATGATCCTCAAACATTCAAGGAAGCTATGTCAACCGAATATGCGGAAGAATGGACATATGCCGTTGATGAGGAAATGTCATCCCATGCAGAAAATGGTACGTGGCGTCTAGTTGAAAAACCTTTCGGTGCTCGAGTTCTAGGTTGTCGTTGGATTTTCAGAACGAAAGTCAACTTTGATGGAGTACCTGTAAGACGAAAAGCTCGTCTTGTTGTCCAGGGTTATAATCAGCGACCTGGGATAGACTGCGATGAACTTTTTAGTCCAGTAGCGAGGTATGACACAATTCGTACGGTACTGGCACTTGCAGCTTCTGAAGATATGAGTTTAGCTCAATTTGACGTAAAAACCGCGTTTCTGTACGGTTCAATTTCGAAGGAAGTATATATGCGTCAGCCTGAAAGCTATGATGATAGATCAGGACGAGTTTGTAAATTAGAACGCAGTCTGTATGGACTCAAACAGTCACCTAGATGCTGGAATGAGCGTCTTACAAGTTTTCTCAAGACCCAAGGCTTAAGAAGCAGCAAGGCAGATCCCTGTCTTTTCATACGTCAGACTGAACACTCAAAGTTGCTTGTTCTAATTTATGTAGATGATGGTCTAGTCGCTGGTACTAACTCAGAAGAATTACGATTATTCTTAAAGGAACTTGGACGTGAGTTTAAGATTACTAATGGATCTTTGAATAGTTTTCTGGGTATGCAAATCACAAGGAAAGATGATGGATCGATATTTATCAGTCAGAGTGCATACACAAGGAAGGTGCTGGAGCGTTTCAATATGAGTGGATCAAAGTCTGTAACAACACCCTGTGAAAAGTCTTCTGGTGTTGAAAGCGAATTTGTTGGAGATAAGGTGCCATATCGTGAAGCCGTTGGTAGCCTCATGCATCTGGTAGCTGTGTCGAGACCTGATATAGCTTATGCAGTAGGTGTGGTAGCGAGATCTTTAGACAAGCCAGCGCAGACTGACTGGCTCGCTGTAAAACGTATCCGCAAGTACCTGCAAGGTACGTGCAATCTTGGGATTCTGTACAAGGCTGGATCAAAAGAGTGTGTTATTAAAGCATACAGTGATGCTGATTTTGCTGGTGATCCCCTGAGTCGTCACTCTACAACAGGTTCTCTTTGCAAAATTGGAGATGGCCCGGTAACATGGTTGAGTCGTAAACAACGATCAGTAGCTGTTTCAACAACGGAGGCTGAGTTCGTTGCGGCTAGTGAATGTTCGAGAGAGGTGATCTGGTTGACTTGTATTATTAAGGAAATAAACCAGTCAGTGGAAATTCCGGTGTTACACATCGATAATCAGAGTGCCATTAGATTGATTAAGAACCCCGAATTCCATAAGCGAACAAAACATATCGAAGTACATTATTTCTTTGTTCGTGAAGAATATTTGGATGGACATCTGGACATTCTCTACGTTGAAAGTAGTGAACAGCTAGCTGATATGCTCACTAAACCATTGGAAAGAGTTAGGTTCCAAAAATTGCGAAGTGCTATTGGGATGTGTGAACTCTGACCATCAGAGACATTTGTGGAGGAAGTGTTGAGAATATACAAATGTTCTACTAGTGAACTACTATTTATATAAAGCTCTCTAGTTAGTTAGTTTCTTATAGTTTACTTAATGTCAGTTTGGTTTATGTCACATATGTAAATGTTCAATATAATAAAGAGTTTCCTCAGATAATTCACGTCCAGTGAGTACGAAATCTCATTATATATATATAAAGAAACATGTGTAATGGATTCACTCATTAATATCAGACATTTCTTAAATACAGTTATTTGATATCGAATATATAGTTCCTTGTAAAACTATAATCTGCAATGCTGTGTCCTCAGTGTGGAAAACAATTTTCATCAAAAAGTAGTTTGTCACGTCATCGTCGGGAAAGCTGTCCCTACAGAGAAATAAGGGCACATAGTGCCCCTAAAAGAATCAAATTAAACAATTCACAGGCTAAAAAATATAATAAGGAATCCCAAAATCTTCCTGGCCCATCTGGTGTGCAGTATCATGCTAAAAAATGTAATAAGGAATCTGAAAATCTACGCATCTCCGATGGTGGTCATATAAAAGCTCAGGAGGTTATTATTAATTGCCCACAATGTTATGAAAAAATGCCTAAAAATAAATTAATGGGACATTAAAAAAGTTCATCTCACAAGAAAGTGATCAATATTGTGGAAGATGAGGTAGAAAAACTTCAGAGCGCATTCAAGAACCGAATTTTGACAAAGTTTTTTCCACAAAGAATCAGTGCACAGATATCACCCAGTTTTTGGAAGAAGTAAAAATGAAAGTTATCTCAGTGATTGAGACGTATATTAAAACATTCTTCAGCTTAAAAATTAATATGGAATTATTTGGGCTATATGTTATTGAGGAGAAAGAAATGTCAGACATAAAGTCATTCAATACTAAAAATAAAGTTGTGACGCACTCATTGAATGTATTAAATCTGTATAATGAGTTCAAAGAAGAGATCATTGAGAAAGCATCAACCTTCCAGGAGCGAGACTCAGGTATGTGTAACAAATTTATTTTATCGTATGATTTCTGCAGTTTAATTTTTTTACATGACTATTAATTATTTTTTAGGATGGGCTCTGAAGCACGCTAGTTTTCTTGAAGTCAATCTCGACAAATACAACGCATTATTCGCATCATCATACATTAGGTTACCTAAATTTATTGAAAATAAGAGAGCTGTTTTAAATATTCAAAATAATGATGTCAAGTGTTTTTCTTATGCCGTCAATGCTGCAATTTTTCCAGCCAATGGGCCTCCGCATGAAGTATCATCTTATCCTCATTACGGAACATTGCTAAATTTTGAAGGTATCGATTTTCCTGTTAAATTAAATGATATTCATAAATTTGAAATTTTAAATAATATCTCTATAAACGTATTCGGGGTAAATAATCAATATAAAGATGGTAAAATGGTCAGTGAGATTGTAGGCCCCTTACATTTCACAAATAAAAAACAAAATACACATGTAAACTTATTACTCATTGCTGATGAAGGTAATACTCATTACACCCTTATTAAAGACTTATCACGATTAGTCTCTAGCCAAAGATCTAAACATCGCGGTCGAAATTATATTTGTGACGGTCGCCTACTATTTTTTAATTCTCCTGAGAAATTGTATGCTCATGAAAGAAATGATTGTAATCATTTATGTACCATTTTACCCGATACAGATCCACAAATCAATAAATGTGGGGAATTAATTGCAGGAAATATTCTGAAATTTGTTAATTTTGAGAAACAATTGCCGGTTCCTTTCGTTGTATATGCAGATTTTGAAAGTTTATTAAAGCCAATTCATTACAATGAACCATCTGATAGTAAATCCTTCTCCGTTAAAACGTACCAACATGAGCCGTATTCATTTTGCATCTACTTAAAGTGTAGTTTTGATGATAATCTTTCCAAACTTGAATATTATTGAGGTGTTGATGCTGTGGAAGTATTTGTGAAAAGATTAGATGAACTTGTCTTACAATTATATCAAAATCACTTAAAAAATATAGTTGAAATGAAACCATTATCACAAAATCAACAAGATATTTTCAATAAGAGTCAAATTTGTCATATCTGCGATAAACCTTTTGAGAATGGTGATGAAAGGGTCCGCGATCATTGCCACGTTACCGGTAATTTCAGAGGAGCTGCTCATTCTCATTGTAATTTAAACTTAAAAATACCTAAATTTATACCAGTATTCTTTCATAACTTAACTAATTACAATTCTCATTTATTTATTAAAAAATTAGCTTTGAAACGAGAAAGTATTCAAGTTCTTGCACAGAATAAAGAAAAATATATTACGTTTTCCAAACAAATTCTTGTAGATAAATCTAATGACAAAAAACCGAAGAAAATTTTCATAAAATTAAGGTTTGTCGATTCTTTTCGCTTTTTACCTGCATCTTTGGATAAACTAAGTCAAACGCTAGAAACACATCAATGTCTCGAAGTAAGAAAATTTTATACCGATGACAAACAATTCAATTTATTAAGACGTAAAGGTGTCTTTCCATATTCCTACGTAGATTCGCTGGAAAAATTGGATGAGGGCAAATTACCATCACAGGATGAGTTTTTTAATATCTTGAGTGGTGACTCAATTTCTCAGGAAGATTATGATCGGGCTTGTGATGTGTGGCATACATTTAATTGTCGAACTCTTGGTGAATATTCAGACATTTATTTAATATCAGATGTATTGCTTCTTGCTGATATTTTTGAAAAATTTCGACAGATATGTCTTCAGACATATAAATTAGATCCTGCACAATATTTAACTGCACCATCCTTGAGTTGGGATGCCATGTTACGAAAGACTCGCATTGAGCTGGAACTTCTAACTGACATTGATATGCTTCACTTTTTTAGAAAGGGAATACGTGGTGGTGTTAGTCAATGCAACAATAGAAAAGCCATTGCAAACAATTCATTCATTCCCGATTATAATTCATCAGAACCAACGTCATATACATTATATTTAGACGCCACCAATATGTACGGTTCTTCAATGAGTCAATGTTTGCCCACAGGAGATTTTCAATGGTTAAATGATTATGAAATCGAAAACTTCGATTGTACTATCTTTGGTGATGATTCACCAAAAGGTTATGTACTAGAAGTGGATTTAGAATATCCGCAACATTTGCATGATAATCATAATGATTTACCATTTTGCCCTGAAAACATTGTGCCTCCTGGCTCCAAAAATTCAAAATTAATTCTAAATTTGCATGATAAACATAAATATGTTCTCCATTATCGAAATTTGAAACAGTGCTTGGAACATGGGTTAATACTTAGGAAAATATATAGAATCATAGAATTTTCACAATCTGCTTGGTTAAAAACATACATCGATTTGAATACTGAACTTAGAAATTCTTCAAAAAATGCGTTTGAACGAGATCTTTTTAAATTTTTAATAAATTCAATATTTGGGAAGACAATGGAAAATGTTGACAATAGGGTTGATGTAAAATTAGTATCGCATTGGAGAAATAGCATAGGTAGTGTGGGTGCCGAAGGACTTATTGCAAAACCCAATTTTAAATCATGTACAGTATTTTCAGAAAATTTGGTAGCGGTGCAAATGTTCTTATTGAAAATATTTTACGACAAACGGCTCTATATAGGCTTCACCATTTTGGATATCTCTAAAACAATAATTTATAACTTTTTTTATAACTTCATAAAGAAGCAATATGATGACAAAGCTATTCTGTGTTATACTGACACGGACTCTTTAATTCTAGAAATTTACACAAATAATGTTTCTGACGATATTCAAAAAAATATAGAATTATTCGAAACATCAAATTTTTCGATTCCAAATGTACACAACATTCCGAAAACGCAATCAGTCATAGGTAAAATGAAGGATGAATACGCAGGTATGCCAATAGAAGGCTTTTTTGGTACCGGGGCAAAAGCTTACTGTGTTAAAGTAAACGATAGCGTCACAAAGAAAGCCAAGGGTGTTTCAAAAAGTGTTATAAAGAATCAATTACATTTGGTTGATTATAAACAAATAGTAGTATAATAATAGTATATCGAAAAATGTATGTATTCTCTTCACATCTGCATACAATATATACCGAGTTGCAAAATAAAGTTGCGCTTTCCGCACAAGATGATAAGCGATATGTTATACCTAGCAGCACAAAAACTCTAGCATGGGGGCATTACTCTATTCGTAATTTATACGATAACACTGACCATAATACAGCTGAACATAATTTAACGGTTCTTTTAAGATTAGCTAATGCGATTATTGAACAGGAAAATCATGATATCGACTTTGACTTAGATTTATTGTAAGTTTTTTGTTTTAATGTTAAAATTATTTGTAATTTCAATTTATAAAAACTGTTATTTTTTATATCATTACCAAATTTTTTTTGTTTGTATAAAGGTATATCAAATAACTGTATTTAGGTAATGTCTGAAATTAATCAAATAAATGATTTATTTTAGTTTTATATTTCATATTCTATTACACATATCCCATTAGATAAGTAATGACATATATTTCCTATTTTTGGAACATATTGTACAACATAAAATGTGGAGTAAATAACGAGCTGCTGTCTTTGCAAGTTGAATGAACTGCTGACTTTGCAGCTATCTAATACTGTCAGTACAATGAACTGCTGACATAAGTTGAATAAAAATATCTGATGTGCAAGTAAAATAAACTGCTAACTTTACAAGTTGAATGAACTGCTGACTTTGCAGCTATCTAATACTGTCAGTACAATGAACTGCTGACATAAGTTGAATAAAAATATCTGATGTGCAAGTAAAAAAACTGCTAACTTTGCAAGTTGAATGAACTGCTGACATAAGTTGAATAAAATATCTGATATGTAAGTAAAATAAATTGTTAACTTTGCAAGTTGAATGAACTGCTGACTTCACAAATGTGGTGAAACGGGTGTGAGGTATTTCACGTGTATCTGAAGTAAAGTGGGAGGTATGATCTTTCATTATAAAACATGAACATTAAATGAAGTGATTAGTTGACCGTATCATCATATCCGAAAAAAGAAAAAAATAGTAACGAAAGATGTGGATGTGTTACGTTAAGGAAGTTGAGATTACTGATTTGGAAAGTGATGTCAGACATTTAAGCCAAAAGTTCTCAAATCTTCAGTTTGATGCAGAACATGAGGCAGTATATGGGATGGGTAGATTTTACTCCGAGGATGAATGTAATGAACTAGCGAAGACATACGAAGTGGGTCACGGAGTTTGTCAGAAGTTTTTAAAAGAAAGAATATGCGAGAAGTGCCTTGTCCAGGAGCTGGTGAAATTGGGTTTACATCAATTTCTACAAGTAATAAAACAGTATGTGAAGCCGGATCTTGCAAACATGGTAGATCTTCAAGACAAGGATAATTGAATTAATTAGATAATATTTAAAAATTGTATTCAATGTAATATTTTTTATTATCTTCAAGTATTAAAATAAAAAACAAAAAAATCCATTTTAGTATTATTTATTAACACAGAAATAAAAATTTTCATACAAATAATAGACATTAGAAAGTGCACACATGCATTTATTATTTGAGTGATAAAAACATTTTGGGGTAGACTTTCTTAAAGTTGGTTGTTCATCTAGTTCTAAAACAGGTTGGGAGATAAATTGTCTCATGTAGTCTGCCTTTTCATGTCCTTTTACATAAACACAATCAACCCCCGAAGTCAAATTTTGAATAATTTTGCTGAATAAGTGCAGTGGTGTAAATCCATCACCCCATTTAATACCATGGTGATTTTTTGTTAACCAGTGAACTTGTTTTTGTAATTCCGGTGAAAGCATCTCAAATGGTTTAAAGATATAGTGACACGTTTTCATTCCATCATATCCTGCTAGCTCCTTAACAATAAATTTATTGTTTTCTATTTTAAATCCTTGAATATCCACAAGCACCATCATATTTTTTAAATTTTGTAGTTTTTTCAAAACTTTTTTCTTTATGCAATATAATTCCACTATTTTTTTTAAAAGTCTCAGTTTCTTTGTGTTGTTTCAACAGTCGGGCATATTCTGATCTCATTAGCATACTAACTTGCTTCGCACTATTTTTTGTTTATGCCAGTAAAGAAAAAAGATGTAATGCGCAGTTCAATGTTGATGTACAATTTTAGTTAAAGGATTATAAGTGAAATGTTTTTCATGTAATATAAGACAATATGCAGTAATATCCGAAGTAGTGGGAATATCTGTCTCAAACTCTATTCTCATGACCACTGACCCCGTTTGTATAGCTTCTTTTTGGCGGGAACAATCAATATACGTTATTGCTGCATAGTCCTTAAATTCTCTTGTATTAAGAATAGGCTGATTTATTTTATGAGGGTAATAGGATTCTTGAAAAATTGCAAACATCATAAAGTGTTGCATATTTATTGCTTTTAAAATCTAGGTACAGATCATTATATGGATATCTTTCAGAATTCAAGAAAACCCTTATGTTTCTTAGTCCACAGTCATCGAATTTACTCATATCAGATGTAATTTTTCCTTTCCTGTCTTTCTGAAACGCTATTATGACATGCCTAGGAGTTTCTACCTTAGTAGACGTCTTGACAGGCCACGTATGTCTGCTTGAGGGAGGCAGAGATGGATATTCAATTAATTCCCAGCTTCTAAATTTTATAGGGAAATCTATATTTCGACTTATCAGCTTATTCAATCTAAGTTGTTCTGACATATTAACAGTGACATGTTATAGTTTACTAATAGTAATTTTTGGTTTTTCAGTATCATCATCACTTGTAATGCTATCTAGATCATTACTGTTATGTATTAATACTAATTCTTGTCTCATATTAATGATAATCCTTCGGAAATCTTCAAAAAATCCAACTAGTAATTTTAATGGAATGCAAACATTGAAATTTCCATTTGTATCAGCTATAATTTTGTCACCTTTTTTATTTTTTGGAAACCATCCAGCATTTTGCATGGAAATACTTTCATTTTTATTGTATGATATATAATTTTTTAAGGTTGAAACTAATCCAACATTTCTCACTGCGTCTATAACAATTCCATTCATTTCATATCTAATTTCGCGAAACAAAAAAGCAATACCATTATTAATAAACTCCAATTTCTTAGCTTCAGCTCCATCCTCTTTCATTAGTTTTCCTTCAATGTATAAATAACTATTGCATGGTGCAGTATAAGCATCTAAATCTTGGATGGGAATTCTTATTTCATCATTGTAATCCAAAGTTCCGGATATATTAGGTTGATATGTATGGAACTGATACTCTGAAATTGAGTTGTCGCTAAAGGGCAGATCAGTAACATTCAGTAACTCCATTATACTAAAACTTCCAGTCCAAGTGATTCTAAATACTGAAGGTTTTTCAATGTTAATCGTTCAATATTCTTTTTAGAACTGTTGGTTTCCTTCTTCCTCGCTCTTTTATAGTATGGCTGATGTCTATAAATGGATGACGTTGAATTAAATATCAGCACCATTTTTATTATTTGACTGATTTTCTAAGATGAAGTCTAACAGTTAAAGTTTCTTTTTGAAAATTAACAAGATGCCCTTCTTGGTCGACTATTTTGACAGTGATGTTGCTGATAGTTTTAACACTGACTGGGAAATAAATAATGTTTAAAGGTGATTCCACTATTTTATACCCAACAGGCACTGTTGGAAAGAACTGATGAATAATATGTACAGGTTGTCCATTAAAAATAGAACCTACTGCAATGTTGCAATCGACGCAGATAGTATTCACCTTAGATATTTTTACAGTTTCATCGGAAGTATTATTATCATTAACTTCTAACTCTCTTTCCTCAAAACCTAATACAGGACCTATCGAGTCCTTTACGTTAAAATTAATTTTCCTATTTGTGCGTATAGTGACTTTGGAAGTATTAATGTCTGTGGTAATTCTGATAATTGCTTCATCATCTTCTTCACTTATTTTGTTTACGATGTATTTTATAATGTCATCAATTTCATAACAACCCTCGGGAACTTCAATTATATGTTCATTATTTTTCCCCCACTCAAATTTATTGTTGCTGTTGTCAATATTTGGAATAATATTATAAGTATCAAAATTTGTCAATCCAATTTCATAATCTACCTCATCATCTAAATATATTGGTGGATTGAAATTGTAATTTAATACAGAAGATTCTCCACTAAGAACAAAAGTAAATGACATATTTACACATTAACCGTTTATTATGAAATGAACCTATATGATATATGCATGAGATTGTATCTTCCATTTTTTAAATCCCATTAAATGGGGTTAGGTTCACCTCCCTCCCATTCACCAATCCCGTTAGGGCGGGTGTGGCTTATTCCGTCACATTGGCCAATCTTGTTAAATTGGGTGCGGATTATCCCCTCCCATCGGCCAATCCCGTTAGAGTGGGTGCGGCCTATCCCCTCCCATCGTTCAATCACGTTGAAGTAGGTGCGGCTTATCCCCTCCCATCGACCAATTTCGTTAAGGAGGGCGTGGCTTATCCCCTTCCATCGACCAATCCCGTTAAAGTGGGCGCGGCTTATCCCCTCCCATTGACCAATCCTGTTAAGGTGGGCGTGGCTCATCCCCTCCCATCGACCAATCCCGTTTAGGGTGGGGTGAGGAGTGGGGGGTACACAGGGAGGCATGTAGGGGGGTACATGCCGTTTTTCATTCTTTACCTACTTATGGCTGTTATGACAGAATTCGGTGACTATTGCTGCAGAAATAATCTCATATTAAACCTTGAGAAAACTGTGTGCATGTATTTCTCACAAAGAAAATCATTACCTTCCAACACTCAGTTAAATTTTAACATGACCCTGCCATTTAGCTCGAATACAAGATTTTTTGGTATTTCAATAGACACAAAACTAAGCTGGGCTATTCAAATCGAAGATGTATGTAAAACACTTAACAAAGCGTATTACTGCATACGCAAGCTCAAAAACTCCCTAGATACTGAGGCTTTATTGCAACTGTACTATTCAATGGCTTATTGCCATATATCCTACAATATTATAATGTGGGGACGTGCGAATAATTTGTCTGCCAAAAACGCATAAATTAGATTAATTTTTAATCTTGATTTCACCACATCGTGTAAAAACTCTTTTAAAAGTCACAGAATATTAACGGTACCATCCATATATCTTTTTTCTTTGCTAAAGTACATTAAAAGTAACATTAACCAATTTAAAACTACTGCTAGCTACCATAATTATAATACTCGTCATGACGACCTGTTAGCTCTTCCTCATCATAATACGTCTCATTTTGAAAAATCACCTTATTACTCTGGTATTAGTTTTTACAACAAATTACCTAGTGAAATTAAAGATGTCAACAATTTTAATAAATACAAATCTAGTCTCAAACAATTTTTACTTGAGAAATGTTTATATTCGTACAAAGAATTTTAATCTGCATTTGTCATATTTTTTGTTTATTGTGTTTTATATTTACTACTTATTGTCTCACCTTGTAAACTAAATTATGTATTTTTTGTTTATCTTATTGACGTTCACATCTGTATTGTAACAGCCCAAGTGATTATATGTATAAATAAATAAATAAGGGGGTCTAGAGGGAAATGACGAGATCACAATTTTTGACATGAACTATTTAGGAGGTAAACTACCAAAAGTCCCCGAACGTAGGAAGTGGGGAGGATGCAGGGGGACACGAAGAAGTCCCGGTTTTTGGTTTTCCGCTCATATTTCGAAAACGGTTAGCCCTAATCAAAAAGTGGCTATCTGCAAAATTAAAGCTGACTAAATTTTCTACAATGTTTTTACTAATTTTTTGGAGTGCTGGGGTAAGCACATCCAGCTCATCGGGGTTTTCAGACATGGGGGTAAGTGGACGGGAATTTAGGACGGATTCTACTTGTGTCAATACATTACTAAGTTCCTCGTAGCTGGGCTATGCATTGCCTTCAATTCTTTTTAATAGATTTTTCATGCTTTTAATGTTGGCTTCCCAGATACCGCCAAAATTTGGTGCCTTTGGCGGAATAAAATGCCAAGAGATGTATTCCTTGGATAAATGTTCAGAAATATTTTTTGTGCAAGTGTCAGTTTTTAAAAATCCATACAATTCCTTGATTTCACGATTCGCACCTACAAAGCTTGACCCATTGTCTGAGTATATGTTTTTTGGACTACCTCGTCGAGAGGTGAATCGTCTAAAAGTAGCTATAAATGCTTCTGATGTTAAACCAATAACTACTTCGATATGAATGGCCTTCATGGCTAGACATTTTGAATAAACAGACATACGCCTTTATCAACTTGTTTCCGCGAGATTTTTTATCCTTAATAAGTAATGGACCAGCATAATCAATGCACGTATTATAAAAAGGAGGTGCCTGAGTAATACGTACTTCGAGGAGGTTGCCCATCAGCTGCCCTAAGTTTTTGGGTTTTGGTTTAAAGCATTGCCCACAATCTCGCACAATTTTTTTGCAGAAATTACGACCTTGAAGAGGCCAGTAATTTTCCCTTACACTAGATAATAGTTGTTGCGCACCACAATGACCCAGTCGACAATGTTGGTGAATTAAATACAACTTAGTTAGCTCGTGTTTGGAAGGTAAGATTATTGGGTGTATTTTTTCATAATTTAAATTTGCCTGTTGAATTCTACCACCCACTCTCAAAATTTTATTTTCATCTAAAAATGCATTTAACTGTAGAAGTTTATTTCCATTATGTAATTTGCCCTTTTTTAACAAATTCTCAGAATCTGTGAAAATGATCCTGTTGTGCTCGCCTCACTAAAGAGTCTCCTGACCTTTGTAGCTCTTCAGGTGTGAGAGACCCAAATAATCGTGTCTGTTTTGTAAATTTACAATTACGATAAAATCGAAATAGGTAAGCGCAGGGGTCATACTTGTCATAAAATCCTAAAATGTCATAAAATACGCAAAATGCCCTAAAATTGTCATAAAATCGTTCTCTTGTCATAAAAATCATAAAAAAAATTTGTTTCTGTTACCATTTTCAACCATGTATATAATTGTTAAACCAATTTAAAATTTAATGCAAATCAAAACATTAAAATTTTGCGAGTTTTTAAAAGAATTTCGTTTGATTTCTACTCTTTTGCGCAAAATATGCATTTCTTCCTTAAATATAGGTAAATAAATTATACTTAATTAATTCATTTTGTAAATATTTTGTTTTATCTCCTATATTTAATCAAAATTGGATGTAGTTGCATCGATTACTGACATTGAAAAGGAACACGTTATGGCACGTAAATGGCTCTCTTTAAAAAAAATGTTATCTCGAATTTTGAAACAGTGGGCTAATTTAAGGAAATATTTTTTAAAACAATTACCAAAAGAGAAAGGATTTTCACATAACGTTACTACCTAAATACAAAGTATTATAACGTATTTTCATTCTCAATAAAAAAACTATTAATAAAATATAGCTTCTAGTTCATTTTTCAGGCATTAAAACTGAAATTTTGTGTCATAAAATGTCATAAAAAAAATTTGAAAGATTGGGGTGGGAGGCCTGTAAGCGGTAACACGTTCTAACCTGGGAAATGTAGAATATTTAGTCCATAGATCAAAGGAATTTTGGTTTACTAAGAGAGCGATAGTATTTTTACGTTTCTCAGGCATAGTTGTGATAGTTTGGAATTTAAAACTCGATTCTGGCCACAATGTTTGATCATTAGCTAACCATGCAGGACCCTCAAACCAAAATTTTGACTTCATTATGTCGTTTACTGACATACTGCGACTGATGAGACTTTACCTTCGGCGACTTTAAGTAATAAGAATAGAGAAACTATAACACTTAGTGAACACTTAGTGAACACTTAGTGAAACTTATAAAGTTGATTATAGCTATAAAACAAAAATGCTAGGCTTAACTATTGTCTGTAACCTTACGTGGACTAGTCATATCGAAGTTTTATGTAACAAATTATCTAAAACCATTGTAGTCCATCAATTGTTAGACAGTTCTACTTCGGATGTTTTCACAGTGCATTAAAATATGCTATTGCGCATTGGGGTAAATCCATTTAAAGTATTTACACTACAGAAACGTGCAATACGCATTCTTGCTAACCTAAGATTATTTGATTCCTGTAGGGAGGCTTTCAAGTCACTAAAAATTTTGACTTCCATGTATTTGTATATATGAAATTGTCTGTTATGCATATAAAAACATGAGAATGTTTGTAAATATGAATCCACGTTATTATAACACTAGAAATAAATACTATGAAGTAAAATTATGAAATGCATATTTACACTAAAACACTGTGATTTTGATAACCCGGCATCAGTTAAATTTCTTGGAATACACCTAGACTCTAGGCTTTCTTGGGAAACACATATAGATCAACTGTCAAAAAAACTCTCCAAAAATATTTACGTTTTGAGAAATTTATACCCTGTTGTAGACAATTCAGTTATACTAACTGCTTACTACGGTCTATTCCACTATAATATGTGTTATGAAATATTAGCTTGGGGTCATTCGCCCCATGCCGAGCAAATTTGTAAACTTCAACGGCGTGCAATTAGAGCTATCACAGGATCAGGATATCGTGTAGATATAAAACAAAAATTTATCGAACTAAAAATTCCCCCTTTATCTTGTGTGTATGCGCTGAAATGTTTACTATGGATAAGAGACAATATTCATCTATTCAACTATCATAATGATATTCACCACCACGATACGAGAAATAATACAATGATTGAAATAGAGTTTCATCGAGTAAACAAAAGCAAATCCTCTACAAACTATTATGCACCTAAACTATATAATAAACTTCCAAACCATATTAAGTACTTACCCGCTAATCAATACAAAGAGAGAATACAAACATACCTTACCAAAAGAACATTCTATTCTTTGAATGATATATTAAATGATGATTTCCATGTTGATTAATGCACTTATTTTATTTTATATACTTTATGACTGTAGATTTTTTAAACTGTAGTTTGTTCTATGTGTTAAGTATTGTTAATATATTTTCCATTTAGAGTTTTAATCACCGTATTGTGTAGTTCTAACTAGTCATTTTAAATATAAATATTAAGTAATGTCTCTGTTGTTGTTGACGAATGTAAACAATCATCTACCAAATGAATTTAAAATCTGTCCATCTGCAAGTAAATTTAAAAATGACATTAAAAGATTCCTGTGTTATTATTCAATGCATGAATTTTTTAATGACAGGTTTTAACTATTACATATACATGTAAACATTTTATATCTAATTCTAGGTAAACCTATTGTAAAGTATATTCTTTTTAATTATTTTATCTATACTGTGTAAGTGTTCCTGACCACCAGTTTATTAACTTAAACTCGGACTCATAATCTGACATATCCTATATATCATGTGTATTTGAAATGATCTGTAATAAGGATGAATAAATATATTATTATTATTATTATTAAACGATTTTTGTATTAACATGATCTTTAATAAATACATAAATAAATAAAATAAATAAATATTATCTTCTACCTCATAAACATGAAACATCATTATATCAAAAAGATATTTATTTTAATTGATTGATTGATTTACCAGCGTGCGGTAGGCATTGCTGCCACTCCCAAGTTATACAGCTGGGCCTGCTACGTCCACGCTGGGTTGGACTAAGGTCATGCTTGTTGCCAGCAGCGAGAGCCACATGGCGCATGGTAAAGGAGTGTGGGATGGGAGGTGTAGTTATTTGTGAAATGCGTTACCGCATTGTGTCGCGGGGGAGTGTTTAAGCCCCCTCTTTTTTTGTATTTTTGGTTCTGAGCTTCTGCCTATTCTGGGTCTTCTTGTGAGATATGTTGCCGCGTTGTGTCGCTGCTGTTTGTGCTCATATTTTTGTACTTCTGTTTCTACAAGTCTTCTTCTTTTTCTGAGGCTTCTGATTCCTCCGTTTCTGATTCTGGTAGAGTATATATTGCTCTGATTTCTTTGTGGAATTCATTTTTTCCCCTCGCTTTCCTTTCCCAATATGCTTTGTCCTTTCCCAGTTTGTTCATGATCCTCTCGATTGTTGTTTTCCACGTGTAACATGGTCTCCCAATTTTTAGTTTGCTGCTGTTCAGTGTTAGTGCTTTCTTCAGTAGGTGTGTTGGTTCCCTTCTTTGGAGGTGTCCCCAGTACTTCATTGCGTACATTTCTATCCTTTTTGTGATTGTCTTCCCTTCTAGTAGTGCTGATGTTTTATGTCGTTGTTTTTAGACCATGTGCCAGACCTATCAGTCATTATAATTTGTGGGGACTGAATGAAACCTTTACCACGGGTTCCTGGGGTCATATGGAGCAAAAAATTCGGGGAGGTCCATCATGGGGAGGTAGCTTTCAAATATGGCGGCCCGTTCAAAATGGCGGCCCGACTATGAATATTTAAATTCAATTATCTCGAGATTGGATGGAGCCATCTTGAATTTATTTTTTTCTAAATGTAGGTGAATGAACGAACTACAGTTTTGTTCTCAATGTTTATGGCCAAAAAACAGTATTTACCGGTCAAACCTCGAAAAAACGAAAAATAAGGTTTTTTTAAATTTGCGGCTTGCTGTTTATTGGACCAACGGTTGGGTATATCGAGAAGATGTTCTGGATAAGGGTTTTAGAGAAACATTTCGCCTTTAAAATGCAAAAAAGAAATTGAAGATCGGATGAACATAACCCGAGATATCGAGATTCAAAGCGGACGGGGCGGGGTTGAGCGCATTGACAAAGCGCTCGGTGCTTTGAGCACCGTGAGGCGAGACGAGACGGCCAGCCATATTTGAAAGCAACAGAGGGATATGTGAATAACTAAGAAAAATAAAAATGCCTTATGCCTGCGCTGACTATGTCACAGCCAGACCAGCAATAATACCCGATGAGAGCTGTAACAAGCTGTTCACCTAAGGCAGATACTATCTGGGAAACTTGAATAACTGTTAAAACACTTTTGTTTCTCTTCACAATACATACGTTTTTGCTTTTTATGGTTTTGCATAAACCTATGGCCAAAACTAATACACCTGTATCGTTTGAAAAGAAAAGAACTGATTCATATGATGTAGCCGCGTTCCTTGCATGCAGCATCATTCTGGAATCAGCTTCTTCTTGAGTACAGAACAGCTCAGGAACAGTTTCGCTCCAAGCAGACGTAATTCTGAAGCAGATTTCACCAACTGTTACGAAAATTTCTTGGTTTCCAATCATGTTCTTAAATTTCTCCTCTTTCCAACTGTCAACAAAGAATTTTATCATTTTATTTTTGCTGTCACTGCTCCTTAACAGCTTCCTCCAACAAACCACTTTGTGGCCACCTTTGATTTCACTGAATTTCTTACCTTCAGCGGTTCCTCTTTTTTCCCGCTCCAACGATTTGATCGAAACCTCTTGGTAATCATCAAATACTATGTCAATTCTACAGCAACTCCTACCTATATTCAAAATCTTCTTGAGAGTAGTCGTTGTCAATTCGTCAAACGTTTTTGTTCTCCTTTTATGGACTGAAGTACAACCATTGCATCAATTATGCAGGCCGAATCTTTTTTCGGCAGACTGGCAGAGGTGATGTATTTTTCCAAGTGATGGTCAAACACTGATTTGCAAGTTTTCTTCAAAGACACATCAACATTTGTCAGAGTCCATGGAAATGGTGCCAGAGGATATTTGAACACTTCCTTCATGTCAAGTTTTTTATTTTCTGCGATATAAATCATTTTGCTGAATAGATTTCGGTTGCATCGGAGGATTACTTCTTTGTTTTGAACCTTGGTCCTTTTGCTCTACTTTGTCTTTGGTCTACTTATCTTGAGACCCACTTTCTTAAGAGGATTATGAAACCCTTCTCCTTTGGCTAGGCGAACCGTGAAGTCTTGATACGCTATTTTCCCTTTGTTTTCCAAATTAATGAGATCAGCAGCTGTTGATTCATCAACACATATTTCAGTAGATAAATGTACAATATCTGAAGGATTATGATCACAGAGGTTCGTCCACTCGTGGGCTAGAAGTGAGACCTGTCACATCTTTATCATCTCTAATTATCCGTGGGCTTCGGAGGTCAGGGTGGCAGTGATTTGTTTCGCTGGATGATAGAACGCTGCGGAGAATTCCTACTGCAGAAGCTCGGTGCTCAGCATTAACATAGTACCGTGCTACAGCCTGCTTTTTTAGACTGAAACCCTTAGTACCTCCAGCAGTTTGGGTGTCTTTGTTCACAGTCTCTTCGATGGCTTGGTCTACTGGAATTCTAGAAAAAGGCTTTTTGCTTCTGAAGTTGTACTGAAACACCTCCATCTACAAAGTATTGGTGAACAAATTAACAATTTAGTTAATTCAAGTAAGTGGCATGATAGATAGCGTGAGTAGTTCACCCTATCCAGTGCAAAACACCAAGGCACCATTTTTTCAACCGCAGTTAAGAACAGAAACCAATTTCCTTCCCGATTAGTTCGAAGAAAAGCGAGAAGTAGCTCCACTATGTCTATATATTTCATCCAAAAGGACGACGTTGCTCCATTACTTGTACGAAGATGTGTCAAGTAGTTGTCAAAAGACTTTAGAGTGGTTTGAACATGTTCATCTTGAAGAACAGAGTTATGGGATGCATGGTTCGTCTCACGGCTGAGAGAAGTGAAGCACTGAGAGACGTAGGAAAGGTCTAACTCATTTGTATCCACCCATTCCAAAAATATAGAGTACAGATGTCGATTTAAAATATCACTGTATCAGCGAAACGGTGATTTTTGAATTTGTATTTGTGATTGGCCGGATGCAGTGAATTATGAATCGATAATTCACTACAGTGAATTATAAGTACGATTTTTTACCAAAAAAATGCTAATAATTGTCATATCATTAAATAGAAAAACCCTTCTAACCAATCGCCATCATGGGCAATAGAAAAGAAAGTCTGGCTCTTACTTTCGCGAATAAAAAGGGACATTACCGAAGGTGATATAAGTTCATTTGTAAAATCAAAACCAGGGTGTAAGGACATTGACTTTATTGTTAAAGAACAGCCATCAGAAAAATCTCAAAATAAAAGTTTTATGTTTGGAGCACCATTCTCCATGATAGAAGAAGTATATAACACCAGTTTTTGGCCAAAAGGAACCGATTATCAAAGGTTTGACTTCCAAAAGCACAGAATTAATCAATATAATAAGGTAAACAGCAATAGGCCGGACGATTTTTTATAATAAAAGAGCAATCAAAAGCAAGTACTAATATAGAAAAACTTCACTCTGCGGAGAAATGTATTTTTCCCCCGATTGACAGCAAGTATAATAATTTTACATCAAATATTCCAGCAAAATCTGTAAATGAAAACATTCTCATTTCAGACAAAAAAAATGAAAACATAAAAAATAATTTCAATTTTAATATTCTACACTTAAACATACAAAGTATTCGTAATAAAATTAATGAGATTGAAGTATTTATTGCCGAAAATGAATACTACGACTTTCTACTTTTTAACGAACATTGGTGTACTCAGGATGAACTAAAATATTTGGGTATCAAAAATTATACTCTTGTCTCTGAATTTTCAAGAACACATTATTCCCATGGAGGTGTAGCCATATATGCCTTACAAAATTATAAATGCTCAATAATAACTCAAATTAATGAAATTTCTGATGAGTTAGACTGTGAAGTAGTGGCAGTCGATACAGAAAAGACAAGAATAATGACTGTATACAGATCCCCCAATGGCGATTTCAACATATTTATCGAAAAAATATCAATGGCATTAGATATACTAACAAAAAGTAACAAATTAATTTTCGTCTCGGGTGACTTTAATGTCCAATTTCAAAATAAAAATGATCGCAAAACGCAAATCCTAACAAACATATTTGAATCTTTTGGCCTTGCACCCACAACTCAAGCTAATACCAGAATCAATAACTGTTTGGATAACATTTTTACTAATGTGTATCCCAACATCTATAAAGTTAATGTCGTTGACACCAAGCTTTCTGATCATCTTGCCATACACTTACAAACTAATATCAAAACAAAGTCAAACAATATAAGAATAAACTACCGTCCTTTAAATGATGAAGGACTTGCTAACTTAAATAATTTTCTCTTGACACAAGATTGGAGTTTTGTATATTGCTGTGACCTGAGCGTGCACAAAAGATTTGAAATGTTCATCGGTGTCATAACTGATGCAATTGATATTATGTTTCCGATAAAATCAAAAGTAATAAATACCGAAAAAAAGCAATCAATTAATTGGTTCAACAACGATCTACGTGAAATGAGAAACCATCTGCAATTATTACATGAATATTCTAAATTACATCCTACTGTTGATAATATAACTACTTTTAAAACTTTCAGATCTTTCTATACAAAAGAACTGCGAAAAAGTAAAATAAAAGCCCACGATAATTTTATAACTTCACACAACAATCCACAACAAGCCATGTGGAAAATCATTAATAATAGTAAGCCTAATGCTCCTCATATTACTAATAAAATTACGTCAAATGATTTCAATACATATTTCGCTAATGCAGCCTCAAACATAGTCAAGGAACTACCAACTTGTAACAGGATATATACAGATTTTTTGGATAATTTTACACCACCTAACACTTTCAATTTCACTTTGATATCTAATGAAACAGTTCTTACAATAATAAATAATCTTAAAAACAAAAAAAGCAAGGATGTGTATGATATTAGCACACAAATAATTAAATCCATTAAATTTTCTATATTACTACCTCTAACAACATTAATAAATATTAGTCTAGCAAATAGTATATTCCCAGACTGCTTAAAAATATCAAAAGTCGTACCCATCTACAAAAAAAATGATATAAATGACCCGTCAAATCACAGGCCTATTTCTGTCATACCATCAATAGCTAAAATCTATGAATCGTCCTTAAAACAGCAAATAACAGATCATTTTGAAAGTGAAAATTTATTTAGCCCAAGTCAATTCGGATTTCGAAATAAATTATCAACCACCTTGGCTATAGATAAGTTAACCAGTCAGGTAAATCTAGGATTTGAACAAAAGCAATTTATTTGCTCTAAGTTTCTAGATCTAACCAAGGCGTTTGATTGTGTATCACATCAAATTCTCATAAATAAACTGCACTTTTATGGCTTTACAATAGATAGTATCAGGCTTATTGAATCATATCTCAGCAATAGGCAACAGTATGTCGCGTATAACAACAGTATATCAACCCGACTTGACATGAAGACTGGTGTACCACAGGGCTCAGTCCTTGGTCCAGTTTTGTTTCTAATTTATATTAACGATTTACCTTCTTCGACAGACAACACAACCTCAACCATCCTGTTTGCTGATGACACAAATCTTACCACACGAAATACTAACTTAGACGATTTAAAGGTATCAATGCTAGAAACAGAATCAAAAGTAGAAGATTGGTTTCTTGCGAACCAATTAAATCTCAACATCACTAAGACTGAGACCATGATTTTTAGTCTTAGAAAAATTGATCAATTTGATAATCCAGATTCAGTTAAGTTTCTTGGTGTTTATTTGGATAGCAAATTATTATGGGATAGTCATACTGATCATGTATGTAGAAAAATTTCAAGAAAAATATACCTACTTCGCAGTTTGACTCATCAGGTATCTAGAAAAACCCTTATCACTGCATATCACAGTCTCGTTCATTCCGTAATATCATATGCTATACTTGTGTGGGGACATGCTAGCTCTACTGCTGATGTGTTCTCCTTACAAAGACGAGCAATAAGAATTATTGCGGGTCTCAAATTCAGAGACGACTGTAAATCCAAATTTATTGAACTAAAAATATTAACAGTTCCTTGCACGTACATTTACCAATGTCTACTGCATATCAAAATTAATCTGGAATCATACACGAAACGTAACGAAATCCATACTTACCACACACGTAACAGGAATGATCTGGATAATACCTATTTAAGATTATCAAAAACCAGGGTTGGTACGACATTTTGGGGCATTCATCTCTACAATGCCTTACCACTTGAAATAAAACTCCTGTCGCTAACATCTTTTAAAAGTAGAATCAAGCAGTATCTATTAAAAAATGCTTTCTATAGCACAGAAGAATTTTTAAACAGCAAATTATTTACAATATAATTACGAAAGCTCTTGTGCGCTCGTATGTATATCTTTAAATAATAACTAAACATAGTCTGTAATTGAGAATGTTTCATGTCCACCTTTTACTCATACTTATTTTAAAATTGCTTTACATACTTAATCTGCACATGCTTTTATTCAAAATTATAGTTTTTAAATTTTTATCCATTTTAATATGTTTTACTATATTGTATCTACCAATTATTTCTTACATATTACATTGCTTTTATCTATTTTAGTATGTTTTACTGTATTGTATCTACCATTTGTTTCTTACATGTATTGTTTTATCATGTTATATTTTTTCCCTTTTGACCTGTGTAAATACTATTTTGTATAATGAGCACCAATAAAGTATCTTATCTTATCTTATCTTATCTTATCTTATCTTATCTTATTATTTTAAAATACAGTATTAATGCTCAACCCCGCCCCGTCCACTTTGAATCTCAAAATGTCGGGTTCTATTGATCCGATCTTCAATTTCTTTCTTGCGTTTTAAAGGTGAGATGTTGCTCTAAAACTCATATTCAGAACACGTTCTCGATATATCCAACCGTTAGTCCAATAAGCAGCAAAACGCAAATTTCAAAAAACCCAATTTTTCGTTTTTTCGAATTTTGACCGATAAATACTGGTTTTTTTGGCCATAAACATTGTGAACAAAAATGTAGTCAATTCATTAACCTACATTTAGAAAAAAAGAAATTCAAGATTGCTCCACCCGATTTCGAGATAATTAAATTTAAAGATTCGCAGTCGGGCCACCATTTTGAACGGCCGCCATATTTGGATCCCCCCGACTTTTTTGCTCCACATGAGCCCAGAAACAGCTGGTAAAAGTTTCATTCAGTCCCCCCAAATTATAATGACTTTAGGAGGTCTGGCACATGGTCTATTTTGCCCTGTTGTTTTTCTGAGTAATTGGATGATGTCTCTTTCAGCCCTTCTCAAACTTCTGTTGGCTTTTGTTGTTGCCACGTTTTTAACTCCATGTCATTGTAGCCAGGGCCCATGATGGTTTGTTTTTCTCAATGAACAGTATAATTGCTCTTGTGACTCTGTATGCTGTTTTTATTCTCTCCTTCACTGTTTCTCTCCTTTTCAGTTGGTTCGTCAGATATGTTCCTAGGTATTTCAGTTTGTTCGTTATTCTTAGGGAGTAGTCACCTATTTTGTATTCTTCTCCACTGATCCGACTCTCTTTTGTTGATGGGTCTCGCTCCATTATTAGACTTTTCTTGAAATCTATTTTCAGCCCAGAGATGTGTCCAAATGCGGTTTCATGTTTTCTAGAAAGTTGAGAATTTGTTGCTCTTCTGCGACGATTAGGAGGTCATCGGCGTAAGCTAATACGATTGGGGTTCTCAGTGTTTCCGTGTCTTCGTTAAAATTTGGTGTTTCCCTTATTGTGTTTTGTGTCGCTTGGTCTAGGAGTGTGGTGAATAGTCGGGGGGATAGGGGGCATCCTTGTTTGACTCATCTGTTCTTTTGTCTGGTTTCCGTCATTTGTCCAAACCATTGTATGGCAGTTGTTTCATGAAGGCAGGCCTTTATTATCTTGTTTATTAGATAGTGCGGCACTCCTTTGTTATACAGAGTGTTGACTATGGTTTCGTGACTGATGGTATAGTCCAGTCAATGAAAGAGTTGTAGAGAACATTTTGGAGGGGAGAATTTTTTTCTTCAGGAATGTGTTGGGGGTAGTTACGAGGTAAACATACTAAAAGTCCCCGCCCCTAGCCCCGCCGCTTCAGTAGGAGAGGGGGGTGGAAAGGTTCCTTTTTTCGATTCTTCGCTTATAACTCGGAAACGATGCGTCGTACGAAAAAAGGTAATCTATGCAAAATTAAACGTCATTAAATTTCCCACAAGAATGTTTATATTCATTTTCTTCCTATGTGTTATATTTTACGAGATATTCGCCAGCGAAAATCGATAATTAATAAAAAAAATCAATTGTGTACCTTGAATATTTCTATCAAAGCGGTTTACCGTGGTCTGCTAATAAATCACAGTCACAAAACAATCTTTATTTTACAACACTCGACGTATTTACTAACGTAATATTTTGTCGAAGTCTAGACATTTCCTTAAATATACAGTGTGACTCACTTAAAATGAAGATACCCTTATAACTTTTTCATTTTGTTTCCGATTTGAATCAAATTTTACTCAAGTATAGAACAAATTAGGATCTACTTATGACCAGAAAATCATTCACCTGCTATTAAGGCAAAACTACCTGCGGTACCAAAATATGAGGAAAAAGATTAAAAATCATATTGATTTTTAATCTTACGAACGATGAATTTTACGTAGCCACCACAAATTGCGGAAACTGAGGACCCCCTTTGCCCGATGAGCTTATGTATGAGATATCCCCCATCAATAATCGAATCAAATTTTGGTGTATGTACGTTTGTGGCGCCGATTGGACGCATTTTTTAGAATTTCTAACATTCAAAATGTTTTATTTTTTTCAGCATATTTTGGTACCGAAGGTGGCTTTTCCTTTATAGCAGGTGAATGATTTTCTGGTCATAAGTAGATCCTAATTTGTTCTATACTTGAGTAAAATTTGATTCAAATCGGAAACAAAATGAAAAAGTTATAAGGGTATCTTCATTTTAAGTGAGTCACACTGTATATTTAAGGAAATGTCTATACTTCGACAAAATATTACGTTAGTAAATACGTCGAGTGTTGTAAAATAAAGAATGTTTTGTGACTGATTTATTAGCAGACCACGGTAAACCGCTTTGATAGAAATATTCAAGGTACACTACTGATTTTTTTTTTTTATTAATTATCGATTTTCGCTGGCGAATATCTCGTAAAATATAACACATAGGAAGAAAATGAATATAAACATTCTTGTGGGAAATTTAATTACGTTTAATTTTGTATAGATTATCTTTTCCCATACGACGCATCGTTTCTGAGTTATAAGCGAAGAATCAAAAAAAGAAACTTTTCCACCCCCCTCCCCCCTGAAGCGGCGGTGCTAGGGGTGGGGACTTTTAGTATGTTTACCTCCTGACACCTGCGGTAGTTTTGCCTTAATATAAAATTCTCCCCTCCAAAATGTTCTCTACAATCCCCTTTTGGGCATTCATTGATTGGACTAGTATCGAATGCCTTTTGGAGATCTATAGCGGCTATGTGCAGTTTTGTCCCTTCTCTCCATTTTTCTTCCAGTATTCTTCTAGTGGTGTACATGTGGTCGTCCGTTGATCTGCCTTTGATGAATGCTGTCTGGTAGTCTGGCGGTCTTCCAATGTACTTCTCTAGTTGCTCGAGCAGAGTGTTATTCTTCTGTAGTCTTCTATGGTCTGTGGCGAGTTGGTTTTTGGGAGGGGTATTTGTATAGTCTTGATCCATTCCGTAGGCAGAGGTGTGTTTTCTGTCCATACTCTGGTGATGATTTCTAGGGTTTGCTCCTTTAGCTTTTCCGTGCCATAGTGTATTAACTCGTTGTTTATTTTATCTACTCCAGGTGCGGTGTTTCTTCTAGCTCTGGCTATTATTTCTAGCAGTTGGTCTTTTGATGGTGGCTTGTCCAAGGGCCAGTGGTCTGTTTCTTTTATTAGTTTTGTCCGTTCTTTAGTTACTTTCTCTTTTTCCTCCAGCTTCTTGGTCCAATGTTGCTTTGGTATGTATCTTCTCCTGTGGGTACTGTTGTTTCTTCTATATTTTTTCAGATATCTGAAAGTTTGGTTTAGTCGTTGTCCTGTTGGAAGTGTTTCTATGTTTTCGAAGAATGATCTGCATTTTTCCTTGTCGTGGTTTCTCTCCGCCTCTCTTTTTTCCCTCAGTGCTTCTTTTAGTTTTTCGTTTATATTCCTCGTCGGGTGTTGTTCGCCTGTGGCCTTCATCTTTTTTTAGCTGTTCGTACTTGTTATTTTTTTTCCCCTTCTTGTCGGGCTCATAGGTGATCTGTCCCTTTTTAGCGTTTTTCTTGCTGCAATTTTTATTTTTGCGCCCATTGACGTCCAGTCTAATTCTTCTCCTGTCAGTTGGTTTTCTATTTCTTCACCGTATTTCTTCCGAAAGTCTTCTTGCTGTAGTAGGGAAATATTCCAGGTACTGTGTAGTGTCTTGTTGTTTCCTTGACTTGTTTTTCCTTCTTTTATTTCCAATTTTCCGTATAGAATTTTGTGGTCTGTATTGATTTCTGCTGCCCTTTTTGCTTTAATGTTCTTGATCCTTTCTCTTATCTCTCTGCTTACCAGGATATGATCTACTTGTGAGGTTGATCTTCCATTGCTCCAGAAGTCAATGCAGGTTTGGTTTTTGGCCCATGTGTTTCTTATTGTTAGGTCAAACATGTGTGCTACATTTTTCAACCCGTTTCCGTTTTGATTTAACCATGTTTGGAGTAATGTTTTTCCTATGATGCTTTTATCCTCCTCCGTCTGATCGTCTTTCCCTATATTCGCGTTGAAGTCTCCTAATATTATTATGGGCATTTTTCTTTTTTCGTTTCTTCTGGTTTCTTGAGTTAGCTGCCTGAATACCCTTCCTGCTCTCTTGTCTGAGGGTACGTGGACTCCTATCATGCAGATGTTGTCCTTTCCATTTTGTATGATTGCCGTGACTATGTTTTCGTTTATATTTTCCGTCCTTATTTCGATGGGCCTCTCCCGTCTGGTTACCCATGCAACTCCTCTGCTGGTCTTTTCTTGCCCCCCCCGCTTAGTTGCCATTTGTAATTTTGTGTGATTGCTGTTCCGTCTATCATGTGTGTTTCTTGTATACATGCAACGTCGATGTTTTCTGCTTGCAAGGCCTCGTCGATTTTTTCCATTTTAGCTCTTTGTATGCATCCTCTGACGTTCCATGTTGCCAGAGTTATCCAGTCATCTGGTGATTTCCGTTCTTTGCGATATTTGGTATCTGTTGATAATCGTCGTTTCCTCCCATTCTGGGCGGGGGGTTATAGCCATGCTTGGGGGGTTTGTTTTTTCTAATCGTTCTAGTTCATTTCTTTTCTGCGTAGTGATTACGCTGTCGTAGTGAATTCTGTTGTTTCCCTGCTTCCTGTATACAATCTCAATTGGCATGTTGTCGTCTTCTTGTTGGTTGTTGGGGTGAAAAGTTATGATTTCGCCCTCCTCTTGGTGTATTATTATTGTTCTCCTCTTCAAGTTTACTGTTGCTGCTATCGTCTCCTGCCACCCCAGAAACCATCTTTTCTCAGATCTCCGATGAACGCCTCTATATTTTCTTTGTTGGTGCTGTGTTGTTTGTAACGGGGTTCTAGTTCGTTGATGGATGCTAGCATGAACGGGGTGAAATAATCTATGTTGTTTTGTATATAATCCGCTACTTGTTTCCGTAGATTTTTCATGGCATTGGTGTGTGCCGGGATTGTTATGTTTTCTCCTTCTAACTGATGGCTTATTGCTCCATACAGACAGTTTCCGTCGCCGTCGATTTTTTGTACCAGTAATTGATGTGTCTTCGTTCTTAAGTTCTGTAGTGGATACATTGTTTTTGTGTTTTCTGGAGAGTTGTTATTTCTTGCTTACTTTTGCTTATTCTTGACCTAAACTTTTTAATAAAATAAAATTCCTTAGCCTTACCAGAGACGTACCAGGCGTGGAATGTAAACAGTCAGTATGTTTTTGGAGCATGCATGAGAATTATTTATATTTTTTATGCTCTGAAACCAAGCCAATGAGCAACAATTTTATCCAAAAAATATTTATTTTAATGCATGTAAATTTTTTAATGCATTGCCCCCTGCTGTTAAAAAAATACCCAACATAGGCAGATTTAAATTAGTAGTAAGAAATCTGCTAATCAACAAAGCATACTATAATGCTGAAGAATTTTTATTAGATAGGACGTAATCTCTTTATTTCTATAAATATCTATCTGTTTTTAATCTCTTTATTTCTATAAATATCTATCTGTTTTACATCTTTTATATTTATTATACGTATATTTGTATTTGTTAATGACAGAGATTTCTAAACATATATATACCTGTATATCTGTGTTTTCTGAATCAATAAATGGTATTATTACTATTATTATTATTATTTTTTTTTCGGTTTCCCGTTGCCGGACAGGGCTTCCGTGGCCTCCGACACCACATGGTAGCCGCGCCGGCTAATTAATTACAGCCACTCTCCACGACCTGTGGAGTTAGTGACTGTAAACACCTGAATCATGTGCCCTAAGCAGACGAAGGGACCCAAGATAACCGCCTTCTGCATCTGACCTGCCAACCATTCTGCCGAATTCTGACAGGCCGGTATGATCTTTAATTCTGAGAGCAGCGAAGGCTTCATCCCTCCGAGTACGCCGATTATTAGGACGATCCTCTTGCCCGAGTAGTCTGGGTACAGCACTTGGAGCTTATTATTATTATTATTATTATTATTATTATTATTATTATTATTATTATTATTATTATTATTTTTTTTTTTATATAAAAGCCAGTCACCCTTTATACTCTGTAGCTCCGACACTCACAGAGGGGAGCTGGTAGTACCGGCAGCCACTCCCCACGTCCGTGGGGTGAGTGACTACTGGGTCCGAGAATCGTGTGCCCTGAGTAGATGTAATGAGCCGAGGATAATGGCCTTCTGCATCCTGCCGGCTAAGATCTCTGCCGAATTTCGGCATGCCGGTATGATCTTTAGTTCTGAAAGCAGTGTGTGTCTCGTTCCACCGAGGACTCCTATGATCAGGACCACTAGCTTAACAGTATGGCCAGGGTAAAGCCTGCGGAGCTCGAAGAGCAAATCTCGATATTTCGTCCGTTTTTCCTCCTCCTTCAAGACAATGTTATTCTCCGCGGGAGCCGAGAACTCCACGACAAACATTGTCTTGAGTTGGTGGTCGAGGAGTACCATGTCAGGCTTATTAGCTTGTATTTGCCTGACGGTGGTATTATTATTATTTTTTTTTTTTCGCGTGCGCGATGCTGGACAGTTTTCCCGTGTCTCCGACATTCTCACGGGAGAAGCGCCAGCGAACTATCCACAGCCACTCCCCGCATCCCGCAGGGTTAGTGACTGTAGATTCCAGATTCGTGTGCCCTAAGAAGACGGAGGGACCCAGGATAACTGCCTTCTGCATTTGGCCTGCCAACCACTCGGCTGACTTTTGGCAGGCTGGTATGGCCTTTAATTCCGAGAGCAGCGTAGGCCTCATTCCACCAAGTACACCGATTATCAGGACGATCATCTTGACCGAGTAGTCTGGGTATAGCACCCGGAGCTCATACCGGAGATCTCTGTATTATTATTATTATTATTTTTTTTTTTTTTTTTTTTTTTTTTTGGTTTCCCGCTGCCGGACAGGGCTTCCGTGGCCTCCGGCACCACACGGTAGCCGCGCCGGCTAATTCATTACAGCCACTCTCCACGACCTGTGGAGTTAGTGACTGTAAACACCTGAATCATGTGCCCTAAGCAGACGAAGGGACCCCAAGATAACCGCCTTCTGCATCTGACCTGCCAACCATTCTGCCGAATTCTGACAGGCCGGTATGATCTTTAATTCTGAGAGCAGCGAAGGCTTCATCCCTCCGAGTACGCCGATTATTAGGATTATTATTATTATTATTATTATTATTATTATTATTATTATTATTATTATTATTATTATTATTATTATTATTTTTATTTTTGAATATCCGATATGTTTTTATTATCATGAACGAGTGCATTAAATGAATCCCTAAACTCCAACCACTGATTATAGGTACCCCCAAAAGACGGTAATTTTATTAAATAATAAATAAATAAAAGCTATGCCAAAGTTGCAAGTGAAGTTGTTGTAATCAAACCTAAGAATGCAAACCAAGAAAGTAATAAGACAAGATAAGTATAAAAGAAGTATGTACTGCGAAAGATGGAGGTGTAGTAATTAAGTGCAATAGTAAAGATGAAATAAATAAAATCATTAATGTGGCAGAAAAGAAGTTGGGTAAAAATTATAAAGTTAACGCTCCTGACCTAAGGAATCCAAGCATTAAAATATTCGACATTGACAGAGAATTTACCAATGAAGATCTAATCGAATCTTTGAAAAAGCAAAATTTATTCTTAGATCATGAATCTGTTGTGCTAAATATTAAAATTATTAAAAAAATGAAGACCAAATGGATGGCCATACTGGAATGTGACCCAGTATCATTTAATAAGATAATGAAAGAAAATTCTTTATTCCTTGATTGGTCCCGTTGTCGTGTATATGAATATGTGAGTGTATTTCGTTGTTTCAAATGTGGTGGTTTCGGCCACAAAGCAGATCAGTGTAGCAGCAGTGAACCCAGATGTCTTCGGTGTGCAAAGCCTGTAAGTGAACATATAAATGGTAAAGAGTGTGACTGTGAGATTCGTAAATGTGTAAACTGTATAGAAGCAAACAATGTCTTAAAAACTGATTTCAATGTAAATCACTCTTTGTTTGATATGACGTGTCCTGTACTGTTGAAAAAAATTGATCTTCAGAGACAAAAAATTAGATATACTACCAACAGCGATTAGCAATTATTATCTGCAAAGAAGTATAGTTTTCGTAGGTTACTAATATATCACCAAAACATACAGTGTGTTAAGAATAAAATCGAGCAATTAGAAATTGAATTTAATATGAATAACATAGACGTAGCCTGTTTATCTGAAACCTGGCTCCACAGTTGTGAATTAGAAGCAATTGGCATTAACGGATATACTTGTAAATGAGCATTTTGTAGAAATACTTATAAAAATGGGGGTGTGTCAATTTTTTGTAAGTCGCAGCACAATATAATCACAACAGAATTAACTAATGTTGCCAATAAATCCATCGAAAAAGATATAGAAATGGCTGGTATCGAAATGCAAATAAATGACAAAAAAATTAAAATAGTTAACATATATAGATCACCTTCTGGTGACAGCAACGTATTTTTTGATACTTTAGAACAACTGCTTCACGACTTGTCTTATGACAAATCGTTGATTGTATTGTGTGGTGATTTAAATATTGACTACCTATCAAACAGTGCCTCAAAATTTTATTTATGTGATCTTCTCAGCATGTATAATGTCATAAATCATATTAAAGAGCCAACTAGATTAACTGCTAATTCATCAACTTCTATTGACTATATGTGTAGTAATTTATCAAATAATATTAATGAATTGAATTGTAAAGTTTTACCAAACGCTTATCAGATCATACAGCCCAACTTTTGTCTCTAGATGTACCAAATACCACACAAACCGCAAGACCTATAAAATGCAGGTTATATACAAAAAATAACTTTAATTTATTTGAGCAGTATGTAAGTAGGGAAAATTGGCTTAATGTGTATAGTGCAAAAAATATTAATGACGGTTTTGAATCATTTATTGGTAACTTGATACATTATCTGGATATATGTTTTCCCCTTGTCGATGTAAAAACTGACAATAGCAAAAAACACTGGGTAACTTCTGGCATTAAAGTATCTGCGCAAAAATTGAAATTTCTTCATAAAATTATGATTTCAACCAAACGAATGGAAGACAGGAATAGTTATCAGTCTTACAAAAAAGTTTACAAAAAAGTTATAAAGGCCGCCAAACGATTATATAATGACAATCTTTATAATAAAGCCTCAAATAAATCCAAGGCTGCTTGGTCAATTATCAACACTGATCTGGGGAAAAACAAAAGTAATTCTAGTAATCTAAGGGAAATTAAGATCAATAATAAATTAATTAAAGAACCACAGGAAATAGTTAATGAGGTGAATGAGCATTTTACAAACCTGCCTTCAAAACTAATGGGAAAATTTAATAATGTAGATGATGATAATATTAATATAAATAAAGTGTACCCCACAATGTATATTGAACCGGTAACAGAAACGGAAATATTTAATATCATCGTTGATTTAAAATAGTCACACTCTTCCGGCATGGACAATATCAGCAGTAATGTATTAAAATCTATTATTCACTATGTAATTCAGCCATTGACATTTTTGATAAACTGGTCTATTTCGGTAGGTGTATTTCCAGAAGTACTAAAGGTAGCAAAAATTATACCGTTATATAAAAAAGGTGATCCAACTTCTATTGACAATTATAGGCCCATTTCACTTCTGTCTACATTTTCAAAAATATTAGAAACGGCAATTTACAACAGAATGCTGAAATTTTGTTCAAAATATAAAATTATTTGCGATGAGCAGCATGGATTTCGTAAGGGGAGGTCGCCTCAGTCAGCAATTCTCACTTATCTCAATGAACTTCACGAACATTTGAACACTAATAAGAAATGTATAGGTGTCTTTATGGACTTAAGTAAAGCGTTTGATTTGGTTAATCACGCTTTACTTATGAGAAAACTGGAAAAATATGGTTTTAGGGGTAAACTGGGAGACTGGCTTGGGTCGTACCTGTCCAATCGCAATCAGTTTGTAGAGATAGAGGGTATTAGGTCAAGCGCATTGACTATTTCCTGTGGAGTTCCACAAGGCTCAGTTTTGGGGCCGTTCTTGTTTTTACTTTTTATAAATGACTTACCTGCCATTGTCAACGATAGTTTATTAGTTATGTTTGCCGACGATACTTCGCTTTTAACTATGGATGATAATGTGGAAAATCTCGTAGAAATTACCCAGACCAAAATAAATGAATTTGTTGGAAAGTTCAGTGGTGATAAGTTGCTGCTAAATGAGGATAAAACCGTTTTCATACATTTCACGCCGAGATTGTTGCAGTATAACAAAAGTCATTTACTCAAAATAAATGGTAAATCTTTGAAACAGGTAAAGACTACAAAATTCTTGGGTGTTTATTTGGACAATTCTCTTAATTGGGAATGTCATATAGAAGTTTTATGTAAAAAATTATCTTCTGTATGCTTCGCTCTATACAGATTAAGAAATATTACTAACAGAGAGATTTTGCTATCTTATTACTTTTCACAGTTTTACTCCAGAGTAGTTTATGGTATAGAGTTTTGGGGTACTTCAAGTCACTTCGAACGAGTTTTTAAAATGCAGAAAAAAGCAATAAGGAATATTATAGGAGTTAATAGGAGAACGTCATGCAGGATGTACTTCAAAGAGTTGAAAATCTTATCACTTCCCTGTGTATACATTTTGATGATTGTTACCATTACAAAATCAAATATTGAACAGTTGTTGCGAAACAATTATAATCACGGGTATGACACACGAGGGCAATCTAGTTTATTGACTCCTATGCATTCTTTATCCCTTTATGAGAAAAGCCCGAAGTACATGGGTATAAAATTGTTTAATAAATTGCCTAATCATTTAAAGCAAATGAAAAATATCGTTAAATTTAAAAAAGAAGTGAAACAACTACTTCTAGATAACGTATTTTACAGCACTGAGGAATTCTTAAACTTTGATTTTTAAATACGCATGTTTTGATTTACTATTTATTTTGTTAAATTTTAATTTATATCTAAGGTTTTATTTATATGTCTCTAGTTTATCTAGTATATATTTTGTATATGTCTATGTATTCTTGAATCATGTATGTTTTACAATTGACGAGTCCGATACCATTTTTTGTATTGGTTTAATGGACAATAAAGAATTATTATTATTATTATTATTATTATTATTATTATTATTATTATTACTGATAGTTTTACCTGTGATGGTTCATGATATTTGTGTTTAATTGTTTCGAATTAGCATTCTCAATTTGCGTATGAGAAGTTGAAATTGTTACTCGTACTTTTGTTATTAAATAAATATATCCTCGAAATTCTTGTATTCATTACACTCAGACAACGGTATATCTTCGCCTAATAACATTTCAATTTGCAATTTTATTGAATTGTATTCCTTATAATATGGTTCTAATTTTGTTAATCTTAACTGCAGTTATGTAATAATCTGTTGATCTAAATCCGCGGTTTTTATCGACAAATAATAATTGTTAAATCTTTCTAATTGGGATTTAATATTGTCTCTTTTTAATTTTACTTTTAGATCCTCAGCCATGTTTAAATGAATTAGTAATATTCTTTTTTTAGAAACGTACAAACAAATAGGTATTCACCGTATTGACACAAGTAATGGGTAAAAAAAGGTAACTTGACCTCGGCCGTTCCTCGTTTTTCACAACACGTGGCTCGTCAAGGACCAAAATGTTACATGTGATTTTGTTGTTTTTTGGTAAATGTGGACTGTAATTAATGTTCGCTAATACTGGTAACTTCCCTTTATTTCCTTTTAATACATTCACACAAAATGAGTTTACTTATTTTCTACAGTTACAACATAAAACATAAATTTTTGGGTGTGCTTCTACCCCGGAACATTGTTCTACTTATATTATTCTTTAAGTTATATGTTCTACTGACTGGATTTTTTGTTCTCCCATCCCTGCAACTCGCACACATACGGACAGAACTGAGGGCCAGATTTTTTTTATACACGATGACACTCTACGTGTTAAAATCGATCTCGTATATGATGCCCACTTAATATCATATATTACCTAGATGTTTCATTAGTGTCAGCCCTTCAAAACCAAGGTTTCTGACAAAATTATTTTTTTAAGATTCATGTACATTTTCTAGGAAAACGTGAAATTTTCTCCATTTACTCGAATATTTCGATATTTATCGATTTTTCCGAAAAATTTGTAGGCAACAAATAATGTAAAGAGCATTTATAGTAATTTTTAATTTTATACTTTTTAAAAATTTAAATATTCGTGCCATCTGCTTAATAAGCAACGTTGCCAATCAATTTCAACAACTGTTTCACACAAATGTAGGACTTAAAATTGATTAAAGTTCTAATAACTTTTATGCTAGATGGACGATTTTTTTAGGGTTTTAGCAGAGCGTTAATAAGAAACTATTTAATGTTGTTAGTTTTTGAAGCATATTTCTAATAAAATTGTGGTGTTAAGAGCGAAAATTATGTCAAATAAGGCATCTTTGCTCATGAAAGTTAAACTTTCCGAATTGATTACTCCGAAACTAAACGGACGATTTTATTTTTATTGAAAACTCAAGTATAAAATGACTTTATTTATTAGTATACCAAATTAGATTTAAAACTGTACAAGTACCTTAACATTTTATAATTATATTAAATAAATAAAGAAAGACCTCCCCGTCAGGTTATGATCAGGGAGACCAATGGTTTAGTATTTTTTGGTACATATTCTTTTGAATTTATCATGAATTAATTGGCTGTTCGATAACATATGGTTTCATATGGTTGACTCGCGGCCTATAATACATTCCAGAATAATCGTTAGCACAAAAAAAGTTACAGACAGACAGACACACTTTTTCAATTCAAATTTATATCGAATGCAACACATTTCAATGAAATTAATAATCAAAACTCAAAGAGAGAATCTAGTTTTATCGATGTTAATATTTGGGTGTTCCCTATTCAAGGATCACAAAATGTCTGCCAAATTCTTATCTTATTAAAAATCTCTCTTAAATTACTCTGTATGTTACTTTCAGCAATTATTATTAAAACAAGTAATTTCTAAGAACAACTTATAAGCTTGCCTTAAAAATAATATATTTTTTTCAGATGTATTATGGATCAAGCTAGATGGACACTGAAGAATATTAAAACTGGCCAAGTCTTAGACATTTCAAAATCTCTATTTAAAATAGGAAGGCATGCTAATGCTGATCTAACATCATTGAGTAGTTCATTATCAAGAAATCACGCTACCCTGTCTATTTTAATTGATGGTTGCCTTTATGTCCAAGATAACAAAGTATGTATGTTTGTTTTTTAAATGTTTAAATTGTCGGCTGCATTTAAAAAAGTCCAGATGCCATTTGTGACTTTATTATCCTGTTAAAAAAAAGTAAATAATTTAAAAAACAACGTGATGTCAAGAAGGGAAATTCAAATTAAAATGAACTAATTAAGATTACAGCAATATAAAAATGTAATGTTCAGTGAAGTCCCTTAGAATGGATAATTTATCCATTGCCAAGTGTCCTACCATTCTTGTTCATAAACAGATTATTTTCTGTGAGTCAGTGTGAACTTATACAATAATTCTTAGTATTAGTCATAGTACTAACTTTTCTTGGCATTAAAAATTTTCAGGTGTTTATAAAACTTGTTGGTCATAAAACCAGTGTTGATAAAAATCATGATTGTGTTAAAAAAATCTAAAATCGCTGATTTATTTTTAAAAAACCATGAATTTTTTTTTCTTTAAAAAAAAAACTTTTATTTGATTTCTTGACTTTCCATATTGTATTTTCTTAATAATCCAGATTCTGGAGACGTTTATCTTTCAGTCCTAAGTACCTGTCAGACATACAGCTGAAAAGTGTCGTATTCGATGCAGAATTGTCTGCTCAATCCGAATCCGGAGGGCGCATAAAAATCGGGGATTGCCATCAACGCGAATTTACCCTCATTTCGGAAATTGTGAAAAATTGAATTTTTCAAATAAAACTTGCTAGACCTACGGCCAAGAGGCAAATAAGTTAACTCATCGGGTACAAAAGGTTTGAGTTTTTGTAATAAAAGTACCACATATATGTAGCAAAAAACCGACCGTCTGCTGGGGCTCAATGGTCAACTTCTCATTATTAGATCTTGTCAAAAAGGCGAAAAAACTCGCTAAAGTTACCTCATTGGGTACATGCTTAAAAACGTGACAATTCACAGGGAAAACCATTACAATTTTTATTTTGTGTGGCAGACGTCAGTGTTTGAACGCAAACGTAGAGCAGACGCCCGTCGCGACGTCCAAAATTCCGACGTTTCTTACCTCATGAGGTACATGTACAAACCTGGGTTCAAATCAAAGGTCTTTTTATGTAGATCATAAATATTTTTCAAAAAGATCGGCAGACGGTCAACTATAAAGAGCAGACGCTCTAGAAAATCTAACCTGAAAGAATAATGCCAAAGTGTGTACAGGGTTTTATTGAGTACATGTTCGGAAATTTGACAATGCACTACTCAAGTAACACACACGGTTTCGATTTTGCTACGAAGCCTTACTTCCTGGGATACACCCTGGTACTAATATTGCTACTTTATTGGGTAAGGCTACTTTATATGGTTCTTTTAAAGTAACTGTTACCACACCTATACCATTTATTGGAACTGTAAACACTCAAAGTCAAAGTGACATTTGGGTAGTTACTGGAACTAAACAGTATCATTTTATTGTTACTCTATAGTGGCAAAAACTATATAGTACCAGTAAATCAGTTACTGCCACCCACCAGTGCCACTAAGATGCCTAAATAAAGTAACTGGGTACATAGAGAAGCAATCTAGGTTCCAGAATAGTTCCAGTGATCATAATTTGGAACTTTAAAGTATCGTGGCATTTTAGTGGCAACATGGGTAGCGAAATAGTTCCTGTTGGTACTTTACAGTTCCAAAATATAATCTGATACTATAAAGTCACATCAGGATAGTTGCTATTGGGTCAGCAAAGTCACAGATACTTTATGGTGGAGGGCCTAACTTTATAGTGTCTTTGTTAAAATCGGTCATTATTAGTTAAAATTTTTAGAAAAAAAAAATTGGGTTCAATCAAAAATAGACAATGGTTATGTTAATATCTTATCATAAACTTTTACGAAAAATGATTTTGAAAGTATTCCAAATGTTTCCCTAATAAATATTTAAATTTTTTAATCTTGCCTTTTTAAATTATTTTGTCAAAAACTTACAAGAAAAGGTTATTTTGAGGGCGCGTTGAAATTTTATCATTTAATATGTCAACTTATATCAAAAAAGTAACTTGCGTTTGAAAAAATGGCTAAAGGAGCACTTTAAACACGCGCCTAAAGTACATATCTTTTTGGTATAATATTATTTCACTGCGCCATTATTATAAAAGAAAAGAAACAAAGAGGTCGCTAAAAGATAAACTACATTTTAAAAAGTGATAGTGGCAGTTACTAGGCAGCCACGTAGCAGTTACTAGGCCGCCGAGTCGCGGAGTAGTACCCGCTACTACCCCGATCCTTTATAGTAACTAAACATAGTCACATCTATAGAGGCCGAGACTACCCGAAACACTCCCCGGCGACTACAAATTTTTCCCCATTTTAGTGGCGGCTACGTAGCTGTCATGTAGCAGGGACGTGGCTGCCTATGGTAGCGGTCCACTTTATCGTGGCTTTTATAGTCGCCGATACGTTCCCGCGACTTTATGTGTTACTTGGGTAGGAAAACTATTACAATTATTATTTTGTTTGTCAAGACTTCCGTGAATATGTAGGCAAAACAACTTCGTATACAACAAGCACCAGCAATACAAAACAATAGTAGTAAATAAAAATAGCAATAGCAAAATAGTTTTATTGAGTACATGTTCGGAACTTTGACAATGCACTAGGAAAACTATTACAATTATTATTTTGTTTGTCAGATTTACGTGAATATGTAGGCAAAACAACTTCGTATACAAGAAACAACAGCAATACAAAACAATAGTAGTAAATAAAATAGCAAGGTTTTTTGTTTTGTTTGATAATAAATCTAAATAGTCCAATTAAATAAGTCGGCAAATCAAAATTTTGAGGTAAATACTTGAATTTTGATATAACTTACTTTGATGTATTACAACACGATTAATGAAAGAAATTTTTTTCTGAACCCCCGGGAAGGGGTGAAAAAAAATAAAATAAAGTGTTTTTTCAAAATTACTCAAAATGTGTAAAAGCTAGTAAAAAAAGTTTCAAACAAAAATTGTAAAGCATGAAATTTTATATAAAAATGATCTCTAGACTTTTTTTGGTATTACTAAAATTAACGGAGTTAGGCTGGTTAGAAATTAAGGGATGATATGTACAACTTTAAAAAATTATAGCGTGCTGAAAAGTTAATGAATTTAAAAATTTTTTTTTCTATTTACTCAGAAAAATATAAACATTCGTTTCAGAGAAATGGATTTTTTTTTTATTGTTAATAAAAAAGTTATAAAAATTTTAATTTTTTTATTTTCAATTAAAACCACTTTGAATGGTGAAATGAATTTTTTTTTATACCATTCTGTTCATTATTTAATATATTGAACATTTGCTTTTTAAAATTTTTTTTACCCTTCATTTTCAAGAAGGTATGAATTTATTTACTTGCTTAGTTTTTTTCCAAACGTAAGACACTGCTCTTGTGACGTCATGATAACTGAAAAGAAATAAAGAATGCATACGACAAAGATAAAATTGTTTCGTTGCTGCTGCGTTGCCGAAAAGACGCGCATGCGTCACATCTATAGGGCATCTGCACGTGACGTCATAGCTAACCTCAAAAATACGAGTTTCTTAAGATATAAGAGTATTACGCAGCTATTATTAAAATTTCTGCCTGGTTCCCGTATTCTCAACTAAAATCTAGTTCAGTGTAATGTTTATGAAGTTCTAAACACTTTGTCCTAATAAAATAGGCCTCTTTTTGTAGGTTGGAAATCTAACCTGTAATTAGCAGTCTATTTCTATTAATCAAGAATATTGAAAAATTATTTACGTGAATTTTTAAATATTTGCTTGGAGCCAGTACCGGCTCCAAGCTAAAAATGCATACACAAACATTAAAAATGAGAATAAACTTGAAAAACTTAAAATTTAAGGTTATGTTAGGTACATGATGCAGACTAGTTTACAAGTTCAAGGCCGTGTTAATGCTTGATAAAGCTCGTAAAAATATCAGTGAGGGCTCATAGAATTCGGAATGACGCCTAGAAAAAGTGTAAAAGTTTCACACCCGCACATAAACAGTTGCAAAAGTTATAAACAAATGAAGATTGAAAATATAACGAGTTTCGTATTTTGCAAATAACTCGAAAACTATTAATATTTAAGAAAATTGAGAGAACGATTCTTAAAGAGGAATGAATTTCCAATAAAAAAGCCCAACTCCCGAAATTCTATCTCTCAGCGCTCTGCGCGGCGAACACTAAGCCGTTACGATGCTCTGAAATCGGCCGTAATAAGTAAAAATATTTGTTATTAAATATTAATTTAAAAATTATGGTATTATTTAGACACTTAACGGAACAATATCCCGTTGAAAAAAAATTGTTTCACCGATTTTTCATAAAATGAGCCTATTGTTAATTAACAAATTTTTTTAGAGTTTACGTTTATATTTCAAGTCGAATAATTGTTAAACAAAAGCCACTAAAATTATTTCGCTTCATGGAGACCTTATAAATTTTTTTGCCATTTTATTATAAAATATTGTGATTAAAAATTAAAAAAATTTCTTAAATTTTTTTTTAATTGTTTATAATGTTTTTCTTTTTTTCATTATTTATACAAATTATTAAGAAAAAAATGTATTCATAAAATTTATTATTCTCTACAAGACGAAAAACAGAAAAATTTTTGTTGTTAATTTATTTGTTTATTTAATAAACAATTTGTTATTTACAATCACCGAATGTGTTTATATTCTTTTTAGATAGAAAAAAAAAAAACAAAAACAACCGTATATATAAACATATAAAAAAAAAAATAAATTTAACATGTTTATGTATACGGTTGTTTTTGTTATTTTTTTTTTCTATCTAAAAAGAATATAAACACATTCGGCGATTGTTAATAACAAATTGTTTATTAAATAAACAAATAAATTAACAACAATTTTTTTTCTTTTTTCCATCTTGCAGAGAATTGCAAATAATAAAGTTTAAGAATAAATTTTTTTCTTAATAATTTGTTTAAATAATGAAACAATGGAACAAAATATTAAAAACAATTTTAAAAAAATTTTAAAGAAAATTTTTTTAATTTTTAATCACAATATTTTTAGGCTATTGTCTATGTCCAAAAAAAGAGGGTTGAAAGACACTAAAACGTTAAAGGGTTTTTATTGTTTCTTATGTTCAATCGACCCCAAAATATGAGAAAACCGCTGAGTGCTACCATTTGAGATCGAAGTAAAAAGGTCCACTTTTCACGTTTTTTGAGTTTTACTGGAAAACTATGCATTTTTCCTATAAACACGTCAATAGAAAAGTTGTAGAGAATTAAATTTCCAATCGAAATGGTACCTTCAGAAGTCAATTTTTTTTTACAAAAATACGCCCAGAAAACAAAACAAAAAAAAAACGGAAAAATGCATTTTTTTAAATTTTATTTTAGCCTGTAACTTTTTTTCGGGTACATTTAGGCATAGATATTCTGCATAAAAAAAAGCTGTCGTTTTACCCGTTAATAATCATTTTAACGGTAAAACGCCAGCATTTTTTTATGCAGCAATGTCTATGCCTAAATGTACCCGAAAAAAGTTACAGGCTAAAATTTAAAAAAATAAAAAATTGCATTTCTTCGTTTTTTTTGTTTTGTTTTCTGGGCGTATTTTATGGAAAATCGGTGAAACATTTTGTTTCCAACGGGATATTGTTCCTTTAAGTGTCTAAATAATACCATAATTTTTAAAAAATTTTAAATTAATATTTAATAACATAAAAAATATTTTTACTTATTACGGCCGGTTTCAGAGCATCGTAACGGCTTAGTGTTCGCCGCGCAGAGCTCCATTTTCAACATTAAATTGAAATTATTAATAATAGACATAAAGTTTCGGGAGTTCGGACTTTTTTATTTGAAATTCATTCCTCTTTAAAAATCGTCCTTTAAATTTTCTTAAATATTAATAGTTTTCGAGTTATTTACAAAAAATGAAACTCGTTATTTTTTCAATCTTCATTTGTTTATAACTTTTGAAATTGTTTATATGAGGGTTTGAAACTTTTGCACATTTTTCTAGGTGTCATTCCGAATCCAATGAACCCTCACTCATATTTTCACGAGCTTTATTAAGCATTAACTGAACTTGTGAACTAGTCTATATATCTCAATGCAGCGGTTGTGTATGTTTTGATGAACAAATATTCCTAAAAATTGTCAACAAATTTGTTTTTAATAATCCTTGTTTTAACTTTTCATAAGATTAATTTAATATAGAATGGATCATACATTTTGTTTTAAGAATGAATTATTTTCTTCTAATTGTTATTATCCATCCATCCAAAAAATGGTTCAATTATTTATTATTTAATTTATCCAATTTTATTTTTTAAACTGTTTATTTAGATTAGGAGTAGAATAATATCAATGATCTATTTTAATGGAAATGTATCGATCATTTTTTTTTTAATGTCATTTTTTTTCATTCAAAATTGAAATTAATAATCCAAAAAAAAATTTGTTAATTAATATATTTCTGTGTACACAATTTTTAAAATATGTATACAATTATAATAATTTTTATAATAATTTCTTATGGTCTTAAAAAATAATAAATTAAAATAATTGAAATTTTGTACTTTAAAAAATAAGTAATGTAAATATTTGTAATCGTCATTTTTTTTGAAATTAAGAAGAAAAATTATTTCAATTGTTAATGTGGAAAAAAAAATTTTCACTATTGCAAATATTCATTTTTGCAAATAATTTTTACTTCTACATTACGGATTAGTTTATTAATTTAATCAAAAATGCATAAAAAAACCATTTTTTGCAACCTTGGTTAAAATACGCGAATTTCGACTAATTTAAAACGATGTTTCAAACAATTATTTCCAATACTCCAATAATTCGTCTGCAAAATTTTCTCGCAAAATTTATATCAATAATGTCAAACAAATAATTCTAAATTTAGTAGAAATCAGCAAGTATTGACAGTAATAATAATTTCTTTCATTACAATTTAAAGAATAATTTTAAAAATATTTAGATCACGTAAACAAAATTCCACGTGTCTAATACCTATAACCAAAACGAACCGTGTATAAGTATGTAGATTTTGCAAAACTCTTATTATACTTGACCACAATTAAAAATGTTGTTAACAATTTGTAGGAGCATTTATTTACCAAAACATTCACAACCGCTGCATTGAGATATCGGGCATCGACATCTGCATGTACCCAACATAACCTTAAATTTTAAGTTTTTCAAGTTTATTCTCATTTTTAATGTTTGTATACGCTTTTTTAGCTTGGAGCCGGTACTGGCTCTTAGCAAATATTTAAAAATTCGCGTAAATAATTTTTCAATATTGTCGATTAATAGAAATAGACTGCTAATTACAGGTTAGATTTCCAACCTACAAAAAGAGTCCTATTTTATTGGGACAAAGTATTTAGAACTTCATAAACATTACACTGAACTAGATTTTAGTTGAAAATACGGGAACCAGGCAGAAATTTTAATAATAGTTGCGTAATACTCTTAAATCTTAAGAAACACATATTTTTGAGGTTAGTTGTGACGTCACGCGCGGATGCCCTTACTGCCGTCATAAGGTGAAAAGCCGCATCTAGATATTTGTCATAAATGAGATTCTAATAATATATGAGCACCCAAGAGTTCTGCAGTTAAAAATATTATTAAAAAATTATAAAGTACAAAAACATAAGTGGATAAAAAGCAGCTACATGATTTTCTTAATTAATATTTACTAGTTGGGAAAAAAACAAACGCCTTTGTTACTTTCCTCGCCAACCGACAATGTAAAGATTGGCTATTCTCCTTATGACTTATGACGGCAGTATAGATGTGACGTATACGCGTCTTGTAGGCAACGCAGCAGCTACGAAACCATTTTATCTTTGTCGTACGCATTCTTTATTTCTTTTCAGTTATTGTGACGTCACAAGAGCAGTGTCTTACGTTTGGAAAAAAATTAAACAGGTAAATAAATTCATACCTGCTCGAAAATGATGGGTAAAAAAAAATTTAAAAAGCAAATGTTCAATATATTAAATAACAAGCTAAAAACGTACTCTTCGCCAATTTACTGAGCTTTTTATATATAATTGTTACACATTCTATAGGATACTCTTCGCAGTTTTCTTGTAAATAATGTTAGTTTTTGGACATCCTAAATTTTGTGATATGAACTTTGTTGTGAAAAAAATTGTATGAAAAAAAAATGAAAAAAAAAATCCAACCTGTGGGATTCGAACACGGGACCCTTGGATTGCAACGAAAAGCTTTAGCCTCTGCGCCACTACCTGTTGCTAGGAAAATTGATTGTCTGTGATATATATCTTTCGACTTTCATACATATTTCACTTCTAAGAAATATTAGTAAACTTCATACACAAAAAAAATTTGTGATGGAAATAATATCTCGCGATTTCCATTTTAGTACAAGTCACAAAAATTAACAAAAAAAATTTTTTTTTTAAATTAAATAATTAATAGCTTTTTTATTTACTGATCGATTTTCTTCAAAAACAATAGGGTTCTTCCTCTAGCTAACACTAACTTATTCTCTAAATTTCAATACAATCGGACTTTTCTTTCTTAAGTTATCGTGCTTACAAGAAACGTGACGGACGGACAGACGGACGGACAGACAGACGGACAGACGGACATTTTGAAAGTTGTTCAGAATTCGTTCACTAACACAATGATATGAAAATTTTTTCTCTACGAGCGATATTTACGATTTTAGAAATGTGCTGATCAAATACAATATACTCTTCGTTTTTGCGAAGAGTATAATGAACAGAATGGTATAAAAAAAAATTCGTTTCACCGTTCAAAGTGATTTTAATTGAAAATAAAAAAATTAAAATTTTTATAAACAATTTAAAAAAAAATCCATTTCTCTGAAACGAATGTTCATATTTTTCTGAGTAAATAGAAAAAAAAAATTTAAAATTCATTAACTTTTCAGCACGCTATGATTTTTTAAAGTTGTACATATCATCTCTTAACTTCTAATCAGCCTAACTCCGTTAATTTTAGTAATACCAAAAAAAGTCTAGAGATCATTTTTATGTAAAATTTCATGCTTTACAATTTTTGTTTGAAATTTTTTTTACTAGCTTTTACACATTTTGAGTAATTTGGAAAAAACACTTTATTTTATTTTTTTTCACCCCTCCCCGGGGGTTCAGAAAAAAATTTCTTTCATTAATCGTGTTCTAATACCTCAAAGTAAGTTATATCAAAAATTCAAGTATTTACCTCAAAATTTTGATTTGCCGACTTATTTAATTGGACTATAAAGAAAAATAACTATTCGTCATCTTCATCATCACATGAATCACTAAAACCCTCTTCATTTTCATCATCAATATACCTTTGGTCTATGCCGGTTTCGCGTACAACTATTTCGTCTAGGGCACTAGGTAATTGAGTTCCATCAAACCAAATCGGCGAAAACTTATCATTTAAATTCCAACCATTTTCTGAGGGGTTATAAAATTTTGGATGTTTTTCGGTGGCACTATTCCATATGGCACATATTTGATTCGTTCTTTGTACTTTTAAAAGCAATACGTTCCTGCATGGAGGTAACATAGTACTATCAAACTTTTTCAGGTTATCGAATGGACTCTGATTTAGTTTTGGTTTACAATGAGAGTAGAAAATGTCGAATCGAGCTTCATTGACATCACATAATGTGGATTTCCCATACATAGCACAAATTAATTTTTCTACATACGTAATCTGATCTTTGCAAATGCTTTCATTGTTGCCAAATGTACCAAATTCTTCCTGCATTTTTTTGTCATTTTTAAGGAGTTCAAAGGGTTTTAGTTTACCTTTTCTGGAGAAAGTTGCCGTGTAGTCACACCCTGTTAAAGAATGGAATGCTGGTAGAGATTTACAAATATTAAATCCTAGTGCATTGAAAATTCCATTGACATTACAAATCGACAAGTATTTTTGGATACAATTCCAACTTCCATCCATACATTTACAGACTGATTAATGTGATGCATATTATCTAAAATAATTATTAGGATGTCTGTGTCAGAGGCTCTAATTACAACATTACTGTTTTTCTTTATTTTGGATAAATGGTAAATAATTCGGCTATCAGCCTCTTCGCGGTAGCAATTTAGTATGTCAGCGGTTTCTCTTTCGATATCTAATCTAATCTATACCCCTTTACTACCGCACATTTGTAGCACTCGTTACAATTTGCGTATAAAGTTTTATTTTGAAGTATTTCCACAAACATATCATTTTGCTAAAACTCACAAAAAAGCTTGACCAAAGCTTGTTTAAAATTGTCATTACGAAATGCTTTCATGAAGTCTGATGGCCGTTGTTGTTCACAATGTTCACAACCTTGAATTAAAAATTCGGCACTTCTTTCATATAAATTAGCCCTTTTATCGCGCTCAATATCTTTTATAGATGGGCTAACGAACTTATCCAACAATATGTGAACTTCATTGCCTTTATGTTGACAAACTTTTTTTAACACATGTCCAGCTAATTTTCCAAACGTTTGTGGCGTTTCCCCTAATAAATGTAGTAAAAAAAAAACAGCCAATAATTATACAATCGACGTGATTGGGTGGAATAGAATTAACTTTTTTTTCAAGAGCCTTAAAAAAAGCTGGATTTGTCTGTCTTATTCATGCTACCATCTATATGGCACAATGAAAGTGGGAATAGTGTTAATGGAAATGACAATAAAGTTACAAGGTCAATTTTATTCTCTAATGCTAAGGCTAAGATTCTACTCATCAAGTCACGTTCAAATCTAACCTCTACTACTTTTCCATGGCCTTTCTTCAATTTGGCTTTATTCTCTGAGGCAAATGTTGATATAGACTGTTCTCTAATGGCACCTTCAAATCTGTCTGAATCTAAGGAACAGTCTTCAATGAAAGTATTTCTCCTTGTGTCGCCGATAGATGTTATATCTAGTAAATATTTTCTGGTTCTCTCAGTTGCCGATTTTCCAGTGGATATGTTAAAGAGATTGCTTTTATCGATTTCGGAATTAAAGGGATTAATATTATTTTCAATGTATGTTTTTAATGTATTCCACTCTTTTGTGTTCAAATACTGACGTCTGCCACACAAAATAAAAATTGTAATGGTTTTCCCAGTGAATTGTCACGTTTTTAAGCATATACCCAATGAGGTAACTTTGGCGAGTTTTTTCGCCTTTTTGACAAGCTCTAATAATGAGAAGTTGACCATTGAGCCCTGTCAGACGGTCGGTTTTTTACTACATATATGTGGTACTTTTACTACAAAAACTCAAAGCTTTTGTACCCGATGAGGCAACTTATTTGCCTCTTGGCCGTAGGTCTATGCGTTTTCTCTCACAAAACATAAGCTATAAATCTATTCTTTTTTTTTTATTGTAGCTCATAATGCACTTAATGTAACAGTGTAGTCAAACACTTCTAATGTTTATAAAAACTTTAGAAAAACTTTAGAAAAAAATATCAGTATCTGTTTTGAGAAACTACATCGTACGAAATTATAAGAAAAGACTAGAATTATTTTTAGTGATTGATTCATACTAATATCTTGAGTGAAACGGAAGATACAATTTTTTTTAATTTGGCCGTCCTGTGATTGAGCGCACTACGAATCGAAACCGACGAATGCGGACACGGATTTGCGTTATATTTAGTTATTTGGTACTGTATTAGTAGGTGCAATATTCCTGTGTTAGGTTTTGCCGGATTTTTTGTTTAAAATAGGTAGTTATTAATATAGTTGTTTAAAATGCCTTAGGTTTAATTTTCATCATAGCTTTAGAAACACTTAAATTATTATGCATGCAGGTATCTAACCTGTATAAATGAGATTGTCTCTAAATATGATAGATACCGCACTTTTCTAAATTCACCGGTGGACGCACCAGGTGGACAAAATACGAAGCTGATTGGCTATCTGTTTCAAATTAGCCAATCAAATAATGTTATTGCTTACCGGTGCGATCCACCGGTGAATTTAGAAATCTGCCCATATGAATGTATTTATGTCAGCTTAGCAAAATACATTACAATTAATAATTAGAAATTGCTATAATTAGAATCAGCTTATATCTTGAAAAATGCGAAAATCCATAACCGTGAGGAAGCCGATATAGTTATATTCTCCCTACTAAAATTTTATGTTTTTGAAGAGCAGCAATAGTGGCAAGTAACAGATATTTTTTTTGTTGTCATTGTTTTTGTGCAGCAAAATGAAAGTAAAGTTGTGGCTTCAAAAGCTCGATTCGTATTTGTTCTGCAATAAAATAATTGAAGCAACAGGCACTCATACCTCTATTCCTTACAGCGACTCTTTTCATGTCTACCTAGTACTTAGTGGGTGGGATAACACAAGCTATACATTTAGGAAGGTAAAAAAGACAGAATTTAAGACGGCAATTGAAAATTGGGAAACACTCAATTCTCTGGCAAAATATATAAATGACGTGGACGATTGCAACGTCATGGAATTTATAAACACTGGCTTCATGTTCTTTAAATGCCTGTATGGTCACTCACATTTCCACGTAAGCCTTAAAGAACTAAGGGCACATTTATTTTTAAACTCCAAGAGCGATATATAGAGTTTTACCACCTATTGAAAACGCATTTTATGAACATGCCAAGATATGTGCCTATACACTTCTTATTTGGAAAAAACAGGTAACAAAACTTCCAGATGTTCTTCAGTACGATTAGACATTGACAAAAGGTGTACTACCATGTGTCAGAAACAATCGAAGCCAGTCACTTCTACGTAGCCGTTTGCAAGTGTAAGATAATATTTGCAACAAGAGGAGTTTCTGCAAGAGAACTGGACAACCGGTCTTGCAATGTATTTCACTTAGCTTATAAATACAAACCACTGCCTAAGAAATCACTACTTCCACATCCAGATTTTCTATCCAAGACTCTTTCAAGTTCCCCACTACCACCCCCACCCCCACCCCATTTTTAAGGAAGGTGGTAGTGGAGTTGGCTGAAGTTAAAAAAACTGCGGCCTTTGTTGTACACAAACTAAATCACATTTTTTTTACCCCATTTAATAATGGTGTGGCGGTGGTAATGAGGGTGGTAGTGGGGTAGCTGATGCCAAAAATTTGTTGAGATTTTGGCTTCTTGTACAATTTTATGAACTCTTGTTTACCCCCATTTATCCCCCAAACCCTTCAACAGAATAATATCAGTATATAATAATCTAGTTATATAACGTGTAGATGTACTGTAGGTGTACCAAATTTCAAGTCAATATCATAAACCGTTCCAGAGTAATTGGGCGCCCAAAGAAAGTTACAGACAAGACGGACTGACAGAATATTTTAAATTTTGTTCCAACTTAAAATTTCGACGTTTCATGACATCATAATCCTATTTGAACAAAATAAATCCCATTTTTTAATTGTTACTGTACTACCATGATGTAGAAGTAATTAAACCTAAGGAATATTAACTATGTCTTTTAAACAAAATTAAGCCGGTAAAATCTGACAAGAATATTGTACCGATTAATATACAGTACCAAATAACTAAATATAATGGAAAAGAGTGCCCGCATATGTCGGTTTCGATTCGTAGCGCACTCGCAGGACGGCCAAATTTTAAAAAATCATATCTTCCGTTTCACCCAAAATATTAGTATGAATCAACCACTAAAAATAATTTTGGTCTTTTCTTGTAATGTCCTACGATCTAGTTTTGGTCAATTTCCCAAAATAAAAAAAAACCTCGCAGGCTACATTTTTCAATGCGCCGGCTGCGTAGAGGTTCACGACATGTTTTTTTCTAAAATTTCTGTTAGTACTAGATGTGTTTTGACTACACTGTTGCATTCAATGCACTGTGAGCTACAATTTGAAAAAAATAATAGATTTTTTTAGCTTATTTTTTGTGGGAGAAAACGCAAGTTATATTTCAAAAATTCTATTTATCACAATTTCCGAAATAAGGGTAAATTCGCGGATTAAGGGTTGAAGGCAATCCTTCCGCGCCCTCCGGATTCGGATTCTGCAGATAATTTTATGTCGAGTACGACACTTTTCAGCTGTATGTCTTACAAAATCAAATCAAATATGCTTTATTGTCTAAAAAATACAAAAGATTTTTATTGACAGAGCCAGTCGTTACACTATGTATAAAAACAAAACATCCTAGTATAAAATACAAACATAATGACACAAAAACCTTTATTTTTGTATAAAACAGGGACTTAGTCTAAAAACAAACAATAAAATCAAATAAAGTCAGGTACTTAGGCTTCAAAAACTAAGCCTTAAATTGGAGCTCAGATTCCCGACTATAATAAATAACAAAAAAATCTATATATAATTATGATAAAAATGAAAATTGACTTAAAAAACTGTTTCGACTTGGCTCTACAAGTCAAGAAGGCGCTTGCGAGCTTGTTTTAACCACTGAACGACATATAATAAATGGGAGATCAATACACATGAACAAAATACGACCAACATGTGATTGAAGGTTACGTAATTGTGCGCTGGCGCAGTAGAAACTCATCATTAAAATTATGTCTGTACTTGGGTCAGAATGCTTCTTGGAGACGTTTTCCTTGATTTGTCTCCCATAACGGGAGGTCTTGAATTAGTGCAGAATTTCAGGACCAGCGTCAAACAATTGAAAATTGAAGCAAATTGAAAATTACGTTTTGGGAGTAGCAACTTTTTTGTTCTTTAATAAAAATTAAGACAAAGGTTAACTAAGAATTGTCATTAATCACACATATTTTTGATTTCTGAAAATAAGACGGATTAAAAATACTTGCGGCCCTGGCGTTCTCCATAATGCGACTGCACCCCTCTATGTGATCGCCATACTTGCGTGAGGTTCGATTTTACGTACAAATAGGTATAGACATTAGGGAGTTAAAGCAACACCAAGAAAGTAGACATAAGTCATTGACGTAAACATGGAAATACACGTGATTACACGTTATGGTATGCATGTAAATTCAGATAAAGCAATATTTGAAACGTAGCGTAGCCATGGGTGTTCAGCATAACCTTTCCGATACTGTCATTTATTGTTCACTAAATTCTTTTGAAAATGCCAGACACAGAATTAAGTTTATTGGTGTTGCTTTAACTTCCTATTGGCATTCCATTTTACTCATATACAGGAATTACACGAAAGACAAATAAGAGCATCAAACATAATAATGCTAAATATTAATGAATCTAAAAAAGATAATCAAAAAGATAGATCTGAAGAGGATAACATGCATGTTAAACATGTCATTGAAACCACTGGTGTTTCTGTGGAAGATTTTAAAACATATCGCTTAGAAGAGTTTACAGAGGGGAAAACAAGGCCCATTAAAATAATACTGCCCAGCCCAAACTTGGCAATCTCGATTCTTAACAATAGAAGCAAAGTTAAAAATGTGAAATTTTTTTCTGACAAAACAAAATTGCAACAAAATTACTACAAACAAGTTAAGGAAAGGTTAAATGAAATTAATAAAAATGGTGGTAATAAAATGATCAAATATATTAATAATATACCCACAATTGTAGATATAGGATCACCGATGGAAAAAAACATATAATTGAACCTAGTATACTTGTCTTATGAATATCTTATATATTTAAATGCTCAAAGTTTAATAGCCCACAAAGATCATATTGAAAATGAAATATCAAAACTGTATCCATCTATTATTATATTAAGTGAAACTAGAATTACAAATGATGTTCAGTCGTGTGAAATTGATATAAATAATTATCTTATATTAAGATCTGATTCAACTAATCGTCGCACTGGTGGTATTGTAATATACATTAAACATGGAATTGAATATTCTGGTATGAAACAATATGTAAAAGATGGAAATTATTGGTGTATGTTTGTAAATGTTACGTTAAACAATGTCAAGTGGAAAATATGTGGAATATACAGATCTCCAAGTGCAAGCATTCCTGAATTTTTAGATGACTTTGAAGCATGGTGTGAAACGTTAAATAGTAAAAAGCAACGGCTTGTTATTGTGGGTGATTTTAATATTAATTTTAATGAAGATTCATTTTATTCTAATAAGTTAAAAAATATAATAACTATATTTGGTTTCGAGCAAATTGTTAAAGACTGTACAAGATGTGTCTAGGAAAGCAGAACATTCATTGACTTAGTTATAACAAATTGTAATAATGTTAAATGTCTAGTACATGATATTCCAAAGATTACCAATCATTCTATAATTACTGTTGAAATGATATCTCGTACTCAAAATAATAATAATAACAAAAAGATATTTAGAAATTTCAGTAAAACGAATGTAAACAATATTTGCTTTGAACTAATTCACCAAGATTGGCCGTTAAATTCTAGTGATGTTAATGTAATCTACGATATTTTATTAAATAAATGTGAGCATATTATAAATAGAATTTCTCCAATTCAAAATATTGAAAATATAAATAATAATTTGCCGTGGTACGATATAGATGTAAAAAACAAAGCTAAAGAAAGAGACCTCGCATATAAAAAATTCAAAAAATGTAATACCATTGAAAAGAAAAATTTGTGATCGAATTTTAAAATTAAAAGAAATGAAGTTGTTAATCTATTAAAGGTAAAAAAGAATCAGTACTTTGAACAAAAAATTGATGATTGTAGTGGTAACTCTAAACTAATGTGGAAAACTTTAAAAACTTTGATTAAACCAAAACAAGATCCATTTATTGCAAGTAATATTCATTTTGAAATAAATAATGTTTTAATTATATCAAATACAAATGTGGATATCGCATCAAATTTTAACAAATATTTTATAGAAAGCATAGTTGAAATAATTGAATCCATCCCTGATACACTCCAATGGTCACCTTTTAATAATACAGTAGTACAATCAAATTTTAATAATTTCTCACTGCTATCATTGAGTGAACTTCGTTCTATTATTTCCTCTCTAGACAACAAAACTAACAGTCTCATTTTGAATTCAAATATTTTAAAGAGAATTTTTCAAGTTATTGGACACGTTATCCTTCATTTTATCAATACCAGTTTGTCTAAAGGTCAATTTCCTGAACAATTAGAAACTAGCATTATTGTCCCAGTTGCGAAAATTGAAAACTCAAATTATGCCTGCAATTTTCGACCCATAAACACATTTCCCCCTCTGGAGAAGGTATTGGAATTAGCTGTATACCACCAACTAGTTGCTTATTTTAATAACAATAACATAATCATAGGTAATCAATCTGGTTCATCAATCTCCTGTGAAACTGCATTACAGCTAACAATTGCAAATTGGAACAATGATATAGATAATAACAAGTATGTAGTTGCAGTATTTTTAGATTTTAAGAGGGCATTTGAGACAATCGATAGAAATATTCTAACTGAAAAACTTAAGAATTATGGAATTGGGGGATCCGTTCTAGAGTGGATTAAATCATATCTAAGTAATCGATTTCAGTGTACAAAAGTTAATAATGTAACATCGAACTATCTGCAAATGCTTATTTTAATAACAATAACAATCATAGGTAATCAATCTGGTTCATCAATCTCCTGTGAAACTGCATTACAGCTAACAATTGCAAATTGGAACAATGATATAGATAATAACTAGTATGTAGTTGCAGTATTTTTAGATTTTAAGAGGGCATTTGAGACAATCGATAGAAATATTCTAATTGAAAAACTTAAGAATTATGGAATTGGGGGATCCGTTCTAGAGTGGATTAAATCATATCTAAGTAATCGATTTCAGTGTACAAAAGTTAATAATGTAACATCGAACTATCTGCAAATTAACACAGGAGTTCCTCAGGGAAGTATACTAGGGCCACTTCTCTTTATTATATATCTTAATGACATAAACCTAGCAATCGATTGTGACTTTGTTAACTTATTTGCTGATGATACACTGATTTCGATTACGGATACTAACATTGATGTTGCCGTGAGTAAAATCAATAGTGAACTTGATAAACTTTCAAAATATCTAAATAGTAATAAATTAAAATTAAATATTAACAAAACCAAAGCAATGATTTGTGCAAAAAAATATAATTACACTAAATTGAATACAAATAATATTAATATTTCTTTTAACAATGATAAATTAGAATTGGTTACCGAGATCAAATACTTAGGTTTTATTAGTAGCAATGACTTAAGTTTAAAGAGTCATTTTATGTATGTACAAAAGAAAATATCAAAAAAACTATTCTTTTTCTCACGTGTATCGCAAATTGTATCGGTTGCAACAAGTATAACTATTTATAAGTCAATAATCCAACCTCACTTTGACTATTGTGCAAGTATTTTAAACTTCTTGGATAATAATAGTATTGCTATATTACAAAAACTGCAAAATAGAGGAATGAGGATCATTTTAAAGTGCAACATATATACTCCTATTAAAACAATGCTAAATGTACTCGATTGGCTAAATGTGAAACAACGGTTAAGATACTTTACTTTAATTTTCATATATAAGATCCTAAATAATGTATTACCGTCTTACTTTAACAAATATGTCATTTTTAATATTCATGTTCACAATCATCTAGCACGGTCAAATGATCAACTACGCATTGAAAGAAAAAACTGTACCAAATATGTGCACACATTATTTTATGATGGTTTTCAGGAATGTAATATGCTACCAAAAACTATTAAAGAATGTAATAGTCTAAATTTATTTAAAAATCATTTATTGCAATATCTTAAAGGCGATGATTAAACTTTATAAATACATTTCTGTTATGTATCAATCCTGTATTGTATTGTAATTTCTTATATTTTTTTTGTCTATTGTTTCATATATTTTGATTTTAAGCTGTTTTATGAGTCTATATATGTATATTGGGTTATCATATTTCAATAAACATTTTATTATTTATTATTATAGTTCAGTGGTTGGAACTTGACACTTGAAAATCCCGGTCCACTATATAAGAAAACGAGGTGAGGTACGGTGCCGGTTTCAATGACGAGACCTCGATCGGCGAAGTTAAGCACGGCCGAGCGAGTCCGTCACTTGAATGGGTGATCTTATCTCATCGTCCTGGTTTATTGGTAGAATAGCATTAGCTATACTTCGCCAGGATGTTATTATAAATAAGGCATTAAAAGAAAACAAAGTTTTTAACTTCATTGACAAGCGACATATACTAAAATTAAATGTCTAGTTGAGGCTGGAAAGAAGATAGTGTTTGGTAACATTTTGTCAAAAAAAGTTATGGGCAAACTTAGGAAATTTAGGGGCCTGTTGGCAGGCTTAGAAACCACAGGGAAACCTGTAGAAATCAGTCAAGTGAAGGTGAAGAAATTAATGAGTGCCAAGCCAGTGCCACCCAAATAGTCTAGTATCTAAAAAAAAGTTTTTTTTTTAATTTATGTCTGCCAGTTGTTACATGTCAAAAGTAAGCTTGCCTATTTAATTCTGGATTTAAGCTATTGTCACTACCAAGAGTAGGCATAAAGTATTACACGTTGGTGTAAAGAGGGTTGCAGCTCCTAAGGTCAAATTTTAACGCGTCGCCGCGCAGGCGCATTCGAAGACATTCTAGAACATCAGTTCTTACTCAAATGGTTGACCAGACATGTTGGTAAAATTTCTCTCGTGAATTTTTCTATTTAATTGCCTTTTATAGGCTTTCCATTTAATTTAATTATGGGATCTTAGAAGTTCACTAATTTGTGTGTGCAGTTTTGGTTATTTTGGACGCCGCACAATGTTCGTTTTGACGGATTTTTAAGAAATTGTAAGTAGCATTTTTGCATGTTCCACTAACATATCCTGGTATTGTAGAGAGCCATTTTCTCGTAATCATATCCAAATGGTTTGATATTTTGGATCACTGATTCGAGCCGCTCTCCATGTTTCAGTAAGTTGGGTTTTGATTTTTTTTTATATATATGTACTTATATACCTGTATTTTTTCAGGGCTTGCAATTTTAATTGCAGATTTCTCTTTCAATTTAAATTTCAAATTTTACCTTTTCACGTTTATGTGTTCAACTTTACTTAATTTCCATTTCATTTATACTTCGTTTTATTCGATTTTACATCGTTAGTTGGAAGTTCCATTACCATGGGTATGGGCTTACTCTAGTTTTGTTTGGCTGTAACCATTTACGTGCAGGAGAAACTCTGGGTTTCAGTGTTTGTCTTGTACACCACTTGTGGTCACCGGATTTTGTTTTATTTTCGTTTGGCTATTCAAAACTCAAAAAAAAAGAAAATCATTCTAATACATTTATTGCGGCAATCATTAAATTATAATCTCTTGTTAAATTCACAAATTTAAGTACCCTTTTCCTTGCTAAAGAAATTTAAAGTTTTAGGTATCGTCCATAATTTATATTGTAAATAAGATTATTATTATTATGGGGGGGTGTTATTGATAATATCAATTATTAAAATTAATGTCAAATTTGAGGCAATTTTAGTCTTCAAAATATTCTGTAGTGATTAGATTAATGAGGCCAGTCTTTTACCATCATTTAACTGGTGCGTTATACATATATAGTTTCCTTTTAACTGACAAAATATTTTGTTACGATTAATAAGGCCAGACATTTATCATTATTTAACTGGTTATACATATAGGGTTTTTCTTTTAACTGGCAAAATATTCTGTGGTGATTAACGGGGCCAGTCTTTTACCATTATTTAACTGGGTTGTTATACACACAGGGTGATTTATTAGGTAGGCTAAATGTACATTTACTGATTATTATATAAGGTCAAAATTTGTGAACCTTCCGTGATATCACGTACGGTAAAGAAAATTAATAAGTACTTAACATTTTGATAATATTACTTCGATAGGTAATCTTGTCACCAAATTGAATAAACTTCTTGCCCATAATTTGATTGAAGAAGTGTGTTTTCTTTTTAATTCACCCCATGATAAAACTTACCCTCTTAATAGGGTCGTTGACCATTTTTTAAAAATTTTATATTCAAGTACTTTATTAAATTTTATTTGCCCGTATTTTTTTATTTTACAAGTCATTTTAATAGTGAAATTAATTATTTAAATTAAGAAATTTTGAATTCGCTCCCATCGCCGCGTCAGATGTGGGCACATGCGCAGTTAGATAAAGGAATAATCGATGGGCGTCGTTTGCTGTTAGCATATAGTCCAGTCAACGGGAGTTTCACCTCTAATTTTTGATGAAACCTTGTGCAATGTGTTTGTAATGATGTTAATAAAAGATCATAGTAGGAAGGCTTATGGGTCTGTAATTTTCTTTCAGTGAAGGGTCTTCCTTTTTATATATTGGCTTTACTATCGCTAATTTAAGACGGTCTGGAAAAATTCCCTGATGAAAGGAGTTATTGATTATATAACTTAGTGGGTGAGATAATTCATATACACAGTACCGTAGAATACTTGTGGGTATTTCATCATATCCACTACCCATTTTATTTTTTAAGTTTTTTATAATATCAGTTATTTCTTCTGGAGTTGCTGGATCTACATACATGGAGTTAGTATTACTTACAATATTAGTATGGAACTTTACATTTTCAAGGTTTTTTGCAAATTTGGGGCTGCATTTACAAGATACTCATTAATTTCATTGCATGTTATATTTGGGTTTCCTTCTATTTCAATTTCTTTCGATTTATATTTATTTCCTTTGATAGAATTAACGATTTTCCAAACGCATTTCGACTTATTGTCGTTATTTTCAATTTGATTTGAGTAAAATAATTTCCTGGACTGCTGTAATAGACTGTCATATTTCTTTTTAATTAATTTATAGGATTCTTTATATCGCTCATCGGAATTACTTAGGACTAACATTAAATCTAACTGTTTTTTACAATCTGCCAATTCTGGATCATTATAATAATTACATAGTTTTTTGTTGCCAACTCTTATTGGCGTTATAGGGAAACATTCATTAAAAATAGGTAGTATTATCGACATAAAATTGTTCCACTGAGCATTCACATCTGCATTGGAGCTGCTGTATACGCTAGACCAATTCTGTTGTGATAATGTATGTTTGAATAGATTTTTGTTTTCATCGTTAAATATCCTCTTATTGCTAATGTTTTTTTGATTATTTCTCTTAATGTTAAACAGAACTTTTTGAGCTGTATGGTCTGAGATATGAGTATTTAGTACTTCCGATGTATATTCGTTACAGTAATTAGTGAATATGCTGTCAATGCAGCTTTTCGATCTGCAATTTACTCGGGTGTAATCTAAGATAGTAGGAAATATATGAAATGAGTTTAGCAGTGATACAAACTGTGTAGCATTTTTGTCTTCAGATTTAATGTCTATGTTGAAATCACCTGCAATGAAGATTATGTTGTTTTCAGATTGAGCTTTTATTAAAAGTTCTTCCAATTTTGACATAAATATGTCTATGTCTGCACTGGGTGGACGATACACAGACACTACTATCACTTTCCCTATGTTCATTTTCACTTCCACTGTTGCACATTCCAATGTGTTGATAATTGAGAGTTTACATAAATCGTCTCTGACTTTCCACATTATGTTCTCTCTGCAGAAAATTGCTGCTCCACCATGGGAGCCTTCTGTCCTGCAGCATGATGATGCCAGATTGAAATTTTCTAGGTTATATGATTTTAATTGTGTTTTTGATTTCCAGTGTTCTGTTACACATAAGAAGCTACATTCTTCGTGTTTGTTAAGTAATATTTGCACCCTGTCCAGGCAGTTTCCAATTGATTGTAAGTTTTAATGTATTATACTACATTTCTCTGTCAATAGAAGTTTCTTTGGTTTACAGCAACCTATAGGATTTGGCTCAGCTGTAGGAACTGTTGGCGTTAATCTCATTTCACTTTTCTTACTTTTGTCGCCATTTTTTAGGCAACTAGGTATATTATTCCTAACTTGGTTTTTGACTGTTGTTTGATTTCTTGATGTGACGTTATATTGATTCCGTTTGTTCTTGGAGTATTGCTGAGTTATTGAAACACACTGTTTTACGAAACTGGAGCTAAAAACGACGTAGGCTGTGTATCGACGTTTATATCAGCCTCATTTTGTAGGGTATCCAAGAAACGCCTTCCTCGTCTAAAATTGAAATGGTCAAAAGCTATTTTCCTTGGCCAGAACTTTGTATCATATATTGTTGTTTGTAAGTGAGGTTGAACTCCAACCATAAAGGATTGGTTACCAGGATTTGTATTATGGGTTGATAATTTTTTAACTTGAACATCTTTTGTGTTTGTTCGGGATTCAATATATTTTTTAATGTGTTCATTATTTACGTCATCTGGCACTTTAGTAACAAACAACCATATTTTTCTGTCCTTCTCATTTTTTCCATGGAATTCACCGTCAACTTCTCCATTTCCAACTCGGAGTCGCTTTATTTTAGTTTGAAATTCTTGAAACTTTTGTTTCTCGTCAATTTTATTTAAATTATCGTTTTGATCTATTTCTAAATTTATTATGTCATGCATTTTGTTTCTCTGTATTTCCTCTAGATTTTCTGCATTTGTTTTTTTAAAATATTTTGTTTGTATTTGTGGCCATTTTATAGCTTTAACTAAGTCCATAACTTGTTCCATAATCATCCTTTTATTATTCTGTGTCCTCTCTGTATAATTTATATGTGTGTTTTTTACAACCTCAGAGTATTTTTGTTGTGGTGGTTGTGTGTGTTTTTTATACTGATTATTAAGATTATCTGATGGAGTAGAATCAATTTTTTGTATATACATGCCTGCTGTGTTTTCTTTTGTTTTTTGCTGATTGGAACTGTTTATTGAACTATAAATCTTTTCATGTTGTTGATGCGTTTCCATGTATGAAATTTTGGTTATAATTTTTGAAGAACATTTGTACTTCTTTATTTATTATGTCTTTTATTTCTTCAATATTCCTTTCAAGGCTACTATTTACTTCTAATCCTGTGTTTGAGTAGGATTTTTGTTTCTTTAGCTCTCCTTCTAAGGTGAATATTTTTTCTTTTAATAATTGATTGTTTGTTTTTAGTTCTGCATTAAGCTCCATTAAGAGATTGTTTTCAACTTTTAGTGATTCAAGGATTGAATCATTTGTTATTTCATCCTCTTGTTCATCACAGGTTATGTTTCCTGGATTATTAACAATTTCTTGGTTATCACAACCAATTTTTCTTACAGAGCAGCTTTTATGAAAGACTGCCTCACAATTTGCACATTTTACACTTCTCACTAATTTTACTATTTTTTTTTCACAATAATTACATATACTACCTCTCTGTGCAGCTAGGCGTTCAGCCATCTTGCCATTATTAACATCATTACAAACACATTGCACAAGGTTTTATCAAAATCCATCTATTAGCACTTGAATTAAAGATTTTGTGTGACGTTTACTTTTATCACGATGGAAGATACAACAAAAAGGTTTACCTAGCTAACTTAAAAATGTACTAAAATTCTTGTCCAGATAAATTTTGACCAAACAAAATAAAACTCCAAAAGTAAATAATATTGATATATTAACTCCAATAAGTCGGTAGAGCATATGACAATTTTCAGAGGTAGGAGAAATAAATTATATCGTTTTCAAAGCCAAATAAAACAATACACTTACATACTATCATTCGTTATGATCAGTGTCTCAAACAAAATCAAAAATGATAATTTAGGAAATTTCAAATATCTTACAAAACAATCTTAAATTAGTTATTAGTGCATTAATAGGTCGGCCGACTCGAAATGGTTAATCATTAATATTTTCATGGAACTTTACTACTAAAAATGTTACAAAAAATATAAAAATGACTCTCAAAAGGTTGGTAAAACGTTAACTCAAAAATGATGTGCAAGATATGCACGTACTCAACATACAATTATTTAACGTTAACATTGTTAATAATTACGGTCTAATTGACCCACTTAACTTATTAAGTAACTACAAATGACTTCTTAGAAGTTCGTCAAAAAGGTTTGGCTATACAAAAAACATAGTATAGGAACCAATATATGAACTAAAATTATTACAATCAAAATTGTCAAGCTGAATTTCAATTCGCGTTCACTGAACGTTAAAAACTCTACAACGCGCGACACTTTGTAGATGGCTTCTGGATAAATTGCAGGACAGATTGAAGTAGCTGAGGACAACAGATTAAAGATGTAAGTACTTACGGTTGATCATCCACTAAGATTAGTACCACCCCGTACAACTATTTACACTTATCGGCATTCCTTCTAGGCAGCATAAAAGAACTTTTATTACCCTTTTCCCAAAAATAGAACTTTCCATTAATTCTTGATATTTACTTTGCCTTTGTCTAGGCCAGATTTACTCACTATTTTTTTAGAGAACTAGCACTAACTATTTGTGCCATTCCAAATTCACTTATTCTCGAATCTAACCAAACAGTATGGTTCTAAAATATAACTCAACAAATTAATACGCCGGTCACATAACTTCTCTCTCCGCTGTCTCTCTCCGCTGTCTCTCTCCGGAATCTAATATGGTCGCCTTTCTTCTCAATATTTATCCAGTTCCCCCGTAAGGAGACCAAGCAACACCACGCGCTTTCGCGTGACCAATTAAATTCAAATTCTCATATATCGGTATCTTACGCCCCCCCCCCCCCCCCCCCCCCCCCCGCGTAACGTCTTTATCTTACCTAACGCGGTAACAATTCCGGAAGGAGCCAGGGATGGCTTCAGGCGTAAGACTAAAGTAGCGGTAAGAAGTATGAATAAAAAACTGACTATAAAAGACAATTTCTGGTACAATATACTAATTTAATTAATAGTAATAGACCCTGAAAAATGAGCACGTTACACCCCCCCTCAACTCACTTAGCGAAATCCTTACCAAAGATTGAGACGGCAAAAATATTAAACTACTCTAATATACAACACGAAAAATGGAGCCAAAAATTTGCGTTTCAAAAAAAATCGAATCCACGTACTAATTAATGAACGGTAAGCTCGACAACTAGCCGGAACGATAAACCAAACAAAACAGGCGGTACAAACTTAATAACAAGGTAAGATCGAAAAGTCTTCTGCACTAAAATAATAGCCGGGACGGGACAGTCAACCGAAAGAAACGGCACGGTAACAACTTAAGGTGCGGTAAACATATGTCACTAAATTAACGTCAACCGACGAAGCGACATATATATCTAACTAAAGGGGACGAAATACAAGGTACTGAAACCGAATCCACAAGACTCAGTCTCAAAACTAAAAATTTTAACAACATACGTTATTTCAAACTAACCTAACTTAACGTAGCTAAACACAATACTAAAATACTCTGCACTAGTCTAAGCTAGTCAGAACAAACATAAATAAAAACTCAATACAAATCTCACCCTAGCTGTCTGCTAGGCAAGAAAACATAATCATCCTAATAGGGAATTACCAAAGGAAGTTCTGTGGCACCATGACCACATCATAGGACACTACAACTCTAAAAACAAGGTTGTTTAAGGACCAAAAAGACATTTCCTGGTGCTAAATGCCCAGTGAACAACAAAACAAAGATATATCAAGCACGAAAAAGTTGTGGCGTCTAGTATTTAATTCCATCACACCAAAACCTAAGACGCTTAAATAAAATTCATCTTCTAGCTACTAGGCTAGCATAAATGAATTAACTCAAAATAACTTGACAATCAACTGACAAATATCAAGGTCTACTCTATACTTTTTCTATTACTAATGAAATAATTGAAGGGCGCCAGTTATTTTTTAAATTTGAGACTGTGAAATAACAAACCGGTTATACTGAAGGAACTAAAATGAAACTGAGCAAAAAGTCGATATATCAAAAGAAAAGGATACGAACATTAGTTTAGTAGGACTTACTGAACAAACTTAAATCACAAAAAATTAGAAAAGGAAAACTTTAACACTCTGCTGATGTTGACCGTTTAGAGGGCTCTTACCTCACGTAGGTATCACGATGGCAGTATTCGCAACCCCTAGCCATAGGGCAATGTCTAAATCCAGTAAGAGTAAACAATATTGGCCTCAATAAAATTCATTGAAACAAACCAATAAGACGACTAAATCGTTGTTAAAATAGTGTCAAGATAAACGAAACAAGTTCTTTCAGCATATCAAACACAGAAGTTGTCCAAATCGGGAAAATTAGCTTATTTACTTAAGCTTTTGTTAACTGTAGAATCGACAAGACTGTAATAGCAGATTCGTACATACAGAAAAGGGTGACCATTTAGAGGGCTCTTACCTCACGCAGGTATCACTCGATGGCAGTATTCTTAGCCCCTTGCCATAGGGCAATGCCAAATCCAGGAAGAGTAAACAATATTGGCCGCAATAAAATTCATTGAAACAAACCAATAAGACAACTAAATCGTTGTTAAAATAGTGTCAAGATAAACGAAACAAATTCTTTCAGCTTATCAAACACTGAAGTTGACCAAATCGGGAAAATTAGCTTATTTACATAAGCATTTGTTAACTTTAACGCCAACAAGACGGTAATAACCGATTCGAACATACCGAAAATGGTGACCGTTTAGAGAGCTTTTACCTCACGCAGGTGTCACGCGATGGCAGTATTCGTAGCCCCTTGCCATAGGGCAATGTCTTATAGAAAACGGACTTAAGAGGCTTCTTCCTCAAAGTCACATCTATTGGGTTTCAGGTCTTTAATATGCCAACGGCCAAGAGGTTGACCATATTGGTCTACTAATTCGTAAACCAAAGGAGAAATTACCTGAGTTACCATGCACGGTACGTATTTAGGGGCTAATTTTTTTGAAAAATTCTTGGAAGCATCGGATAAATAATGCGTACGTTTCCATACAGTATCTCCCAGTTCGAATTTCAATGGTCGTTTACGTAGATTATAATATTTAGTATTTTTTTTATATGCCTTAGTTAAACGTTCCTTAACTTCAGAATAGAGTTCGGGGAGTCGGGACATCTCAGCAGCCCAAAACAAATTATTTTTTACTTCAAAATCATTGGACGAAGCCGAAGAGGAATAAAACGTTCCTTCAACAGGGACATGTCGCCCAAACACCAAATAAGCAGGGGGTATACCAGTAACTTCAAGTTTAGCCAAACGTAAAGCTTGAGCAATCTCGGGGAGCTTCTCATCCCAAATACGTTGATTATCTTTAATATAGGAGGAGATAGCAGTTTTCAAAACCCTATTAACTCTCTGTGGGGTTAACTTGAGGGTGATATCTAGCATTAAACCAAATTTTAGGAATCGAGAATGACTTTAAGAAACTTTGAAATTCTTTAGATGTAAATTGAGAACCATTGTCAAACAACAATTTCAGGGACACCGAAAATTAAAAAAACTTGTTCTCTTAGAAATTTTATTATGGACGTAGAGGAAGCTTTTCGCAAGGGTTGCACCAATACATACTTAGTAAAATAGTCCGATGCTACAAAAACGTATTGGTTACCTTTCTTACTTTTAGGGAAAGGACCCATCAAATCCATAGAAAGAGCCTGGAAAGGAAAACTTATATTTTTTTCATTTCCCATAAAACCGGGACGAGCCACATTCTCACTTTTCTGCGCCGCACATATTTGACAATTCTTTACCTACTTACCGACTGTCGCAATCTAGGCCAGTAATAAAATTCAGAAATTCTGGACATGGTTTTTAAAACACCTAAATGCGCAGCAGTAGGGGAGTCATGCATTTGTTGCAAAATTTGTACCCGATTGTCAGTGGGAATAAATAATTTCCAATCTGGCACGTTGGGTAAGACAGATGGTAAATGCTTATATAAGCAATCATCAATGACTTGAAAATCAGGGTACTTATCAGGAAAGTTAGTAACTTTAGCAATCATAGCCAGATACCAGGCATCGGGAGTGAGGGCATTTAGCTTCACAGAACAGACATTTCTAGAGAGGGCGTCGGGGATTATATTTTGTGATCCTGTTCTATGCTGCACATCAAAATCAAATTGGGAAAGCCGTAAACACCATCGGGATAAACGACCAGAGGGTTCTCGTAAACGATGTAACCAGGTTAAAACCGAACAATCAGTAATCACGGTAAATTTTGTTCCCTCTACGAATCCACGAAACTTTTCTATTCCATGTATTACCCCAATCAGTTCCCTTTCAGTAGCAGAGTATTTACGTTCGGCTGCTGTCAGAGCTCGACTTGCGTATGCTATAGGATGTTCTGCTCCTTGAATCCGCTGAAAAAGCGCCAATCCAACACCCACCTCGGATGCATCCGTTTGGATAAAAAAAGGCTGCTCAAAATCGGGAGAGGCAAGAACAGGGGCAGATGTCATTCGAGTTTTGATTTCTAGATAAGCCGCTTCGGCTAAGTCCGTCCAGACTATAGGCTGGCCTTTCTTACGCCCCTTAAGGAGAGAAGTGATAGGTGCAGCAATGGTAGATAAATCCTTAATGAATCTCCTATAATAGGAAACAAGGCCAATCAGACGCTTGATTTCAGTAGTATTAGTTGGAGTTTTAAAATCGACTATCGCAGAAACCTTATCGGGGTCCGTACGTAAGCCATCCTTATCAATAATGAAACCCAAAAAAGATAAAGAGGATCTACAAAACTCACATTAGTCTAAATTGATACTGAAGCCAGCCATAGCCAGTCTTTCACCTAGAAGTGTCAAAGCAGCTATATGACTCTCAAAAGTAGGCGAGGCTATGATAACACCATTTAAATATACAAACGCCGAACCATTTAGTAAATCTGGGCCGAAAACACTTTCCATAGTACGCTGTAACATTTGGGGGCTATTAGACAGACCAAAAGGCATAACTACAAATTCGAACAAACCCATACCAGGTACACAGAAAGCAGTCTTTTCTCGAGAAGATTTCTCTAAAGGAATTTGCCAAAATGCTTTTCGTAAATCTATCGAGGAGAGATAGCGAGAATCACGTAAACGGTTCAAAATAGAGTCAATCCGAGGCAATGGATAAGCATCCTTGACAGTAACAGAATTTAACTTACGACCATCAAAGCAAGCACGTAATTCACCTTTTTTTTTTTCACTAATAAAATGGGTGAAGACCAGGGAGAATTAGATGGTTGGATAACCCCTAATTTTAACATTTCATTTACTTCCTTATGCTAATGTTTTTGCATGGCCGGAGATAACAAATATTGGCGTTGTTTAAAAGGACGAGCATTACCAGTATCAATATAATGTTCTACCAAGGTAGTTCGACCTAGACTATCAGCTGATAAAGCCTCAAATTGCCTAATAGTATTACTTAACAGTCTTTGTTGCTCCACTGAGAAAAATTCACGAGAATGTATTACATTAATCGTACTGAGATCACTATCCACAGCAAAAGACCAAGTATTTTTTGAGAAGTTAAAACAGATATTAAAGGCCGAACCAAAATCCACACCCAAAATAAAGGCATGTTTAACAGACGGAACTACCAAACATTCAATTGTTTTGGTGAAACCTCCAATACTAAATGACAACGAAGTTTGTCCTAAAACTTCCTGTATAGCACCATCGGTTGTGGTTACTGAAAAAGGTAGGGAATGAATCTGATAAGCAACATTATTTTGTTTCAAAAACTCTAAGCCAGCCCAACCAATAACTGTATGAGAGGCACCACTATCTAACAAACAGGCTACTGGAACAGTCTGAATACTCACTTCAAGGTAAGGTCGAGCATCACCCGGTACTGAAGTACAAATAGGAGATAAGCTGGAGCTAAGATAAAATTCCCTAACTTTATTCAACCATGAATTCCATTCATTGGCCGTGGGACTAAAAGAATCATTTAACTTTGAGTGTTCCCTTAACGGCGAATGTGAACACGACATAACACTGCATAACTGGCCCAGTATAATGACATACCACAATAGTTAAGTCTAAGTCAGCAAAACATAGAAATAACAGGGATTTAACATAGGACCAGGATAACCCATCCAAACCACACCCTAATAAAGGAATAGCCAAAAACTTAACATTGTAATTTATAATATGCTCCTTAAGCCGACAGAAAGACGCAAACATATTTTCATAGGAAGGTTTATCTGTAAAATTTTCTTTAGTCACCAAATAGATGAACCTATCAGTCAGACAAAAAAGCTAAACCTCCAGGACTCGGTTGTTGAGCCAACAAAAAGTCCTGAGACTGAAACATCTCGAAATTGAACCGCAATGCCCTTACCCATTTAGAAATCAGCAGAGACACAATGCGCCAACGAAAAAAAACTTGGCAATGAAAATAAGTCAGCCTCAATTTCCACCCATTCTAACAGGGCACCTTTAGGAAGTGAAGGCAAAAAAATAAATGGAAAAAAGAACTCGTCTTGATTCTTAACTGCAGAATTATCAGGAATAACATTTATTCTTTGCTTTCGTTTGGAAGAGACTCCTTGGGCATCTTGACTTTGGTGTTGGATGGTACAAATTTGGCCACTTGAGGGGACACTATCGGTGGGATTTACTGGGACCTGTTTGGGGCTTAATTTTGACGATTTTAATGGAAGAGTGGGAGGTATCGCACCTTTTTGCTGCAAATTTTGTACGGCCAAAGACTCTGGCATGATACCCTCTGTCGCGTTTTTTGAAGAACAATTACTACATGAGTTACTGTAATTATTTTTAGTGCCACAACGATAGCAAAACAGTACTTTGGGTGCAGTACATTCAGGATGGACATGTCCCAATTTACGACAATTCCAACAGCTTATATTTGAAATCACATTAAGGGCCCCTTCAGGGACCAGAATCTCAGAAGACAGAGGGGAAGAAGAAGAAGATTGACAATCATTAACCGAAAGACATGCCAGATCAGGTTCCAAAAGGCCATGTTTTTTGGATGGGGGAGGTTTATATTTTTCATTTCTCAGTTTTAGCTCCTGAATAGTACGACACTTATTTTTGAGATCACGCAACGAGTCAGTATTAATCAAAACTAATTTATCTGAAAAGAATGGATTTAAATTCCTACGAATTTGTTTTACTATTTCTTGTTCACTACGAGGTACACTCAACCTATTAAATAAAGCTTTAACAGCAATAATGTAAAAAACATTTTCTGATGTGCCCTGAGTGCGAGATCTAATTTCATTTAATAAATCGTCTTCGTAATCCACTGGTAAAAAATCACGTTTCAAACAGATAACCAATTCAGACCATGAATTAACATCCTTTTTAATATTTCTAAACCAAATAAGTGCCGAGTCAGTAAATAAATCTACCGCAGAGGTAAACAACGCCTCTTTAGTAACATGTCGAGCTTCACACAATTCATTAACTTTTTCTAGAAAAGACATAACGCTCTCTTTAGAAGAGTTATTAACCGCTACCGGCTTAGAAACGACAGTAATGGAAGAGTTGCCTACCACATTCGCCCCATTAACTGTAGAAGAAGCCACCGGCACAGGTAAGCTATGTTCCTTAATTTCCAGAAATAACCCTAAGGTTATTAACAAAGAAGTCTCGATCTTATCCATCGAACTCTTATCATTTTCAGTTTCCGGTTTCAAAAATGTACATCGTCTTTGAACATGAATAAGACGCGATTCAATACGTCTAATTTCTAAATCTGATAGTATTTCATCAGTACGCGATAATAGAGTAATTAATTTGATTATAGTGTCGTCAATTTCTTGAATTTCATTTTCAAATGTAAAATCATTAATTACCGGATATTTAAAACCGTCTTTCTCCTTAGCTAAAGCACCTCGTAGCTGCGCTCTACGCCAAACTTGATTGTCCCCTGGTTCGATTCCACGCGAACGTAATTCGAAAATTATTTCCGTCGTCAACAAATCATTCGGCTCCATTTTTCCCATCGATTCGGAATTCATTATCACGAAATTATAAATTCACTAGAAAATACCCTCCACACGCCACTGTAGTCAAACAAATTTAAATTAAAAATGTGAGTAATCAAATTAGAATTAAAAATCTTAAAACCACCCTTGTTATATAGGAATTTATTCAGATTCTAAAAAGAAACCCACGTAAACCGAGATTGACTAAAAGGTAATTAAATTTAACTTCAATATAATTAACCTTTAACTATAATGTACTTTAATCCAACATTTTACTAAAATGCCCTAGCTTTTAACTATTTACGCATCGTACCAAAATTTTAAACTGTAAAACCAAAATGGTAAAATGTTTTATTCAATTCGCGACAAAACTACCTGCAAGGAAAGGAATGCTATAAAAAACGACCCCGCACGCGCCAAGATTTCTTTACTGAACGGTTTTAAAACCATATTTTGTACTTCCTGTACTCCCAATATTTTCTAAAACGTTACTATAATTCTACCAAAAATATTACTTAATTTCTGCTTTTACATACGTTAAAACATGGATTTTCCAGACAATAAAACGGTAAACAAAATGCACTGAAATAACAAAATTCTCTACAAAAATTTACAATTTGCAGACTGAAAAGCTACACTAATAAAACCACACTAAAAAATTAAAATTTCTAATCCAATGAAGGCCTAAAAATTATTTTCAAAAAATTTGGTATAAATGCCCAAAACAAATTTTACGGTTTTGTCATTTTATATCGAAACTTATACTCCACACCGAGACTATACTGCAAAGTTCTATTTTTTTTAAATTAAATCAATAACTATTAACTGCGTATAAGGAATTAACATTAATTTAATGAATTAACTAATAAATCACCATTTAAATAAAATTTTCCTAAAATACATATTTCTGAAAACCATAAAAATTTGAAAACGATATTTTATTTATTTTCAAAATTAATTTAGAAAATCGGCCCCACGTTGGGCGCCAATTGTGACGTTTACTTTTATCACGATGGAAGATACAACAAAAAAGGTTTACCTAGCTAACTTAAAAATGTACTAAAAATTCTTGTCCAGATAAATTTTGACCAAACAAAATAAAACTCCAAAAGTAAATAATATTGATATATTAACTCCAATAAGTCGGTAGAGCATATGACAATTTTCAGAGGTAGGAGAAATAAATTATATCGTTTTCGAAGCCAAATAAAACAATACACTTACATACTATCATTCGTTATGATCAGTGTCTCAAACAAAATCAAAAATGATAATTTAGGAAATTTCAAATATCTTACAAAACAATCTTAAATTAGTTATTAGTGCATTAATAGGTCGGCCGACTCGAAATGGTTAATCATTAATATTTTCATGGAACTTTTCTACTAAAAATGTTACAAAAAATATAAAAATGACTCTCAAAAGGTTGGTAAAACGTTAACTCAAAAATGATGTGCAAGATATGCACGTACTCAACATACAATTATTTAATGTTAACATTGTTAATAATTACGGTCTAATTGACCCACTACCAGTAACTACAAATGACTTCTTAGAAGTTCGTCAAAAAGGTTTGGCTATACAAAAAACATAATATAGGAACCAAGATATGAAATAAAATTATTACAATCAAAATTGTCAAGCTGAATTTCAATTTGCGTTCACTGAACGTTAAAAACTCTACAACGCGCGACACTAGCACTTTGTAGATGGCTTCTGGGTAAATTGCAGGACAGATTGAAGCAGCCGAGGACAACAGATTAAAGATGTAAGTACGTACGGTTGATCATCCACTAAGATTAGTACCACCCCGTACAACTATTTACACTTATCGGCATTCCTTCTAGACAGCATAAAAGATAACTTTTATTACCCTTTTCCGAAAAATAGAACTTTCCATTAATTCTTGATATTTACTTTTCCTTTGTCTAGGCCAGATTTACTCACTATTTTCTTAGAGAACTAGCACTAACTACTTGTGCCATTCCAAATTCACTTATTCTCGAATCTAACCAAACAGTATGGTTCTAAAATATAACTCAACAAATTAATACGCCGGTCACATAACTTCTTTCTTTGCCGTCTCTCTCCGGAATCTAATATGGTCGCCTTCTCAATATTTATCCAGTTCCCCCGTAAGGAGACCAAGCAACACCATGCGCTTTCGCGTGACCAATCAAATTCAAGTTCTCATATATCGGTATCTTACGGTCCCCCGCGTAACGTCTTTATCTTACCTAACGCGGTAACTAAATTCCGGAAGGAGCCAGGGATGGCTTCAGGCGTAAGACTAAAGTAGCGGTAAGAAGTATAAATAAAAAACTGACTATAAGAGACAATTTCTGGTACAATATACTAATTTAATTAATAGTAATAGACCCTGAAAATTGAGCACGTTACATTTGTTCATTCACTCTGTTGACTGGACTAATAGATTAAAGTTATAATGGACGTGTCATTGTATTTTAAATAAATACTAACCTCAAATTTTCAACATTTTGGGATTCGGCACTTAATAGTTCAAATTATCCACATAAAACTCGTGTATCATATTAAAATTCACTATGGGTAAGTTGTCTGAAGTACCTTTCACAAAATTAGGTTCCATATTAAACACACAATGTAAATGTAAACAACAAATCAACAGAGAATTGAATGATCATCAGATACGTCATCATTTACCGCCTTTTTATTTTCAAAACCAATTTGCCCTTGCATGAGATGATTAGAACTTTTTTTAATATGATATATGCAATGTATATTTAATAGACCTTTTGATCATATAACAATATTTTGTAAATTTTGTTGAAGAAAACGACCCTATTACTGCCTCATTTTGGAATTAAAGATAGTGTTTGGGTACCCTTGACAATTTTGGGAGCCTTCTAGCTAGGTTGCAGTTTTTGTGTTGCTAGTGGCGCCCTTTATGCATATATTTGTAGTTCTGATAATTATATGTTATATATTTTTTTGGTAGTGTCAACCTTAAACCTACCCCTCTCACCGACTAGAGCTGAGCTAGCTCTCGGCACACATGTTGTGAACCTCTGCAGCTCAAACACTATCACTTTGCTAAAATTTATTAATATATTTTTTTGTGTGTTATTTTGTCAATTTTGGGCTATTGACCAAAAGGCTCGTGGCACAGTATGATGAACGTGGTGCCACGAAGGAGGCTAACTGCCTAGTTTACTTTTTCCCTTTCATCCCTATATTCAACATAATTATACAATTTCTTAATATAAAGCATTATAAAATATTTTAATAATCTCCTAATAATAAAATATCTACATTTTTTAGATTTTGACATTTTTGAAAAGTTTATATCCCCCTCGGGAGACTAAAAATGGGTTACAGGGCCAAAAATTGTATCGAGGTACAAATCGAGATAACATGCTAATATAATAATGTTGTTTACTTTATTTTAGCTTTCTACATTGCATGTCTTCAACTAAGGGTTAAGTTTGCAGTAAAAAAATACCCTATTTACATAAGTAAGGGAGTATTCAGAAAACGTTTTTTTTCTTTTTTCTTTTAGTGTAAGTATTTACTTACTTTTTATATACATTTTTGATAGCAGAACCACTTTTTTCTACCCCTATGAAGGGGTTTAAATAGATAAAGAGACGATAACCAGTAAAAGTAGCCTATAAATAAAATAAGATTATATAAGCTCTGTACATTATATAATATCTGTAACTATAATTCAAGAAGGCTATACTGAAGAAAATTTGTTTATTGTTGTCGGGTAAGTACCCTCCCCCCCACAAAGAGGTTAATCATAAATTTCCCTAATAGCACATGGATATCCAATGGTCGTCCCTACAGAACATTCGGGAAGTCCTATGGACATCCATTCTTCGTACAGTTGGACGTCCTATGAACGTCCCAGGGACGCCCAAATGTCACAACTTTGGATAATTTATGGAAGAGAGAACAACTATGCACCAAGAAATACACTGTTTTTTCTCAAATTATTTCTTTAAAGATGATTTTAATCCATTACTTAGTCTGAAACTGTTGAAGAGAGAGAATTATTGATAACAAAAAAATATAAAAAAATATAGTTCAGCAAAAAAGTAGAAAATTTTTATTTTTAAAGTAAAACTGCCAAATTTGATATATAGCTATAACTTCGTATTATAGGCAACCTCTTGAAATAACACTTTTCGATATCTTCAAAAATAAAGGTTTAAAGTTTACTTTTGGGCCAATTTCCAAAAAATTAATTTTCCGACATAAGCGCAAGGACTAACACAAATTTTTGTATCCACTTTTTCGTTTGAGAACATTCACTAACTTTTATCAAAAGTGAAATTTTTCAGAAAGTCAACAACAACAGAGTTTCTCATAATATGGTGCAGACTTTTTGGAGACACTGTATAAACTTTCCTCTAAATTCTCTATAAGTTTACTAGGTATAAGGTGAAAAAAAATATGCGAAATGATCTTCACTAGTGCCATCACCGTTTTACTATATGTACAGATCGAAATAATTATTTTATTATGTATGTCACTTCATAACGAGATAGAAAAAAAGGGCAGCGGACAGAATAAAGTCTACTGTCTCCGACGTGTTTAACAGAAAGAATATAGGTCACTAACAGTTCTATTGGCTGTCCCCTTTTCTATTTCAAAGTATTATATAGGTATTGTTTTTTATTTGTATATATGGAAAAATGGCGATGGACATATAGTGGAGACCTTATCGACAATTTTTTTAAAAATCAGTTTTCTAGCAAACCCCTAGTACTGTATATTTAAATATTTACCTGTTGATATTAAGTTTAGTAAAGTAATTCATAAAATAAAATACGAACGCTTATGTATTAAAAAATATTTATTTATCAAAGGCTGTTTTATTAAGCTATTTGAAATATTTATTTAACAATAAAAAATATCATTCGGTAATTAGGTATCTTCTATTTTTCAACCAAAAATCAACATTTCCCTCTCATATGCCTGGTTTTGCCATACTGGAACTAATTTATAGAAAATCTCTCGAAATAATCATCAGACTTTGAAAGAGATGCCCGTGCTGCGGCTAAAAAATTTTATTGTTATTACATTAACTCTGTTCTAAGCGCACTGTTGCACTAAGTATTTTAAAACTGTGTGTTTGAAATTCTATTTTAATTATTTGGAAGCAAAAGATTCGAAGTGAAATATACTTGTTTGATCTAATTCTTTATTTCGAACCAGCTCTTACCGTTTCGGAGATATCTGCGAAAAATAGTGAAAGACACCTGGCATTTCGGAGACGAAAAAATTACCAAAAAAAGGGGAAGACTTTCAGTTAAACCTCATCGTAAATTGCATAACGAAATTGGAAAATTCGGTTCAGCACGAACGAAATATAGCCAGATTAAATGTAGCAGATTAGTATATGACAGTTAAGACAATCGTATTTAATACAGTGTTGCCAAATCCTTTTACTCTATATCTCTCTCGCTTTAATTTATTAAATCCACCGATAGATTCGCTCTTATCAGTATACAAGTATCTTAACTAGAAAAATGATAATAATTAGTAGCAATTACAGGTAATAAATATACTTGAAGTTTTTCATTAGTCCTCATACCTAACTTCAAACTTACCATTTTGTTCACTTCCTCATTTTTCATATTATTTAAAAATTCACCACAAAGACATCATACAAATAAAGACATACCTGGATAATTTGGCGGCAGCTATATATAGATATTTTACACTTCACTTTGCAGAGAAGCGCGTGCACATAACACGCTTTAAGTTCAAATAGACAGGGCTTTGGATTTTGCCACTGACCTAGATCAGTGGAGTTTACAGAGTCAAATTTCTTTTTATTTGCAAAATTAACTTTGACTAATCATCTCACTTGCAACATAACTTTTGGCGATTCATAGTAAATTATCGTAAGTTGCAGCCCAACTTTCAAATATATTTGTAAAATTAACTTTGCCACAAAGTTTCAGCTGTATTTTTTTTTCTTTCAAGTTTGCTAAAACCTTCCAGCAAAGGAACAATTTAAAAGTGCAAAAATAAATAAGATTCAACATTGTAGGAAACTTTTGCAAGTTTCAATGTCCAGTGGGTATCGTTTAACGTACATAAAATGGACAATTAGACAACATCCATTTATCTTCTGTGCATATTTGTACAATAAATGGACATTAACAAGACATTCACTGGTCTTCGGACGTCCACACAACGTCCATAGAAGATGTCCTTTTTGTACATAAAAGGGACAATTATGGGACGTTAATATATTCACCATGAACATTTGTATAATAAATGGGCTTTAGCGGGACATCCATTAGTTGTCCAAGCAGGAACATAAAGTATTTGTACATTCATGTACAGTAAATGGACGTCCCTAGGATGTCCATTCAATACCCCATAGAGGATGTCCTTGTACGTACATAAAATGAGCATCCGTAGGACGTCCATCCAATGTCCATGGACATTTGTACAGTAACTGGATTTTAATCGGAAATCCAATAGATGTCCTGTGCTATTAGGGTTATATTTTATTGTTGTTAGTGTGGTGGCTTAGCGAAAAGATCGTGATCTGCACGCTTCTTATATACCCTCAGTACTATCAATTCAGGGGGGGTGCCCGATTTCAGTGTCCGCCATCTTAAAATACGACGCCATCTTTGTTTTCTTTGGACTGTATCTGTAAATTTTCGACTTTTATTTGGTTTTTACTAAATATCTCCCCAACTTCTGGGTTTGTAGCAAAAAGGATTTAATTTAAACTAAATTTGCTACAATTTGAGATCAGAGCCACTTTTGTAACTTTAATATTTTGCAAGATACAAGCTTCCAAATTTTTGGACCTTTTTCAGGTTATTACGAAAATCTATATTTTTGCCGGTTTTGCTAAATATCTCCAATGCAGTCAGTTTTACAGCAAACATTATTTTATTAATGTTTACTAGGAATAATTAGGCTACAATGTGAGTAAAGAAAGACATCGATACAATCACAATTTGCTGAGATAATGTATTTGACTATGTTACAAACGTTTAAATAAAAAAAATTACAGAATAACTATTAAGAAAATAATAATAAAAATTATATTTATAATGTTGTTATTATTATATTTATAATGGTACTGTTCATAATTAGTCCAGTAGAATTAGTAAAAAAAAGACTGAAATTTATTGTAATTCGTTTCAGGATGCCACGTGGATTAAGCGATAGTTTTATTGATTACAAACATGACCCTGAATTTGGTCCACTTTTTGGCCGCCGGAACATTGTTTATTTAACGATTTATTCTTGAAAAATTCAAAAAAATGGACTTTCTTAAAGATAACTCAGAGACCTTTGACGACAGGTTTTTTAATTTGTAGATACTGTTAGAACTTTGAAAAACGGTTAATTTGAGAGATGTTTCGTTTGAAACGCTTGAAAATTTGTTTAAATAATTGCAAAAAACCGCGAAAATTTTAGCAATTTGCAAATATTTTTCATTCTTTAACAAAAACACTTTAGTGCTTGAAACTTTGAAGAAATATGTATTTTATTACCCCTAAAATTTCATCAAAAAATTTTAATTAGTATAAGAGATATTCAATTTGTTTATTAAAAACATAAATAATGTAAAATGCAAATTCACCCAGTTCCCGTTGTCGTAGAGGGTTGATCTGGACATTCTTTTTTTTTGTTGAGACTTAAACTTTATGTTTTCATTAATGGCAAATCAAATTTGCATTATTTTCAACTTTAAAATGGCGTTTGAAAAAGTGTCACATTTTGAGGTTAGGTTTTTTGCTAATAACTTTTAAACAAAGGAAGATTTTGCAATATCGTTCTCAAATCTTTGTTGCTGCTTTTCATACATTTTCAAAAAAAAAAAAAAAATGACTGTAGCCTTATTAGAAGCCGAGATGATTTTTTTTTTAATAAATTCGTAAAAAAATTTTTAACAAAAAATAATTGTTTATAACAAATTATTGTTTAATTAGGAAAAATCGACATGACAGATATTATCACGCTACCCCAAATTAAAAAAAAAGTCAAAATCGGAGAAACCGTAAATCTTTGGTTGACGGATTTGAACTCGTCTCGATCATTTTATGAACGTGTTACAGATATGACTCATGCTTCTCACTCCTGTTCTGACGCTGATTTAAAATTAATTATTGTTATCGTTGCAAATTGAATTTTTTCCCCCAAACTCAGCTCTATTACAAAGATAGACTATTAAACAAGTTGTTCGCCAAGCTGTTAATGTTTATTAATAAACAAATTACGAATTTATTAAAAAAAAAATCATCTCGGCTTCTAGTAAGGCTATAGTCATTTTTTTTTGAAAATGTGAAAAAACCTTAGCAAGATATCAGAACGATATTGCAAAATCTTCATTTGTTTAAAAGTTATTAGCAAAAAACCTAACCTCAAAATGTGACCCTTTTTCAAACGCCATTTTGAAGTTGAAAATAATGCAAATTTGATTTACCATTAATGAAAACATAAAGCTTAAGTCTCAACAAAAAAAATGATGTCCAGATTAACCCTCTACGACAACGGGAACTGGGTGAATTTGCATTTTACATTATTCATGTTTTTAATAAACAAATTGAATATCTCTTAAACTAATTAAAATTTTTTGATGAAATTTTAGAGGTAACTTTGGGGTGATAAAAGACATATTTTGTCAAAGTTTCAAGCACTAAAGTGCTTTTGTTAAAGAATGAAAAATATTTGCAAATTGCGAAAATTTTCGCGGTTTTTGCAACCATTTAACAAATTTTCAAGCGTTTTAAACGAAACACATCTCAAATTAACCGTTTTTCAAAGTTCTAACAGTATCTACAAATTGAAACACCTATCGTCAAAGGTCTTTGAGTTATCTTTAAAAAAGTCGATTTTTTGGAATTTTTCAACAATAAATCGTTAAATAAACAATGTTCCGGTGGTCAAAAAGTGGACCAAATTCAGGGTCATGTTCGTAATCATTAAAACTATCGTTTAATCCACGTGGCATCCTGAAACGAATTACAATATGCATATTTGCTAATCCCACTGGCCTAAATGGCCTTTGCAATGACAAAGAGTTCCAAATGTAGCCTTGTTACAAACGCACAGGGGTCCAGCCATGACCAGCTTTAATGTGAACAGGCCGGAGTGTACGATGTAACAACGCTGCAATCGTAAACTCTGTCAGTCCTCCTAATATTGTGTGAATAGGCATAGCCGGGTTCATATTAATAGAAAATGAACTGGATAACTGTGTTTCCCTTATAGAGTAGCACTTGGAAGACTGAATAAAAATCATAAATGACCATATAATTATTTCAGTTGAATATTTTCGTTGTTTTGTAAACATTAAATTAAACTGTTCCATTAAAAATTCTAAACGTTTTTTTAATAAACTGTCACCGTGTTCATGAATAATATTTTTTAGGATCATAAAATACGGGGAATATTTTCACAACATAATTTATAAAAGACAACTTCATTAGAGTTGCAAATAAGGTTCCAAACACTGTCATACTCTTTACTACTGATGTCTTTTCGGAATGTCTGAAAGTCTTTTTTAAGGTCATTTTTTAACCACTGCTCAGTTTTAGCTTGCTCAATTTGAAACTGTGTCTGCTCTCTTTTCTCAGGATCCCGACCTTTACGTTCTTCTTTGTGTGTTAAATATGCTGGCAAATTGGGAAATATTTGGGGCACTTCACCAGACACTAACATAAACTTTTCCATTTCTCTCTCCTTCCACTCACCGTAAGCATCTTTGTATCTTTCAGATTTGGATATTGCACTGCCACAAAAATGTTTTATGCACACCACGGAATATTTAGTAGGCTGCCAATTTTTCCTAGGAATTTTCTTTAACCACTGTTTCCTCAATTCTGGTTTTTTGAGAAATCTAGAGATTCGGACATAACCTTCAGATGAAGAACTGTAATCGCTTGTACAGCCAGATACACAACATTTATCCAGCATGTTATTGTTTTTATACTCCAGACCTAGAATTAATTAGAATTATTTTATTGATTTTGGTAGTTAAAAGTGAAATGAATTAAAAATATAACATGCATAAAAAGTAAGGTTATAACATAATTTGACGCACAAAAAGTGATTTCAGGTGCAAACGGTGCGATATAATTAATTAAAATAATAACTACTTTATAAAACACAATTTGTGAAATTACGCCAACAGAGAGACACTTTTTATATATTAAAATGCCAATTTATTCGTGACGAAATACTACACAACTGTTTTCTTTTGTGGCAAAAACGGACTGTACTACTAGAGATGAGTTGCTATTTAACCTGTTATTTTATAACTGTTATTTGTAAATAGCATTAGCAGACTGTTATTTCTGTTCGAAAATAACAGGTGAGAAAATAACAGATAAGAAACACGACCTAGTAAAAATGTTCTTGCTGACTGCTGTTAAACTGTTATTCGGAAAGCAGCAGTAGCAGATAATGAAATCGCAACGCAACCGCTAATGTAGTTGAATATTATTGTGGGTATTTTGAGTCATCGGCTTTATGTATAAACTTTTTAGTTGTTTTTTTAATCATAATATATTCAAATCTTTTTGATTTTCTTCTTCGTGTGTTTGATTACTCGCATACCGAGTTTAAAAATGAAGGGCTGCCAGAGTTGAGTTGAAAATTTTTGTAGAAATCTCGAGCCATCCGCTTTATGTACTGACTTTTAGCTGTTTTTTAAATCATATATGGTCAGAGCTTTTATATTTTCTTCTCCATATGTATATTTTCGTTTACCTGCATCTCCAATATTGTCATTGCATACGCTGTGTTTGGCGTGTTTCTATGCTGGTATTCTTTATTAATTTAACATTAATTAATAATTAAAGGTTGAGGCTTCAAAAATGATTTATGTAAATAAATTTATTTACATTTTATTTATATGTATATGAACGTAAGAAAAAACCAATACCTCTATAAAACAAAAATCAAAAAATCTTTCCTGCCCGGCGGCCAGCGGCAGCAGCATAATGTATAAAATAACGTCTATGAAATAACAGTTGAAAACTGCTCGTTGCGGTATACGAATGTCTACTTCTCAGCGATCTGTTATTTTTAAACAGTTATTTTAAACTGTTATTTCAAAATAGTAACAGTTTAAACCTGTTATTAAAAAATAACAGCTTTTACCCATCACTATGAACTACACGTTGCCACATTTCCATATACTGGCCTGTTCACATTAAAGCCGGTCGTGGTTCAGCCTTACATCCGCACTTGATTAATTCCCTACAGCTTTTGCCTGCTTCTGGTATAGACATCCAAATTGGTTGCCATATCTCTTCGTTTCTTTTCCATCCTAAGTTAGCCGGAGTAGGTGCATTTTGGAGTGATTTCAAACTGGTTAACCAGATGCTAGATTGATAGATGCAGCGATTAGTGTGTTGAATGAGGGCATCCTGTGTGGGCGGTAGACTTTGCATCATCTTTACTTTTTTCCTTGTGTGAAGAGATCCTCTCTGAGCTTGTAGATGCTGTCAAGTTCTGTTGTGCCTTTTGTAACTTTGGATGTGAATCGTTCTATAAGTTCAAATGCCTTTGTTTTAGCATCTACTGGCTGAAATTGATGTTTTGTAGAGATCAATCCTTCAGTGCCTGTCTTCCATGCTGACTTTTTCCCGAGGGATATTCCGCAGGGGAATTTTGGTGTACAAGCTCCAGGAATTAGTAGGGAATTATTTATTTATTTATTTATTCAATGCATTTGTCCAACAGTACAAAAGAACCAATTACAGGACAAGAAAGCGACAAAAAAAAAAAGAAAAATACATAGCTACATACGTACATATAAGTGACAAACAATATAAAATTAATTACAAGTGCCCTACATGTTTATATTATTTTAACATTAACATTATGGGACGCTGCAATTCTTAAGAGAAGTATGAATTGTATTGACCGTGCAGTTGAATATATCACAAGTATCACAAATTGAATTGTAGTTAGTGAAAATAACGAATATAGAAGATTTCAGCATTATATTGGTTCGTGCCGGTTGAGAATAAAATGTGAGGGGGTTGCGACTGGCGGCTCTTGGAACCAAAAAGTTCAACTGGCTTAGTGCAGGAGGGCAGTCAACCCCTGTTGTGTATGAGCAAATACAGAAATTTTACAGCATAAAATTGCCTTCTAAATTGTAATGAGTCGAAGTTGAACCTATTTAACAGATAAGTCTGGTCGCAGCCTCTGTTTGGATATCTACCATCAGTGCGGAAGCAGAGTAGTTTTAAGAATTTTCTAAGAACGGACTCGATTAATTTGACTTGATAATCATAGATAGGGCTCCAAATAAGTGAGCAGTACTCAAGTTTAGACCGAATATAGCAATAAAATAGTTTGATTAAGACGCCATTGTCCCGGAAGACTTGACTTAGTCTTAAAATAAACCCTAAGGTTTTCATAGACGAGGAAACTGTTAACTCGATATGCTTGGCAAATGATAATTTGTTATCGAAGAATACTCATAGATCTCTGGTTGAGTCGGTACGGGACAAAGGGAGTTTAAATGACACCAGTATGCTACTTTATTAAGTTCCCTTTGTAGCATATGATAGTCGTCTATGGAGTTTATTGACGCAAAGATTTTTAGGTCATCTGCGAAAAAAAGCTTTTTGCAGCAAAGAGTGTCATTGAGATCATTGACAAAAAGAGCAAAAAATAGCGGACCTAAATTGGAACCTTGTGGTACCCATGATGTTACGGTATATGAGTTAGAAGTAAAACCATTGTAAGCGACATAATTAAGGCGGTTTGTCAAGTACGAAGAGAAGAACTGAACAAGAGTGGTAGAGCAGCCGTACAGTCAAAGTTTGGATAGTAATAGGCGATGATCAATGCGATCAAATGCCTTGGAGAAGTCTGTATATATCACATCCACCTGATCTCGCATGTCAATGATATCGGAGAGATATTGAGTAAAACATAGTAGATTAGTGGTAGTTGAGCGTTTTTCCATGAAGCCGTGTTGGTCCACAGAAATGACATTTTTAACAAGGGGGTAGATGCGATTATACAGGGACATCTCAAAGACCTTCGCAAAGTTGCACAATAATGTAATTTGTCTGTAATTAGCAATATCAGAGGAATCTCCCTGTTTTAGGATGGGGCAAACCCTAGCTTTTTTCCATATATCTGGGAAGGTACCTAACTTAAGAGATAGGTTAAATAATATTCTCAACGGTTGGCAGAGCACATAGGCACAATCTCTGATAAGGAAGCTAGGAATGCCGTCCGGTCCACTTGTCAGTTTATTTTTCAACTTTTTTATAGAATCGGTTATTTCCTCCTCAGATAAATTGATTACATTTAAACTTGGCATGTTAACGTCAATATTGTGATCGATGTCAATGGTGTCATTAGGTTCAGAGTGAGGAAAAGCTTGCTCAAAGAGATGACTAAAGGCTTCAACAATGTCTTGAGGGTTGTGAAGCTCCTCATTATTATAGCGCATTGTCCCAGGTATCCTAGATTTGCTTTTTTTGTTATTGACAAAAGACCAAAACATAGTGGGGTTGGTTTTGATCGAATGTTCCACTCTTTCGATATATTTTTTGTAATCACGAATACTGAGTGCCTTAGCTGAAGCCCTGGACCGTTTATAATTATTTAAAGATTCCTCGCTATGGCACTTATTATATTGTTTACGATGACGTTCCTTGTCGTGAATGGCAGCTCTTAATTCAGTGCTGTACCAAACTGGGTATTTATACTTAATAGATTTATAGTGCGGCACATGCGCGTCTAGTAATGACTGAAACACGCTGTAAAAAGAATCGCAAGCTGATTTAATATCTTGAAAAGTAGATAAGAATGACCAATCGGTTTCAAGAATTAGTGGGAATTAGTGGGATTTAGCAGGAATTAGTGGGGATTAGTAGGGAATTAGTTTGGAATTGGAGGAATTAGCAGGAATTATTAGGGAATTAGTGGGGAATTAGTAGACAATGAGTATTTAATTGATACACGGCGCGTGCAACTCGAGACATGGTAGCGCTCGTATATAATAACATGCGCGAAGACGTGCACGCTCAATAGCTCTATCATATACAGATTCGGCAAATCTAATTATATATATGCATCCTGAGTTCATCGAGTGCAAGACAGAAAACAGAGAAATTAGAAAAGAAAGACGGATATTATCCCAGTACAGTGCGCTCGCTGTTAGATGCCCTGCATTGACACACAACAAGGTGATACAAATAAGATTTCACGAAGTGTGGAGTGTGCTGGAGGCAGTGTATCCGTCATTATTTTCTTAATTTCCCTGCTTTCTCTCTTGCACTAAATTTGCCGAATCTCTATGTGATTTGCACATGCACCAATTTCGCCGTTTTAAGCAAAACTAAACAAAACAATTTTATAAACAGTGAAAAACAGGTGACTACAGCGAGCAAAGCTAAATTAAATTAAATCATCAAGTTAATGTACTGGTTTATTTACCCATCTCACAATTAGGCCGTGAGGAGAATTCATTCCAGCAATTCAAAAATTATAAACAATCACAACCTTCAGTCACTGAAATTTTGGGGTATGTTCTTAAAAGTTTAAGAAATAATTATACGAGAAGTATAACTCATTTGCTTCATTTGTTTATTTAACAAATAAACTCGAAAGAAACAGTTTTTTTTTATATAAAACATCTAAAAAAATATTGCCTTTAGCGAAAAATAACAAGAATTTTTTTTTAAAACTCAGTCTTTCACTGTTTTCTAAGAAGCGTATTTTGTCGCTCGCCATAAACTGTGGGCCATGCGTAAAAAATGGGCTAAATAAAATCAGAAGCTTATTCAATTACCTTTAATTTGTTGTTTATCGCTTTAAGATGAAAATTGACTAACTTGGATTCAAAACTCCCAGAAAATCCAGAAAAATAAATATTGAATGAATATTTGTATATAACATGTTAAGGTACCTACTTGTATACTAAAATGAACTTTTACAGTTTTAAATGTAATTTGGTATACTAATAAATAAAGTGATTTTACTCTTGAATTTTTAATAAGAATAAAATCGTCCGTTAAGTTTCGGAGTAATTGATTCGGAAAGTTTGACTTTTTTAGGCAAAGATGCCTTATTTGACGTAGTAGAGATCGGCTCAAGTTAATTTTCGCTCTTATTACCACAATTTTTGAGAAATATGCTTCAAAAACTAACATAACATTAAGTAGTTCCTTATTAACACTCTGTTAAAACCCTGAAAAAATCGTCCGTCTAGTATAAAAGTTATTAGAACTTTAATCAATTTTAAGACCTACATTTGTGTAAATGAAGCAGCTGTTGAAATTGATTGGCAACGTTGCATATTAAGATGGCGTGAATATTTAAATTTTTAAAAAGTATAAGATTAAAAATTAGTATAAATGCTCTTTAGATTTGTTGCCTACAGTTTTTTCCGAAAAATTGATGAATATCAAGATATTCGAGTAAATGGAGAAAATTTCACATTTTCCTAGAAAAAATCTTAAAAAAACAATTTTGTCAGAAACTTTTGTTTTGAAGAGCCGAAATTAATAAAGTATCTAGGTAATACATGATATTAAGTGGACATCGTATATGAGATCGATTTTAATTAATTACCGATTAATTACGGTGACAAAATGACGAAATTTTACAGAAGAAAGAAAAGTCCCAATTTCCGCCCCCTCTAATTCTCTAATTTTTGTCAGAATCCAAAAAAATAAAGTTTTAGCAAATTTAATTCTATTTAAATTAGCTAGAATAGTCTTTTGGCGTAGGAGTCAAGATTAAGAAGTTGACAACTTTTGAAGCACAAAATTTGCGTTTTTTTGCCCTACATCGTCGACATTTCAGTAAATAGCTCCGTAACGAAGAGAAAAGTTAAAATTCTGATGGTAGCAAAGGATTCACAGTGAAAAATACTTGTTTGACCTAATTTTTTTTTTATTTCGAGCTAGCCCTTACCATTTCGGACATATCTGCGAAAAATAGTAAAAAACAGCTGGCATTTCGGAGACGAAAAAATTACAAAAACATGCGATCTTGACACGTTCATATTTTTTGAAAAACACCAGCGGGACAGCCGTGTGATGTCACGACTTCGATATGCTTCGGCTCGGACGAACGAAATATAGCCAGATTAATTGTAGCAGATTAGTATATGACAGTTATGACAATCGTATTTATTACAATGTTGCCAAATCCTTTTACTCTATCTTTCTCGTGCTTTAATTTATTAAATCCACCGCTAGATTCGCTCTTATCAGTATATAAGTACCTTAATAATGCGTGCTATCTAAATATTGCTTGGAATCATTTTGGTTAAATTTTTATAGATAAATTCATCAAGTGTATGCAGTTTTTATAAAATAAATATCTTTAGCAAAAATCCCTTTGGTTGATAACAATCAAGGTTTTTTGTACAATCTGTTATGAACAAATTTTTTGTGGCAGACAAATAGTTTACTTATCTTCATTTTCTCAGCTTTTATAGTGTGATAATAATAATAAAAGAACTTTATTGAAATGAGCTAATACATTTCAAAGGGCAATTGACCGAGGTCCTTCAGCCCGTTTCGATTTCCATCTTAATGTCATTTAACAAGTATACATGAGTTAATATAATTAATAAGTTCATTTGTATTTATATAAAACAAAAAAGAAAATTTAATGTTTAAATATATAAAAAAAAAAAAACATGCATATATGTGTGCTGTATATTTTGTGGTGATTATCCCAGCATTGTGATTTTCTCCCAAAGAGTATTTGCAGGATAGATATGTCTGCTTCTGCCATTTCTTCTTATACAATACTCATCTATTATATTTTTGTTTTGATGTTTTTGACAAAATCTGCGTGTAAGAGAGGAAAGTCGTTCCTGGATTGGCTGGATGTGGGTTTGTTCATACAAGAGCTGGTTAGGCGGGTTATGTAGGGGATTGTTGGGATGGCGAAGTTTCGTGATAGTCCGGATGGCACTCGTTTCGGCTACTCTGAGGTTTTTGATGGCTGGATTTTTTATATTAGAGAGAATTACATGTCCATATTCTATAATGGGTCTGCAAATAAGTTTGTAAATTTTACCCATGGTGGTAAGATTAATTCCTTCTCTTTTGTATGTCAGTCCTCTAAAATGCTTGGCTCTAGAAATTATTTGTTTTTTGGCGTTGGCTGTGTGGCTGTTAAAATTGATTTTATTGTCGATGGTAATGCCAAGATATTTTGTGGATGCTTCTGTTTGAATTGTCTGATTGTACATATATACTGTAGGAGAATTTCTGGAGGGAGTGTGGTGAAATATCATTAGGTGTGATTTGGATGGGTTGGGTTTGAGCCTCCATTTGTTGAACCAAAGAGATGTGCCATCGACGAGATTTTGAAGGTTTTCCATAGCGGCATTAATGGTTTTATCATGTGAGATCAAGGTGGTATCATCTGCGAATTGTAGTACATATGCTTGATGTGAAAAATATTGTGGATCATTGTGGTAAATATCTGCACAATAAATATTGTACAGGAGTGGTGAAAGTGGAGACCCCTGTGGAAGACCTTGTTCTGGAGTAAATTCATAAGATGTAGCGTTCTGGATTTTCACTCTTAATTTCCGGTTGGAAAGGAAGCTGTTAACTAGAAGAAGGAGATCTCTAGAACATCCTAGTTTGTGTAGTTTGTAGAGCAGACCCTTGTGCCATACACTGTCGAAGGCTTTATTGATGTCCATGAACAATGCCACCGATTTGTTTCCATTTAACTTTGAGGTTTCAACATTGTTTATTAGTATCGATAAAGGATGGGATGTAGAGCAGTTAGTTTTAAATCCAAATTGGTAGTTTGGTATTTGATGGCCAATATTTTGTTGTATTTTGTTTTTTTATTAGTTTTTCGAAATTTTTTCCTAGTACTGGCAGTAAGGTAATTGGCCTGTAGTTAACCACTTTGGAGTGATCAGTGCCACGTTTCGGTATCGTTATAATCGTTCCAGTTTTCCATTCCTTTGGGATGTATTGGTGTTTGAGGCAATATTCGTAGATTTTAATTATGTATAAGTGTATTATTAAGTCGAGTTTTTTTACAAAATTCTTTGTGACATAATCGTGCCCTGGTGCTGTATTTTTGCCATGATTTACTACTGCAAAATAGTCTGCTTCTTCAATTGAATGTTCTTCTGTTGGCATAGGTTCATCAATAAATGTGTCGTACCATTCTTGGACTCTTTGGTAGTGGTTATTATTAAAATTTATATCCTGTGTTTCTGAATAGGCTTTTTCGAAGTGTCTTGCAAATACTACAGTTTTTTCCACAATTAACGAGTATTTGTATAGTGTGCTCATGGTAAATACATTTTCTTCGATTCTGGAGTGTGGGTGGATATAAACCAAAAATATGTGAAGGTTGTCATCTAGGAATGGAATGGTAAAATGTAAGCATTCATTGAGGGGGTTGTTGATTCTGGGTGGGTTTGCTTTTCCCATTTTAAGGTCAGGATGTGTTTGTACTAAGCTTCCGCCTCTTGCATGATTGTGTATTGGGTTACCGTCATGTCGAAGGGTGCTCCAATCTCTGTATGAGGTATTGCTGTCTTCTTTTGTTTTTGTCTCCACGAACATTGCACACTGAATATTATTGTTTTCTATGAAATTATTAATTAGATGTTTCTTGGATGTGTAGCTATTGATGTTTGCATACAAGATATTAGTTACTGACATAATCGTGCTGTACATTGTTAGGCTGGTTTATGGGTTCCGTGGGAGAGTAGGGGTCTTGTCCGTCCATTTCGAATATCAGAATATATACTCTGTTTCCAGTGAACACTGCTGTTGTGTCTACATTGAAATTGTCTATGAAGCGCTTTCGCAGTTTAATTAACAGTTCCTCTCTGTTTTTGTTGTTTGGCTCATTTATCTCGTTAATATAGGTATTTATTATCGTGTCATGTATGGTGACAGGAGCGTGGATTCTAAAGTTTTTGTTTTTTTGTGATATTTCATGAGACTTCTTATTTAGGGATTTTATCTGCACATTTGGAATGCCATCTATTGGTGCTTTCGGTCTGTTGGGGCATTTGTATGACCATGCTTGGTGCTCCTCGGAGCCACAGCTGGTACATTTAGGTGGTAATGTGGAAGAGCATTTGTTAGATGGATGAGTTCCCAGACATTTGGAACATTTGACAGGGGTGTTACAAGATTCTGTTGTGTGGTCAAATGCTAGACATTTGCTACAAGGCTTTGGTGTTGGTGGTGGTGGCTTGCTGGGGTAAACTGGATAATGTCGGTAGTTAAAGAAGAGTCCCTCGGTGAGAAGAGTTTCAAAAGTATTTTGTGAACCAGTGATTATTCGAATAAAAGTAGTAGGTTTGTTAGTTGTGCGTGATAAAATTCTTCTGCAGTATCGGTGTTCCAATTTTTGCTCGTTCAAGATTTCACTGATCGTTTTGTCTTCTATTTCAGGTTCGACATTTGCTATGATTACTGAGTAGCTTGGACTTACAGCAGGTGTGGGAGTTTTGGTGTTTGGAGATGTTTTGTGGAAGTTAAGAACTCTTCCCACTTCTACCATTTTGTTTAAGATGTTAGTAATAGTTTGTTCAGGGGTATCTGTTTTTAGTAGAAATCCTTTTTTTGTTTGTATGATTATGTCCTTAATATTAGGAAAGATCTTACTCCAGATGTTTGTAAAGTCTAATCTTGTGTAACTGCTCTCAGCTGTTATCAAAAATAAATGTTCATATTTTTTGTGGTATATTTTATTCATATGAGGGGATTGGTTTTTGTTTGGGTTGGTGTTTTTGTGGGTCAGTGGATTCTTATCTCCTGTGTTTTTTGTGGCAGAATTTATCTCAACATTTTTTGTTTGACTGGTTTGTGGAGCATTTCCTATTATGATATTGTTAATCTGTTCTTGTGAAAACCCTAGTCTTTTCCTCTTGGCGTTTTTCCGGTCTATCTTTGCTTGTGTCCATCCTTGAGTGTCCTCTACAACCTCCATTTCACTTCCATCACTTTCTGATGACATTTTTAATCACAATATAAAACTTTCAAAGAGCAGCAAATATAGGTGTGACCTCTATCACTGTTGGCTTTGAACTGTTTATAGTGTGATTTTCATATATATTGCAAAAAAATATACAAATTTTTGAAAAAATATTCACAGTTTGATTTGCTCATTTTGTTGAAATATGTTTTTGAAAAGGGCATATTTTTAATCATTTCCGAGAGAAACAGGAAATTTTTTGTTGCCAAATTATTGGTTTTACGGAAAATGTCAAAGGAGATAAAATTCCCTTTATTATACTTTTTGCAAACATGAAAACGAAAAGTATATTGCAATTTGATCGGCACTTTTCTAAAGTAGAAAATACTGCTTGATTGATTGATTGATTTACCAGCGTGCGGTAGGCATTGCAGCCACTCCCAGAGTTACACAGCTGGGCCTGCTACGTCCACGCTGGGTTGGACTAAGGTCATGCTTGTTGCCAGCAGCGAGTGCCACATGGCGCATGGTAAAGGAATATGGGATGGGAGGTGTAGGTATTTGTGAGATGCGTTACCTCATTGTGTCTTGAGGGAGCGTTTAAGCTCCCTTTTTGTGTTTTTGGTTCTGGGTATCTGCCTCTTCTGAATCTTTGTGTGAAATATGTGTTGTGTCTTGATATGGAATGTTTATTACTGTTTATGCTCCTCTTTGTGTGTTTCTGCTTCTTCGAATCTTCTTTTTCTGAGTTTTCTGATTCCTCGATTTCCGATGCTAGGTTGGGTTTGGGTCATGCTTGTTGCCAGCAGCGAGAGCTATATGACGCATGTTTTTTTTTCCCCAGTTTGTTTATGATTCTTTCGATTGTTTTCCACCTGTAACATATGGTCTCCCTATTATTAGTTTGCTGCTATTCAGTGTTAGCGTTTTCTTCAGTAGGTTTTCTGCTGTCCTTTTTGCTTTAACCTTCTTGATTCTTTCCCTTATCTCTTTGCTTACCAGGATATGGTCTATTTGTATGATTGAGCTTCCATTACTCTAGGTGTCAATGCGTGTTTGACTTTTGCTCCATGTATTTATTATTGTTGTCAAATATGTGTGCTAGGTTTTTCAGTGCGTTTCCATTTTCGTTAGGCCATATGTGGAGTATATGTGCATTGAAATCTCCAGGTATATGATTTCACTGCACTATGTATATATGTATATAAACTATGATTTACTGCGTTAGAGGGAAGCACTGTGGAACGTTTTGGTTTGTGTACCTAATTAAACACTAACTAATTAATATTTTTTATCAAGCTGACAATATTCCGAGGTATAAATTATTTTACAAACACTTTCACTTATACAAACTTAAATATAATTTCTATACGTTGTCACTTTGTATTTAACTTTTACAAGCTTTTATGGGTATCCATGGTGACAGAACACTATAAGTCATCTCCCTGCCTCCCACGATATGATCTATTTATTGAGTTGAGTTTCCGCTGCTCTAGGTATCAAGATTGCTCTTTTCTGTGTGTATTTTCTTGGAAACCATTTTCCTGAGAGAAACCTGTATCACGCATACCTACATTGAGGTGCCATAAGGATTCAGTTTGGACGCTACACACCGACAGTGCCCCATTGATTATTTCTGGTCTAATCCAAATTAAACTCGTTTGAATATTTTTAGCAATTATGAGAACCTCACCTGAAAGATAGGTATACTTTAAAAGTATTGCGCCACTGATCATCACGTGTTCAATTTTGATCAAATTTGTTTGAATATTTTTAGTAATTATGAAAAACACACTTGAAGGTTCACACAGGAAATCTGTATAATCACACTTTAATGGTGATGCATTACTGATTTTCGGGTTATTATTATCACCATTTTTATCATGCGTAATTCTCTTGATTGGCTGAAAGAAATTCGGTTTTGGCTATTAATTATTATTTGTATTATTGACCTAATAGTATGCCTCTTGGTTTACTCAATACTATTTAAAATATTAGGTTTTGAATTAATAAATTAGGTTAATAGAGATTGCTTGATAAAGTTATTAAAGTAATAAAATTTAATAAAATAAAATAAATTAGAATTAAAGTAATAAAATTTAATAAAATAAAGTAGTTTATAGCTTAGCTTTCTGTGGCTTCTGACTTGCTGATTGTTGGTTTTTATTCCCGCTTCTTTTTGGACTTAGTATAGTTAAAAAACTTTCCTGTCAACTTTCGAATGTTCTAAAGTAGAAAATACTGCTTGGAAAGAAAAAATGTTTATATCATTGTGTTAGTCATCAAATTCTGAACGACTTTCAAAATGTCCGTCCATCCGTCACGTTTCTTGTAAGCACGATAACTTAACTGAAAGCCCGATTATGTTGGAATTTGGAAGGTAAGTTAATCCAGGAAGAATCGTGTTGTTTTTTTACAAGTTTTTATTTAACTTGCAATTTTTGTAACTAGGTCTTTCCGGTTCAAAATTAGTCAGTTTTTGAGATATAGACATACTATCGGTGTTAGCTATTTATGGATGTAGTGCATTAGGGGAATTGCTAGGGAATTAGGGGAATTACTATCTATTTTGGGAATTAGTGTACACAATATTTTTCTGCGGAATATCCCTCGCTTTTTCCCCTTACCAAAAAATTGTGATTTAGTGTCTGAACCCATGAAAGCATAGAAAAAGGACAATGCATGCGACATATTTTCTCCCAGCTCTTGGCAGATGACGTTGATATGAGAATATCGGAAGTGTTTACCCTTACCAAATGGTTTGTAGCTCGAAAAAGCTGCCTACTAGTACCACAATAACATCTGTGTCAACTGTACTTATGAGGATGTTGGTTGGACCCTTTTGCAATGCATCCAATATGAAGACACTTTCTGGTATCAGCTTCTTCGTAGTTAGTTTCGGACATCGGTGCACTGATATTTTTTGAAATAACAGATTTTACTATATGTATATTTCTTTACCTTCTTGTAGTCTAGATTAAAATTGATTCGAATAGTGTTGCTGTAAACCCAACCGATTTTCGTAATAACCTGAAAAAAGTCCAAAACTTTGGAAGCTTGTATCTCGCAAAATATTAAAGTTACAAAAACGGCTCTGGTCTCAAATTGTAGCAAATTTAGTTTAAATTAAACCCTTTTTGCTACAAACCCAGAAGTTGGGGAGATATTTAGTAAAAACCAAATAAAAGTCGAAAATTCGAAAACTCTGCAAAATTTGGTGATTTAATCCAGCAGGTCACGATTCTGCCTAGTATTTGCTCTAAGCCACCACACTATGTCTTATGGTATCGAGTGCGATAAAAATATTCGGCAATATAATTTGTTAATTCTACATGAAATAATATAAAAGTAACTTAAACAAAAAGAACATAAAATATTTATTTAAAATGTTATGAATAAAAATAATGTTTTTTCTGAAAAACTTTCCCTTACTTACCCCTGCTTAGGGGAATTTTTTTGACTGCAAACTTAATAACCCTTAGTTAAAGACATGAAATGTCGTAGATAGCTTAAAAAAGTAAACAACATTATTATATTGGTATGTTATCTCAATTTGTACGTCGATGTGATTTTTGGCCCAGCAATCCCTATTTAACCTCGCGAGGGGGTATAAATTAGAAAAAAAAAAATACCAGAAACTATTCCAGTTTTTATTATAATTGTTATTGCTCATTGCTGTTACTGTCAGGAGATATTTTGAACAAAAGCAAACAAATACTTATATTACAAATATTTTTCGGCCAATTACAACCAACTCTGTAGAAAGCGTTACCAACCTCAGGTTATTCAAGGGGTTCCTAACCCACACATAAAATGTACTGGATAAATGGATGCGAGTAACACTCACTTTGCCCCGAGGTTAAAATTAGCCCGGGGGGGGGGGGGGGATTCTAAAAATTGCCAACTTATGTCTCAAATTCCCAATTTTTTGCAAGTTCCACCGAAATCAAAATTGATGGGAGCAGGGCTTGCCAACTTACGTCTGAATTTGCCAAGTTCCGCCAAAATAAAAATAGATGAGCAGGAGGGAGAAAATCTAAAAAAAAAAAAACTTTTTCAATAAAAACTACCAATTACCCCCCTTTACCACGGCCCTACCTTCTCCAGCCTGTGTTAAATGCTTCTAACTCAAATTTTATTTTTCAGAGTTACATGAACAATTTCTCGTGTCTATTTTCCCTTTTTGCTTATACGTGATTGCTTATACTGAAGATTGGTGACATATATTTCATTTTGTTCTTTCATGGATTCTATAATAGTTGTATCATTTCTATCAATAAACTTACCCTCAACGCGTCTTATAATGATTTTAGGATTTTTTTTGTCTACATCAATTACGCTATATTTGCTTCCTAGTTCATGTTCCCCAGCCTGCCTTATTTTATTTCCCTATCATGGTATAATAATCGTAAAAAAAATTGAAAACTTTTTTTGTTTTGTTTAAATTACTTTAGAATGTCATGAAACATCGAGATTTTAAGTTTCAGCAAAAAAAAATCTGTCTACTTTCTTGTGCACACGATTACTCTGAAACGGTTTATGATATTGACTTGAAATTTGGTACACCTATTAATACAGTAAAATTAATAGTTGACCCGGAACAAATTTGTAACAAGCTGATTTCTTAGGGATTGTATTCTATGGCCATTCAGGACTCTCTGGCTGAAAATCCCAAAAAATCCGCCATGCAGAAATGAAGAAAAAATGCGCCGCCATGTTGAAATTAGGCACTTTTTCCCTTTAATCGGTAATAGCCCACACAGTTGACAATTTAAGAAAAAAAGTAAAGAGGCAGAATATTGAGAGAAAGAGCTAAGTTTTAATGTGGTATAAAGTTTTTTGCACCCGTTTAAATATTAGCAAAGTTACGGTTGTCGAAATGACAGATTTATATAAAAAAATTACTTTTTGTATATTAATATCCAGTTCTCTGGATTAAGATTGTTGCCTAACCAGACTTGAATTTGCCAATACACTCTATAAATATGATATTTAGTGACATCGGATGTTGGTGGAAGAACTGCTAGATCGAAGTGTTGGAAAATATTTTGCCTAGCAGAAATCTGATTATACCTAATGAACCTGTAATCATTTAAACTATTAGTTTTTTGCTGCCATACAATCTTAAAATAAATTCTTCCCCAGTTACTGCAAGCTGATTTGCTTCAGAAAATTTACTTTTGACAATTAATAGGCTGTTACTTAGTTCAATATCATTTTCTAAAACTGAAAATACTGTTATTTTGCCCTTTTAACAAAATGCAGAGGTGGTATCGCATCTGGAGATGGCATGTGTAAATAGAATATTTTTTACTATATTTTCACTTAGTTCTGAACGTAACTTACAGATATTCGTTATTTTATCAGATTTACCTCCATCACCTCATAATGTACACATTTTAACCTCCCCACAATAAAATGGTGGGAGGTTACTACAATTAGTCCAAAATCGAAAATTGAGATAACATCAAATCTTTACGTTTTGAGGTCCCAGGAACCCAAAAAAGTTGTTTTTGAAAAATGTCTGTGTCTGTGTATGTGTGTGTATGTTAGCAGGATAGCGGCGAAGCAACTAAACGGATTTGGATGAAACTTTGCATGAGGCTTTCTTTAGTGCTTTCTTGTTGCTTGTGCTTTCTTGTTGACGGAATGGCAGAGCTTTAAGCGTTGGACAAAGGTAAAGACATTAACAACACATGCAGAGATTTAGCAGAAACATTTACGAAGAAAATAGAAAGGAAGTATTGGAACTACAGTGAAGTGCACCTTATTGTGTTCGATACATATAAAGAAGGCTCCATAAAGCAAACGAGAAGGCAAAAGAGAGCACAGGGAATTGTTCCTACTGGATATAAAATTGTGAATAGCACAAACATATTCAACGTAACTATGTCAAAACTGCTATCGCATATGTGTACCAAGGATGAATTAACTGCATACCTAGCAGTAAGACTCCTACTTCATGCGCAGCTAATGAAGAAAGACTTTATAGTCGCATGGCGTTCGGAAATTGCCTCATCACATGGCTCTTCCGATCATCTTTGAAGCACGCAAGAAGAGGCAGGAACTAAAATAATTCTTCATGATATTAATGTCGCCGATAGAGGAGCAACCAAACTATATATATTTGCACAAGACACAGACATTTTGATTCTTAGTACAAGAAGATACCCGAAACCTCCCACCGCATCGTACTTTGTACCCAATTCCAAGAAAGTTATATTAGTTGCAGATTTGTACACTTCATTAGGTACATTAAAGGCTTCTTGCTTCTTCATTACCAGCTTTTCATGCATTGTCTGGATCCGATTGTACAGGTACATTACTAGGCAAAGGTAAACTTTCATATTGGAAAGCATTCAGTGCAACTACAGTAGTTACGCTTTTGGCTCTTTCTTCAATAGGAACCGAACACACAATTTCTGATCATGTAAAGAGAATGCTAGAAGCATTCATCTGCCAAATCTACCAACCTAAAACGAATATAACTAAACTTCTCGAGTTATGTTGGTCCACGTTTTCTAAGAAACAGACAAGCTGGGAAAAGTTGCCACCAAAAAGAAGTGCTTTTATGCCTGCAATGAAGGGAGTCAACTACCAGGTAATGATCTGGAACCAAGACTGCAATCCTCGGCCAATAATTCAGTCCCCAACTGAACATGGATGGACTATGGAAAACAGACACGTGATTCCTGTTCTCTGTGAAATGCCGTCCGCTCCGGACTTCATTCTCAAGTTGGTCAGATGCTCATGTATAAAAAATAAGTGTAATCTGCCATGTAAATGTTCTGCAACCAGCCTAGCGTGTACCGATATGTGTGAATATGGAGGCATAGACGAACTGTGTGACAACCATTCACATATTGTACCAGAGGAGTCAGATTATGATGACTGACGATTGATGACAAACGATATCATCAACGACATCATTTAGAGCCTATTTAATGACATTACTGTTATTTTCCAATTATTCAGATTTGTAATTTCATTTTACTTTTAAACAATAAAATAATTTTTTTGTAGAAAATATAATATTTATTGAAAATATCATGTAAAATTGCATTCATTCAGTGTTCAAAGTTCCTGAAGTAAAGATCACTGATGATGTACTTTACAATCATAGGTGAAACGTCGAAATGTATTTCTAACATGACTGCTGTCATGATTCACATGATTTCTTAGCAATATTTATTGGTTATATTTCCAAATAATATAAAAAAGGTAGTTGCGTTTCAAAACCATATTTACCCAAATACTTTAAATACTGTTTACTTAAGAGAAAACATTGAAATCGCCTTTTTTATATACTTTTTAATTATCTTTAATATGAGGTATCACAAAAGAAAATCGGCTAATAAATAACTGGGATAATGTCAATTTTGTAAATCTCAATGGCGGCCATCGTGTTGACGCCATTAATGCTATACGCCATACATCACGAAGTGACACCATAGAAATTATTCATGTGTGGATAGTTTATTATCAAAAAAGCAATCCTCCTTCATTAATACCGCCACAGAGTATAATTTTCCTACATATGCTTCTATACTATGTATTATTTAATACTTATTAAAAAAATGGTATTCTTTGAACTAATTGTATTTTATTGATGTAAGGACTTGTTGCTAGTCTTAATCCCTGGAGTTTTCGTTTGGAAGACCTAACCAACTGAGTTAATCGGGATCTCATGATTCCCTAAGTTTGATGCTCAGTGTTCTGGTTATCTTACGGGAGCTTGATAAGGATTTTTTTATGCGATTTTTCTAGAAATCGTTAAGTGCAGAGACCATTATTAGTAGGTAATCCCGTCGGGGAGAAATCTTCGATGGGGATTTTTTTTATGCAAAAATAGTAGAAACCAAAAGAACGTCAGACCACTTATTACTATATAAACAGATTAAAATAGAGAGCGTCGTTAATGATCTGAGGTAGTGCAGCCTTAACCCATTACTCGTCTATCGAAGTATATCTTATCTCGAACCCGCTTGGCAGTGGAAGAATGGGGCAGAACGCAGCTGGCGCCCTTCTAGATATAAATTGGTGCCGCATCACCTAGACGCTTGGTAGTGAGTTCTTCTACAGTACCAGGGTCTTTCAAAATGAAATTTTGCAACAGTGTGATATATTGTTGCAGATATAATAATTAATATAACAATATAATAGTATATTCTTCAACAAGCATATAATGATGGCTATTATTCACGAGGGTGAAGTTTAAGACACGAGCCGCAGGTGAGTGTCGTAAATCACCAGAGTTAATAGTAGCCATAATATGCGAGTAGAATACTATAATTTGTCCACGACTATTAAATGTTTTTGATTAAATTGTTTACTGAAGAAATTAATTAATGAATTAATTATATTATTCTTTTTGAGTAATATGTAAAATTATTGTAAGTAACGACGTTTAAATTTAATTTGACAAGCCGTTCTTTTTACACATAACGGCCTACTCAATAACATTTAAAAACGAAATTGTGTGATAAGAAAGAGTCTGTTTCTGAAACGTTAAATAAAGTTAAGGACAAGTCAGTTGTTTATAAGAAATCATGGCAGGCACTTCTTCAATTCAAGTACAATTCCTTAACTGTCATAGCTACAATTGTGTGAACAATTTTACTGTTATTATCAAATTTATGAATAAATATTCATAAATTTGATAATAACAGTAAAATTGTTCACACAATAGGCATGTTCGCAAAATTTTAATTTCAATTGAAAATGATAGATTTATCGGCATTATATACTAATGTAACAATAAAATAATATATATGTTTTTATTTTGCCAGTTATTCGTAACAGAAATGACCCCAATGCAGCAAGGCTAAGAAACGTTCCCGGGCAGAGGCTAGAGGAATATGACGTCACTTACTTATAGGCAGGCCGGCCTGTGTGTGTAATGTGGGACCGTTGTTTTTATTGAAAGACTAATATAATATTATTGATCAGCATGTTTTAGAACCCGTATATCCAAATTTTGAAGACATTTTGATTTATGATTTTCGAATTACGGCCCCCTAAAATTATATTTTTCAAATATTGAATAATTAATAACTTTTAAGCGAATTGTTTTTCGAAAAAAGTCATTCTTCATTTTCTTTTTAAATTCACTTTTTCTACAACATGGTGTCATCCATACTTACAAATTTCATAAGCTAAGAATTTTCATTGAAAAATTGTCAACATTTTGAACCAGCAGCCCTGTAAATTATACGAGCATTAAGTATTGCCGAATTTGAAAGCATGGACGACAATGGGTGATAGAAAAAGCGATTTTAAACAGAAAAAGAGGAATGACTTTTTTTCGAAAAGTTATAAATTGTTTAATATTATTTTTGGTAATTTTTCAATGAAAATTCTTAGTTTATGAAAATTAAAGTGCAGATGACGCTGGATTGTAGAAAAAGTTAATTTAAATAGAAAATGAAGAATGACTTTTTTTCAAAATACAATTCGTTTAAAAGTTATTAATTATTTAATATTTGATAAATATGATTTTATGGGGCCATAATTCGAAAATTATAAATCAAAATATCTTCAAAATTTGGATATAGGGCTTCTAGAGCATGCTGATCAATAATATTACATTCGTCTTTCAATAAAAAACAACGGGCCCTCATTACACATACAGGCCTGCGTACCTGCAAGGTAAGTGACGTCATATAACTAGCCTCTGCCTGAGAACGTTTCTTAGCCTCTGCCTGAGAATGTTTCTTAGCCTCGCTGCATTTGGGTGATTTCTATTACGAATAATTGCCAAAATTAAAATATTTATTAAAAAAAAAAAAAAAATCTGATTTTGGTACTCGGGACTCTAATGTATGGTTTTAACTAATATTAATGAATATTATTTTTTTTGTGAACATCCCTATTGTAGCTATGACAGTTAAGGAATTGTACTCGAATTGAAGAAGTGCCTGCCCATGATTTCTTATAAACAACTGACTTGTCCTCATTATTCACTGCAGGGAATAATGGATAGCATTATCCTTGAGGAAACACATACATAATGAGTACATTATTTAATAGTCGTGGACAAAATAAATAATCTATTAGTGTAATGAATCAAAATATCTCATTTAAAAATATACATTGTGTTAACATTTCGATTTTTTTTTTAGTTATAGTTACTAAATGAAATTTTACATCAACATTTACTAAATTCTACATTCTTTTTTTTTTTCAGAGTTGCAATGGCACTTTTATTAACAAACAGAAAATACCTGCCATGGAAATGAAATTACTTAAACATGGAGATATTATTGGCTTTGGTTGTTGTCAAAAAATGTGTACAGACCAAAATTTGGACACAAGTTTACTTATATTTGAAGTTTTAAAAAATGATAGTGATATATTACAAATTGAGGAATCCAGCTCTAATAGTGGTACATCAGAAATTAAGGAGACAAACACCACGGTATGTATGTTTGATTTGTGACTACCTTAGTCAATCCATTTAAAATTTAGAGGAAGGATAATATAGATGTCTCTAATGCACAGGAGTTGACAGACTTTCACCAAGTTTATTTACCATCTTATATATTCGTATCATGGGAATTAGGGGAAATCGTCAAAACAGCGCTGATAGAGATGGCGAAATGGTAGACTGCCATTCGCACGGGGAATTTAAAAAGTAAACCTAACCTGCTGCAAGTTTTGTTTTCAGTAGAAATCGTAAATACTTTGTATTTGACAATTTCATAATAATAATAAACATTGTTATAGAAGACATTTATCAACACAACAACGGACCATTTTTTTAATGAAATCGCCAAATACAACATTTTTATGATTTCAGCTATCAACAAAACATGCAGGTTACGTTTACTTTTTAAATTCCCGTGCAAATGGTGGCCTACCATTTCGCCATCTATTAGCGTAGTTTCGGAGAATATCCCATTCTAACTTTATATATTATAGGTGTCGGAAAAAATGTATTAATTTTGAGTGGTAGCCTTCCATAAACCTATCATAGTAAGTCCTATCTTTCCAGCTGGTACTGACTAATGCTTAAATAAATCAGTTAGTTTAATTTTCAAAAAATTTCTTCCCGGTAGTAGTAAATTATGATAGCAAATAGCAAGGTGTATTTTTTTCTGATACAATTATCTACATCTCATACAACATTTTTACGATTTCAACTATCAACAAAACATGCAGGTTACGTTTACTTTTTAAATTCCCGTGCAAATGGTGGCCTACCATTTCGCCATCTATTAGCGTAGTTTCGGAGAATATCCCATTGTAACTTTATATATTATAGGTGTCGGAAAAAATGTATTAATTTTGAGTGGTAGCCTTCCATAAACCTATCATAGTAAGTCCTATCTTTCCAGCTGGTACTGACTAATGCTTAAATAAATCAGTTAGTTTAATTTTCAAAAAATTTCTTCCCGGTAGTAGTAAATTATGATAGCAAATAGCAAGGTGTATTTTTTTCTGTTGCAATTATCTACATCTCATACAACATTTTTACGATTTCAACTATCAACAAAACATGCAGGTTACGTTTACTTTTTAAATTCCCGTGCAAATGGTGGCCTACCATTTCACCATCTATTAGCGTAGTTTCGGAGAATATCCCATTGTAACTTTATATATTATAGGTGTCGGAAAAAATGTATTAATTTTGAGTGGTAGCCTTCCATAAACCTATCATAGTAAGTCCTATCTTTCCAGCTGGTACTGACTAATGCTTAAATAAATCAGTTAGTTTAATTTTCAAAAAATTTCTTCCCGGTAGTAGTAAATTATGATAGCAAATAGCAAGGTGTATTTTTTTCTGATACAATTATCTACATCTCATGTTCATTATTTATTAGATACTTAATAATTTAAATGGGTATTTACCTATTTTTCTTAGTTCTCATCTACTATTTTTATGCCTGCATTGTTGATATTGATGATGATGATTTTATTTTAGAAATCTACATCTGAACAAGATAATGAAATTGGGACACATGCAAATGTTGCTGGATATTCCATAGGCTCTAATGACTGCATTATAATTTCTGATGGGGAAGATGATGACCATCCATTTTCTAGTAGTCAAATATTTAAACTCTCCGAGAAAATTAAAACTGAACAAACGTCCCTTAATGAAAGTGTTGATCCTTATTCACATATTAAGCAAGAACTCGAAGACTTGGATTCTTGTGATAATATACAAAATGTAGATTTAACTAGTGATCAAGAGGGCTTTGATAGCACTAGCGAACTAATAAATATTTTAGTAAGTACAAATTTTTTATAATTGAGGTTTTGTTGCACTTAGGTTTTGACCTGGAAGTCGATGTGACCTAAAAATTTTTTGCAGAAAGGTCTTATAAACATGTAAAAAAAAATCAACCAAAACCAGCGGTGAGCTAAACTTTTGGGTATAGTGGAGTAAATTTCGGTCCGAAATGTTCCGTTTTTTTTTATCGGCGTTGAACCAGGTGACACCGATATATTCTTGTTGTGTATGTCATTAGCTATGCAAAATGGCTATTTACGACTTTTTTGGTCGGTACTAAACTTTTGTATTGATAAAAAAGTCGAAAATTTTAAAATCTAGGAAAACTTTTTTTTTTGTATAACACTCAATATTTCCAAAACTACTGGAGATATCGACTTGATTTTTTTTTATTGTAAGGCTAACGCCTAAGCGCTTCTATTGACATCTTTTTACTAACCCAAAGTTTATAAATTTGTTTGTAGGATAAATCAGAATGTGTCTGCTTATGTTTCTTGTAGTGAAATTTTCAGTAATTGACAAAAAAATTTATTTCAGAATTTTTTGTGTATTTTCAGTGAACAAAATGTAGTTAATACTTTGAAAAAGTTTTTAAAAAAATCATATCTCTCTTAAATGGCACAGTTTTTGAGATATTCATTTTTATCTAAACGGCGCGACCCGCATGTTATTCATCTATGCTTGAATTACCATTTTGTACTCTGTAGTACGTGGAGCGTAATCGACCTATAAATGTCTCGTTTATTTTTTTTTAGTGTAGAACCAGATAAGACCCTGTAGATTTTGTAAAGTAGGTTTTTTGGGACCTGTAATGGGCATTTACGATATTTTTCTGTGGTACAAATATTTTTTATTTAGGAAAAACTTCAGAAATTGACTGTTTAGATGATTCGTGTTTTTTAACATTTACACCGCCATATCTTCAAATCTAATTGAGCTATCATGGTAATTTTTTTTTAAATTCAAATACACACCCAAGCGCTTCCAATGGTGTTTTTATTTCTATCGATTACTGTTTATTATTTTCCTTAAATAACAATGAGATTCGCTGACAATGCATTCATATTTTCACTAAGTGACAAACTTTATTTTTGCAAATTTTCATATACATGCAGCGAAGCAATTGTAGCCAAAATATGGAAGAAGTTTTTGAAAAAAAAAATCCATCTAGGACATATAGTTTTTTATTTATGAATATTTTTGTGACGCACTAGCAAATGGCTCATACAATCGGCAGGCGCGCGATTGTCACTGCATGATGAAATATCACGACTATAACAAAAATTTGGAAACAAGTAGAAATTAATTATTTTTTATTTATTTGCTTTTATCATGATTAGAGAATATTATTTAGGTATTATGCAAATCACAACTTACACACTTTTTATTTATATAGTATATTAGCGTGCCCAGATTAGGGCAACAATATACAGAAAGTAGGTATTTTTATAATAAATAAAAAGTGTGTAAGTTGTGATTTGCATAATACCTAAATAATATTCTCTAATCATGATAAAAGCAAATAAATAAAAAATAATTAATTGTAAAAATAAATCAAGAATAGGCTTGTAAATAATGAATGAATGTTTCTATACTCTACTGATGAGAACTAACGAGTTCGAAAAAACTTGTACAACTTTTCTAGAGTTGAAATAGAATGTATGGTTCAAGAATTGTTGTGAATGACTGAATTTCAATAAATAATTTAACTATTTTCAATATATTTTTTTTGCCTTAAAATGCCAGGAATCCTATCATGTAATTCAATACTTCGTCAGTATTAGCTAGAAGAGTAGTTGTTTTGATTGGTCTTCCAATAATGAGTGTTTTAAAGTGTTTTCCTAAGTAGTATATTAGCGTGACCCGACTAAGGCACCAATATACAGAAAGTAGATAATTTCATATTAAATAAAAAAGTGTGAATGATTAAATTTGAATAAATGATTTAAGTATTTTCAATATATTTTTGTTCTTTAAAATGCTAAGAATCCTATCATGTAATTCAATACTTCGTCAGTATTAGCTAGAAGAGTAGTTGTTTTGATTGATTCTCTAATAATGAGTGTTTTAAAGTATTTACCTGACTAGTATATTAGCGTGCCCAGATTAGGGCAACAATATACAGAAAGTAGGTATTTTTATAATAAATAAAAAGTGTGTAAGTTGTGATTTGCATAATACCTAAATAATATTCTCTAACAAGTAGAAAGTAACAATTTTAGTCAAAGGCCATCTTAACATACATGTTTATTATTTTATAAATTTTTAAATTTTAACGATAATTAAAAAAATTCCTCATAATCCTCAAATTCATCCATACATTCTAGACAATTTTTGCACACGACACATTTACACTGCACACAACATTTTAAACCTTCCTTCACCCAGTTACATTTTTTGTTATTGCAATTTTATCGGAACAATAAAGGCTTAAACGTTGCCGTACAATATCTGGAATTGGTTTTTGAATTGAAAAAAAATGGATTCCAACAATCATTTATTAAAGTTCACCACCCAACCTTCTGTATCTTCCAGCAATGGATTTGGATCATTACTGGAGTACCATATCTTTAACTGATGCATACATCTGTAATTTTAGTATATATTGTTAAAGTTCCTTCTAAAGAATTTAAATCACTAACCTCAAGAAATGTTGGTAAAAGCATAATCAGTTGGTGGAAGTTCGGAAGATGGTTTATTAGATTTGATGGCCATTCGTAAACGTAAATCATTAAGAGTTCGAATATTGATATCCTTATTTTTGTATAACAAGAGAACATACTTTGCAGCTATTTTCAATGCTTCTTGCTTAGGCAGTAGAGGCAGTTTCGACATTTTCTCGAGGCAATCAACGTTCTTCCTTAGAACATCAAATACAGTCCTTTTTCCAATTTTATAAAATGCGTCCTGTCAAACATGAATTGATAGAAGACATGAACAAATTGTTATTACCAAATTTTGAATTATTTTATTTATCAATATGAATCTCTTGTTTGTACCTACTATGTCCGAATGCATATAATATAATTGTACTCAAACTAGGAAGAGAAGAATAAAAGTGAATACAGTTCATCTCAAACTTATAGCAGCATGAGGGCCAGTGTTTCAATGCAAAGTTAAGCACTTTAACCTACAAATAAATTAGCCAGAAGGTTAGAATATGAAGTTGCAATATTAAAGTGTTTAATAGAAACATATTCTAAACTTCTAGCTAATTTATTTGTAGGATAAAGTGCTTAACTTTGCATTGAAACACTGGGCCTCATGTTGCTGTAAGTTTGAGATGAACTGTATGCAAAATCAGGACGTCAGTATCACTGATTTAACCAATATTATTTGTTGAGAGGACTTAGACTCACATACTACATGTAAAATTATATTATTCTGGGTCTGTCTACTACAGATTTGTCACTACGCAGTGTGTTTTTTTAAATATAATACATTCCATTATTAATAAATAATAAATCTTAAAAAAAACTTCAGAAAACTGTATTACACACGACACGCATTTACGATGTACACGAATTCACATTGTATTATTATTATTACCATATCGTATTTAGCGGTACTCGGTACCTGTAGTCACGCGCTTGCCGGGTGTACATATGCTACTGCGTCAGAAAAATATTCATAAATAAAAAACTATAAGTCCTAGGTGAAAAATTTTTTTTTCAAAAATTTCTCCCGTATCTTGGCTTCAATTGCTTCGCTGCATGTATATAAAAATTTGCAAAAATAAAAAAGTTTGTCGCTTAGTGAAAATATGAGTGCATTGTCGGCAAAGTAATAAGTTCATTGTTATTTAAGGAAAATAATAAACAATAAGCTATAGAAATAAACACACCATTGGAAGCGCTTCGGTGTGTACTTTAATTTTAAAAAAAAAATCAGATCGATAGCTCAATTAGATTTGAAGATCTGGCGGTGTAAATGTTAAAAAACACGAATCTTCTAAACAATAAATTTCTGAAGTTTTTTCGAAATAAAAAATATCTATACCATAATAAAAGGTCGTCAATAGCCATTTCTCATGTAGAATTGCTCACTTTATAAAACCTTTAAGGTCCGATCTGGTTCTACGCTGATTTTTTTTTCTCGAGAACGGAGCGACTTTTATGGTCTATTTTGCTTCACTAGTAGTAAGGGAAGGAGTTAAGAAACGTTTTTGAAATCTGAATTTTATCGAAAAGTGTACAACTTGAAGGCTATCAAATTACCTTGAATTTGAGACACATCCTGTTCTATTTGGTAAAAAAATTGACAGCATGACTTTTTAAAGTCTAGTTTTTTTTTCATGCCTCTCCAAGTCAGAGGGTGTAGCAAAATAAGCATGGTAAAATGGCCCCAGAAGCGTTTGAGCCTAATTTGGTGTCAGTTGATCGACAATAGGAAAATATATGTTTTCCTTGAGTTTTAGCCCCCCGCCGCCACCCTAATAAACATGAAATTTCGTTTTCATTTTTTATCTCTGCAAGTTGTGCGTTAATTTTTTGAAGCAGTGCGCCATAATTAAAAAAAATAAAAACTGTTACGACACATTGTTTAGTAGTGCTTAACCATTGAAACTTTATGTATCCATTTGTTTTACGTTTAATTCGTTCAGATATTGCCTCTGCGGAAGAGTATAAATATCTTCAAAAAGTTAGTCAAGTTATTATAATATAAACACGAGGGGGCAACCGCTGAGGGGAAATAGTGTACAAATCGGAGGAATTAGGAAGGAATTGAAGGTATTTCGGAAGGAATTATTAGGTATTAAGGGAATTACAGGGAAATTTGGAGGAAATAAATATTATTACGAGGTATTAGAAGGGAACTAGGAGGAAATAAAAGGTATTAGGAGGGAATTTAAGCGTAAAAATATTGAAATGGAATGTTTATCTTGAAGAATTACATACCAATTCTTATATAAGGGACGTCAGTGTTGTAAAAACATTAGCGCAGATATTAGCGCTAAAAATATCTAGTAAAGAAAAAATATTTAATTTAATTAAACTGCCGATGATACTATGGACTTCTAGTTCAGTAATATAACGATTTATATCGGACAAAATTCATAAAGTTTTGAAAATTGGTAGAAATGTTAAGGATAGCATAAGAATTACTAAACCGAAAAGTTCCCTAAATAGTGTGCTTCATCCCCTAGGACGCCGTTTCCACCCCCATTTTGAGGTTTTCTAGATTATCTCGGGAACGGTGCACTTTTTGATCAATTATTCGTTATAAAAATCTCTATAAAAAACGTCTCTACACTTTTTTTCCTAAAAAAGGGGAAATAAGGCGCACAATAAATTGTAATCTTTACTATAATCTACTTTAAAGTTCAATGCCTAACGCTAAAGCAGTAGCTATTAAACTCCACCTAAAATTATAATAAATGTACCACTTCGACCCTCTCACCTCTATAAAATAACGCGAGTTTTAAAGAAGCGAGAATATTGTATATTGTACTTGTTTCCACGCCACCCTAGAGGTAAAGTACTTGGCGTGTGGTGTCCCCTGTAGGCAGAATCCACTAATTATCAAAAGTTTACCTACGTTAATTAATCTTCATCGTCTTCCATAGATTCGACATTTATGCATGCTTGTCCGTGGTAATGGTAACACATTGTGGAGCAACGTGATCCTGCTCTTCTGCAACTGCACCTATTTTCGCACCCTAATTTGCACGAACAAGAAATTAGTGTTGTAACAGATTCGGGAGCCGGTTCTTTTGTTGTCATAGTTCAGATTAATATACCGCCAACTTTTTTCCATCCCCAATCAGTAGCTTCTAGCGCAACGTTTTTCCATCTTTGAATTTGGTAAAAAACGCGATATGAGTGTCGCCGAGCAACAGCAGAAATTGTTGGTAGTTTTGATAATATTACAGTATTGTTCGCTTTACCAACAAGTTTGTTAAAAGTCATGAATCTGTAACATCATGACTTTTTTCTGCGGAGGTAGAGGTTTATAAAGCTAGAACAAATCGCTCTCCTACGTCTACAATTTCTCCATGACTAGCTTTTTCATTATTAAAACTTTGCACGATGTCTTGTAATACTTCAATAATATAGCAGTTAAAATTGTAATATGTTGGACAAAATTCATAAAGCTTCAAAAATTGCGTGCTTCATCCCCTAGAGGACGTCGTTTCCACCCCCATTTTGAGGTTTTCTAGATTATTTCTGGAACGGTGCATTTTTCCATAAAAAAGTCCTATATACAGAATTATTCCTTATAAAATTCTCTATAAAAAACTTCTCTAAACTTTTTTCCTAAAATTAATAGTACTTTGGTAAATGAGGCGCAAATGTAATCAGCGCAGGTCATATAATTCGCTGAATATCCGTATGGCTATTTCCAAAGCTGTCTTTACACGAAAAAAGTATAAATATCTACACACCACAACAATGTAAAAAATTTCAGTTTCTCCCACTGCATCTCAGACGACCCAAGGTCACTGCATTATTTTAGAGCTTGCTGTAAGCGCTGTTACTGTTCAGGGCTGCCAATGTGCGGGACTTACGCAAAAACCGGGTATTTTAAACCCACTTTCGGGTAAAATCAAAACCGGAAGTCGGCCATTTTGGTTCTTTACATTATAAATTGGAAATTATATCCCATATCACTACACCAAATTTGAAAAAAATCCATTCGCCAATTCAAGTTACAACAGTGTCCCTATTGGCTGAGCGACCCGGTATACAATATTCTCGCTTCATCAAAAATCGCGTTATTTTATAGGGATGAGAGGAATTTATTATAATTTTAGGCGGACTTTAGTAGCTACTGCTTTAGCGTTTGAGTATTGAACTTTAAAGTAGATTATAGTAAAGATTACAATTTATTGTGTTGACCGGAACCAACCCTCATGTGTGCGCCTTATTTCCCACGGTACTATTAATTTTAGGAAAAAAGTGTAGAGATATTTTTGATAGAGAATTTTATAAGGAACAATTTTGTATATAGGTATTTTTATCAAAAAGTGCACCGTTCCCGAGATAATCTAGAAAATATTAAGGTAAGAGGAGGAAATAAAGGTATTTGAGGAATTAGGGGAAATAAAGGTATTTGAGGAATTAGGGGAATTACAAGGAATTAAAGGGTAAATAAAGGGTATTTTTCTAGAATAGGTATTAGGTGTACAAAATTTTGCCAGCGGTTGCCCCCTCGTATAAACATCACTACCCATTATCAAGAAAATGTTTAGAAATAAACACTTTTACTACAAGCGGCATATTATGTTATTTATGGTGATACAAAATTATCTGTGGTAATAAAAAAAAATTTAAACAAATGTATATTTCAATAATTTTTCCCCAACATATGGATTCTCAAAGTAACTAATTAAATTGTTGTAATATTTTACATGTAACATGCACTGCACTAATCTTAATGAAGGGACATATAAATGAATCACTCCTGCAGAAGTTGTAACTCAGGTCTTCCAAACATTACATTACATGTAAATATTACATTCTTGTTATATTCAAAATATATATTCAATGGTAAATTCATAGCACCTCACAAAAGAAGGACTAATATTAATAATAATGTCTTTATTTTCGGTAGTAGTCTACAGTAGTTCATTCATTCGTTGAAAAAAATTAAATTACCGAAAAAAGGTAAGTTCCGAGGCAACAAATCAATTGTTAAACATTTTGTATGTAAACAAGTAAAAAACTGCTGCTAAAAAATGTTTATTATCAGTACAAAAGAGACAAAGATACGAAAAATAACAATGCAATACAAGATTCAATTATCGTCACTATTACTATTAACAACGGGATCCACTTCCTCATAATGAAAAAGATTTGAAAGAATTTCTGCTGGTCTAATAATTTTTTATTGGTACCTAGCATACGAAAGAAAGTATATTACAGCAGCAACATGTGAGCAGCATCCAACTGTACGTCTGCCGTTTGCACATTCGCAACAATACCGTACAATTGATTCATAACTACTCGCGTAGATCTTTTTACTGATGTGCCTAGAGTATTGTAAATGTAGGATTAATTTGGTATGGCTTAATCGTGGAGTTGTCGAAATTCCGACAACGTTAATATTTAACTCTGAGCGACATATGCATTGCAATGAAGCTCAGTGTAGTGGATGATAATTCTCAGTAGAAAACGACACCGTATTGATAGATAATTAAAGTTTCAATGGTTAAGCACCACTAAACAATGCATTGTAACAGTTTTTATTTTTTTTAATTATGGCGCACGGCTTCAAAAAATTTGAAAAAAATCTACAATAAACTACTCATAACAATGTATTTTTGGTAAAAGTTTTGTGGTATTTTTGGTAAAAGTTTTGTGTATGTGAATCATTATTTTCATGAAAAAATAAATATTCTAATTTTTAAACATTTTTTTTAATTCGAAGGAGGCAGCAAAATCAGCTGATTTTTTTTCCTAAGATGCATTTAAATCCAAATTCTTTATTAACTATTATGTGATACATTACATATATATATATATATATATATATATATATATATATATATATATATATATATATATTTGGTAAGTCAAAACTAATATAAAAATAGTAAATATCGATAACATATTATAAATACAGGTCATATAAATTGTAAATATTATAAACAGGTACAACATGGACAGTAAAAATGTATGTATAAGGTACAAAACATAAAAACAAAATTATTGAGTCAAGTACTCCAATACGCTATAAAAAACCATTTCTGTTAAGTAATTTTTTGTGGCTATTTTAAATTTATTGTAGCTTATTATGGTTTTTAGGTTTTTCCATTAAATAGAGTGATAGCATTGTAATTAGGTGAATGTTTATAAGAGTGGTAGAATGAATTGGTATTGTCAAACTATAATTATTCCCCAGTTTACCAAAATTTCTAAAATTTTTGTATGTATAACATGCACATTTTAAAATGAAAATACATGCTACAGTTAAATTACATGTACATCGTCTATTTTTTTCATAATAATTAACGCACAACTTGCAGAGATAAAAAGTGAAAACGAAATGTCATGTTTATTAGGGTACGGGGGGGCTAAAACTTGAGGAAAACATTTCTTTTCCTATTGTCGTTCTACTGACAGAATTAGGCCCAAACGCTTCTGGGGCCATTTTACCATGCTTATTCTGCTACACCCTTCAATGAATAAAACACAATCAGAGGTCTCCTCATGGTTTACAGTATATCAACTACACCTCAGTGAAAGTAAAACTATGAAATGCATATTTAAACTAAGAAACTGTGATTTTGATAACCCATCATCAGTAAAATTTCTTGGAATACACCTAGACTCCAGGCTTTCTTGGGAAACACATATAGAACAACTGTCAAAAAGCTCTCCAAAAATATTTACATTTTAAGAAATTTATACCCTATTTTAGACAGTTCAGTTATACTAACTGCTTACTATGGTCTATTCCACTTTAATGTGTTATGCAATATTAGCTTGGGGACATTCATCCCATGCGAAGCAAATTTGTACACTTCAGTGGCATGCAATTAGAGCTATCGCAGGATCAGGGTATCGTGTAGATATAAAACAAAAATTTATCGAATTAAAAATGCCCACTTTCTCTTGTGTGTATGCGCTGAAATTTTTACTATGGATAAGAGACAATATTCATCTATTCAACTATCATAATGATGTTCACCACCATGATACGAGAAATAATACAATGATTGGAATGGAGTTTCATTGAGTAAATAAAAGCAAATTCTCTACAAACTATTATGCACCTAAACTATACGACAAACATCCAAACCATATTAAACACTTACCTCAATACAAAGAAAGAATAAAAACATACCTTACTAAAAGGACGTTCTATTCTTTGAATGAAATGTTAAATGATGTTTTCCACGTTGATTAATGCACCTATTTTTACTTCATGTCTGTTGATTTTTAAACTGTAGTTTGTTCTATGTGTTTAGTATTGCTAGTATACCGTGTGTGTAGTCGCAGGCTAGGCATGGGCAGTAAGAATTACAACATCGCGTGTGCCAGCTGGCTGAAATGAAATAACAGAGATGGGATGCTCCACTGACGTACGGATTTACGGCTGCCGGTGTTGTCAAATCTCTCGCGCTACCTGAATGTACATGCCTAATGGGAAATTACACGCACGGTATTTTCTATTTAGAGTTTTAATCATAATTTAATTCTGCCTTTAATTCTACCAATAATTTTATATATAAATATTAGGTAATGTTTCTGTTGTTGTTGACGAATGTAAATGATTTGTGCATTGACATGATCTTTTAATAAATAAAAAATAATAATAATAAATTTTACTATAACCAAATTTCATTCAATTTTGAGTTAAAAAATATCTCTCCAGTACATCCTTAAGAGTATATACCCTTGAATGTGATATAATTGGAATTAGATGAAGGTAAATATGTTCTAGGTATCTATTTTGATTTAAGCATAGCCTTCGATTCAATTGAAACTGATATTTTAATGTTTAAACTCAATAACAATGGACTCAGAGGCAAGATCTCCGATTTAATCAGGTCATTTCTAACAAACAGGAAATTAATAGTTCAGCTAAATAAAGTCAGTTCAAGTCCTTATGATTTGAACTTAGGAATTGTCTAAGGATCCGTTCTTGGACCTATTTTATTCCTCCTGTTTGCGAACGATCTTCCTGATAAAAGTTGTAATGTTTGCAGATTATAAAATTTTTGTATGTATAACATGGCACATTTTAAAATGAAAATACATGCTACAGTTAAATTACATGTACATCGTCTATGTTTTTCATAATAATTAACGCACAACTTGCAGAGATAAAAAATGAAAACGAAATGTCATGTTTATTAGGGTACGGGACGAAAAAAGTTATAAAGGTTATTGTAAACCATTACACCTTCAAATTTTTCTTTAAATGTCAGATATCTCTGAAACGGCTAGGTTTAGGCATAGGGTATCCTACATGTTTTTGACTCGGAATTTTTTGCTCTTTTAGAAACCTCTAAAATATATAGTGTTCTATTTAAAATAAGCAAGTTGGTATCGACTTCCGGTATAACCGGAAGTGCCAGATGCTTGTAATTATTTTAGTTGGATTGGCCATACTGCCATTGGTAGCTCCCTAAATTTTCAAAATTTTCTGGTGCGTACTTTTCCCTATATCGATCGATGCAGTTCCTGGTGAGACACCCTGTATATTGGAGGCTGTAACTTGTCGAGAAATTGACCTATTAGAAGAAATAAAATATCACTATTTCGGAAAAAATGTATACTTTTTGAATGTTCAAACACAAAATCGTTTACTTTTTGTATGCATTTTTTCGAAAATATGATCAATTAGATCATGATAAGAAATTATGATTTTCATGATCTTATCCTTATAACTATAATCTTTGATTGTTTTGAATATAAATTTCTGGAACTTTTCCAATATATTAAATACAATACAGTAAAGACACGTAAAAGTTCATGCGAGCGATTCGGTGGCTATGTGTGTTGTCTGTGTATGTGTTCATAATTATATATTTTCTCTCCATACTCACTATTTATCCTCCTATTCACTAAGAAAAATGTTAAAAATGTGTAATCAGAAAGAAAAAAAAGCTTTATTTGACTCGATAGAACAGCTAAGAATTTTTAGAGGTTCCGTAATATGTATTTAACTGTGCTCTGGCCGCGCAGAGTGACAAAGTTACTTCACCATTTTTTTCCAGGAATACCGTGGCTTTAGCGATAAGTTTTATTAGGACATTTCTTGTTCAGAAACACGTGGTCTATCCACCTGTATTTTTTGTTTTTTTCTACCGTGACTTAATTTCAAAATTTTGAAAATATGGATAAAAAAGGATTTTTTTTCACATTTTTTTTGTTCTGCATTCGAGCAAAATGTAAACTTTTCAGGATATTACTCTATACATTTTCACTAACTAATTTAAAAAAAAATTATTCAGTTTGCAAATTTTTGTGGGTTTCACTATAAAATGTTCTGTTGTTTGGGCTAATTATATACTCCGTTATAATAAGTGGTAAATAAATCAATGAGTTAATATTTCTTCCAAATTGTGCAGTGCATAGTTCTCCTTTCTAGCTGTTAAATTTGGACATTGATTATCAAAAAACTTATTTACATTGTTGAGAATATCTCTGGGGTCTTTATGTTCGTCTTTCAAATTAATAAGAACCGAATTTCTGTCAATTACATGTTTACCTGTATAGTTTTTTTACCAGCTTTACTTTTTCCTGCAAATTTTCTATATAATTCATATTCATATAATTCATATTAGAGAGTATCTTTGTTTCTCTAACTACTTTCTTGAGAATGCTGCAATATAAGTTGTAATAGTCACAGGTAATTAAACATTGATTTTTTTGTTTGAATAATTGTCATTTTCTTTTACTGGACATTCTAATGCCTCCTGTAATCCATGTGTTTGACCTCTTAATTTTTACAACTTTTTTATTAAATATTATTGACATTAAATTGATAAGTTTGATAACAAATAGCTTTGTTTGAATCATTTGTCTTAAAAACTTCAACCCAGTTTTCTATTAATAGTTTGTGTTTGAAGTTCAGCATTTCTGCATCTGAAAGTACTCTTCTAAATGTTTCATCACTATGACTTTTATTTAGAGATGTTTCAATGTATAGTATGTATGTATATTCGTTATGTAATACATAACTTATGCACATACAGATGTTCAGTCATCTAGGTGCAGTTGTACAATCTTTTAACTATTTATGTAATGTATTAAAGTGTATCAATATTTATGTAACAATGTCTGTGTCTGAATAAATTTATCATTATTATATAGTAATGTATAGCATAGTGGCATGAATGAAGTGGTTTCTTCCGGGTAGTTGTCGAATTTGACTTTCTCCTTCCTCAAGTCAAAGTCATTCATTGTCGTTAAATTTTGGATATACTTCTAAAGCATGCTGATCAATAATATTGCATTAGTTTTCCAATAAAAAAAAAAATCCTAATATGACTCCAATCCACACATTTTCCTTATAGTCCATCGGAATTAGCATTTGTGGTCGACATTTTTAGTGCAGCAATGTGGCCTATACCAAATTGAAGGTTTTTACATTAGAAACAAAACTGTCACAACCCGCAGTCATAAAAAAGGGTGATTTCTGAGAAGTAGACATATATATATTATTAAGTTATTGATATTTGTTAAGATATATAATGAAAGTTAAAAGTTGAATGTTAAAATTACCGTATCAATAATATAATATTTTGTTTTAACTTCAATCTGATATGCTCTTTATTGTATCTATTTAATATAGAATAAAATATAAATTGGGTTTTCAAAAGTATAAACTTATTTCATACTCTACCTTCTTTAAATGACTAGCCCAGAGCGCCAATACCTTTCGGTATACCTAAATTAAGAGCATGAATGAACTGTGCATAGCCTGCATTCAGTTACTCAAATCTCAGGAGCAGTTTCAGTTTAATTCGATTTAGTTTAGTTCAGGGTTTAAATAAATAAAGAAATGTAGATTACTAACAATATATTAAATAATAAATATAAAAATTAGATTAGGAAACCTTATGACAAAAATAACTTAACCTAGAAATTTAAAAATAATAATTTGATTGACGTTTGCTCGAGACTTAATTTATTTTTAGTAAGCTTACTTTTATTTAAATTCGTAATTCACTATATACTTGATAAGCTTTATAGTTCCTCTTGTAATTTGCTTCCTCTTGATTACTTTGTTTCCTCTTAACTAATTTGAAACTTGTGAAATATTTCTTCTTTCTTCTTTTACTTTTATAAAAGGATATTTTAATTTGAATTCAGTTTTATATTATCTTGATCTACATTGATACCATTATCGAAGTTTTACCATCAGATTTCATTTATTAATATCGATGTTTAATTTTGAAGTTTAATTTCCATTCGACATTTCTATTTTAAATATTTTAGGTTATTTTTCTATGTCATCGACTACCTTCTGTAACGTACGAGTGAGACTGTCCGGATTTCGTCCATTTTGAATAAATAATCAAAATTTGACGTAAATTGGTACATTATGCCTACTTAAATTGATATTTAAGTGACATTTTAAAATTGAAAAGCAAATAATTCTCTTGAGAAATACTTTTCAATTACAAAATTTATTATAATAAAATTCTATGATTTATTATCTATCTTTTGATATGGGTGTTGCCCTAATTGATTTAAAATATTTTAATCTGATAATAAAATTTTCAATTCAACAAAGATTCTTAAAATTACTTAATTACATAAAGTTTCCTAAAGCAGGTTAATGATCAAAGTTAAACAATTATATACTAACTATTACATTAACGGAATTAATTCTATTTATAATATTTTTACAATGATTTCTTTTAAGAAGATTAAACTTCAGTTCATAACTGTCTTTCATTGTAAATAAAAACTGCTGCTGTAAATTCTTTACTGTATAAAGTTCAAATTGTATATTTACTTTATTCACAGCTAAAATTTGCAAACCCGATTTGCATATTTCGGCTCAAATGTCTATATTTTTACCGAAATGTCCTTTTTATTGATTAAGAAAATCTTTTAGCGAAGCACTAGTGTACTTAATTAAAAATGTTTTAAGTTGCTTGGCTTTACTTCATAAAAATCTTCAGATTTGATTCTATGGTTTCGTTTCACTTTTAGTCCTTTCTACGAATGTTCTGATAGTTGAAACTTTTTATCGAATCAGAATACTTATTTAGTATAATATATTTAAATTTATTTGATTTATCTACATTTCCTTGTATATTTAAACATGAATGTAAATGTTATAATACTAGTTGCAAACAATGCAAAGTTCATTTGATGTAAATACGTTTTCTTATTGCTATAAGTAAATAAATACAATATTATGGATAGCATAATACATATACATCATATATACAGTGTGTCCCAGGACAGATGTAACAAGAGGTGTAATGGACCAAAAATTTTGGAATTTTGGAATGGTATTTGGGGATTGAGTCCTGCTTGTTGTAAAACTAAAGTATACCAAAAATGACTTGATTTGGCGTTCTACAGGGTGTTTTATAAGCAAAGTTGTAAAAATCACCACTAATAAAGTACCTTTATTTTTCAAAATATGAAAAAATTCTACTAGGAAAAGTTATTTAGAATGCAATTTTATACTTCTATACCAAATTTCAGGAATATAAAATTATTTTTTTGAAACTTCCCGTTTTTTGCGAATTAAGAGTTGAATTCATATTTAAAGTTGTGTAGGAGCAAATGTTAATCATCTCAAAAAGTAGGCTATTGGTAAATAAAAAATTGAATATACGAGATGTAAGAAGGTATAATGTTAATTGAACTAATTGTAAAACAAGAAACAATTACTAACAGAAGATTAATGAGGTTTAAAAATTATAACAAGTAATAAATGTCAAAAACATAACAGATTCACAAACAAATTAATTATTGACCAATACAAAACAATGTTTACAATTTTTTTATTATTCGACGTAGCTACCACCCACATCCACACACGTTTCGATCCTTCGCCTGAAGTCCTTAAAACTGTTTTGAATATGATCTAATGGTATGGAGTTTACGGCATTTGTAATTTCAATACTGCTACATCGTTAGGAAGTGGTTCAGCGTAAACCAACTACTGGAGGCCATAAAAAGAAATCCAATATTGATAGGTCTGGGGATTTCGCCGGCCACTTGATCGGTCCCTTCCTGGCAATCTAATTTTCTTCAAAATTTAAATTCAACCACCGATTAACCTTGTCTGTGCAGTGCTCTTTGGGCATGTGGTGAATGTCCCCATATTAACAAATAGTAGGTGCACAGAGACTGTATTAAAGAATGATATGCCATATTACAAATATTTTGTTCGGTCTTGTAATTTAGGTTTTTCAACAAATATATGTTTTTTGAGATTTTTTTTGAAATGTTGTCAACATGTGTGTCAAATTTTAACTGATTGTCAAAAGTAATTCCGAGAAATGTGACAGATTTAGAGTTGTGCAATTGATCCTTGCGTAGAGAGCAGAACATTTTTTCAGTTTTGACTAGGTTTAGGTTCAGGTGATTTGCTGCATACCAATCAGCAATATCAACGATACCTCTTTCTACAGTAGTTGCTAGCTCCGTTGGATCATGATTTCTGTTAATTAATGTTGTGTCATCTGCAAATACTATTAGTTCACTATTGCTAGTAGTAACAGAGATATCATTGATATAAACAAGGAAAAGAATAGGGCCCAATAAGGAGCCTTGTGGAACCCCATGGGTTATTTCTTTGCTCTCGGAGAGCTCTTCATCATAAAAAGTTTTCTGGTGTCTGTTTGTTAGGTAACTTTTCATTAGCTCTAGGCTCATCTCACTGACACCATAGAATTCTAATTTTTTTATCAAAATATCATGGTCTACACAGTCAAAGGCTTTGGTTAGGTCGCAGAAAATAACTCCAATATCTTCCCCTTTTTCAAAACCCTCGAGTATATTTTCAATAAGATTGATGGAGGCTGCTACTGTTGATTTTCCTGATCTGAAACCGTATTGATTTTCTATAAATATATTATTGGATTCAATGAATTCATATAGTTGTTTTCTTAGTAGATATTCTATAATTTTGGAGATGACTGGTATCAGTGAGATGGGCCTGTAGTTGTTGGGCTCCTCCTTTGAACCTTTTTTAAAAATAGGAATTACTTTAATTAATTTAAGGCAGTCAGGATAGGTCCCCGTTTTTATACATTGATTGATAAGTTTTGTTCGGGGTATAATTAAGAGATCTTTGACTTGTTTTATCAATGTGATGTTCAGCTCATATAAATCTTTGCTACTTTTGTTTTTCAGATTATTAATTGCATCCCTGACTTCTATAAAGGAGACTTCTCGGAAGAAAAAGTTTTCCGTTTTGACCCTATTTGACATCATCAAATAGTCATATGATTATAAACGGACCTTCTTGTTGTTGGCTATTATATTATCTGCAATATTCACGAAATGGTTATTGAAAATATCAGCATTTAAGTTGTTGCTTTTTTCAGTGTGATATGTTTTCTTACGACTCGAATTTACTACTTCCCACGCCACTTTAGCAGTATTATCGGACCTTTCCACATATGCAGAGTTTGCCTTTTTTTTGGCTGAAACAATTTCTTTTTTATATCTAATTCTGAAGGTTTTCAGTTCGTTAGTAAGTTCATCAGATTTAAAGTTTCTATTTAATTCTACTAGGAGATTTAAGTTCTCCCTCATTGATATCAGTTCATTAGAAAACCAGTTTATTTTATTTTCATTTTTTATCTTTCTTTTTACTGAAGGAAATGCAGTATTTGCCAGTGTCACCAGCTTATCCAAAAATTTATTAAAATTTACATTTACATTATCAGTATCTGTAATAAAATCCCAGCTTTCTTCCCTCAGGCTACAAAAAAATGTATTTTGACCAGCCTTTGTAAAGGGACGATTCATTATTTGTGTAAAATTTGTTTTAAAATTTTTATAAAAATATACATCAATATTTACAGCACAATGATCCGACAAGTATGGATTAAAAACAAAGGTTTTAAATTCTAAAGTATCAAAAATTTATAAAAATATTGTCTAAACAGTACTGATTTCTTGTATTTTCAAAAATTTGTTGGGAGAAACCATAAGTATGTATTAAGTCTAGAAAAACATTTTTTTTTGCACTTTCAGCATTAAAATGTATATTAAAATCACCATTTATAATAACGTGCCTTTTACTAGTCTTTATACTTTCAAAAAAAGTATTTAGTCCCCATGAATATACTAAAATCTCCTGACGGGGGTCTATATATAGTGATTATCAAGCATTTATGTTCTTTTATTTCCACTACAGAAATTTCACAGTGCATTTCTATAGATAACGATTCTAAGGTGCTAATTGATTTACTAACCACATTGTTTTTACAGAAAATAATTGTGCCTCCATGAATATGCTTTTTCCTAGCAAAATATGAAGAAGTATAAAAACCTTCTAGTTTATAAATATCTATCTCGTTTTCATTTAAAAAATGTTCACTAAAACATAGTACATCGAAGTCTGCACTGCACTTCAAGAATACCTCTATTTCTCCGGTTTTGTTTCTTAACGAACTGACATTTATGTGAAATACTTTTAGAGATTTCGTATCATTTGCCCTCAGTTTTTCTTTGGTGATTGTCTTTGTGGTACACTGGTACATTTTGTTTGGGATAAAAAAGAGTTGGGTTGAGTACTTATATCAGGATCTGTGCTGGTGTGATTATTATCCAGAAAGCATCTACCTCGATTGAAATTAAAACGATCAAAAAGTATTTTTCTTGGCCAGAATGTAGAATTGTAAATGGTTGTCTGCAAATGGGGTCTTACTCCCATCATAAATGACTGGTTATCAGCTTTTGAGTTGTATGTTGGCAGTTTTTTTACTTGGACATCATTTGTATCTGTACGGTTTTCAATAAAGTTTTTGATATTTTCTTCATTTACATCATCAGGGACTCTGGTGATAAATAGCCAAATCTTCCTCTCCTTCTCATTTTTCTCATGAAAAGAGCCATTACCTTATCCGGTTCCGATATTGGGTCTTCTATTTTTTGATTTAATCTTTTGAAGGTCTTTATTTCCTCCACTTTCTTGTATATAGGTTATGTCTTGATCCAAATTTATTAGTTCCTCCATTTTATTCCTTTGCGTTTCTTCTAATTGTTTGTAGTTATCATTTTCGCTAACTGGTTTTATAGAGGCAACGCTTTGTACTGATTGATACACTTCTTCCAGCTTCAGCCACATTTCCCGCACAGTTTTTGACTTGCTTAAGTTCACTTGAGCTTATTCAGTCCTCAAAAACTACCAAACCTCCCATGCATGCCCAAAACAATCGGTTTTTCTTATAGTGAGATCAGAAGCACTCATTCCATCAGTAGGGAGAGATTTTTTTTATTGCAGCTTTAATTAAAGATGTCTGACAGTGAAGAAGTTCATGTAGAGTGCCCGAATAGAAATGCTGTAAAAAGAAGTTGTTTAATCACTATGTATGTGTTAAATGTTTTGGGATAGTGCATAAAAGTTGCTTGCACAGGTTAAAAAATAAACAGTTCATCGATGGTCATAAAATTAATTGTTGTGGTATAGACAGTGATGCCACAAATCAACTGGAACAGGAAGCTCTTAAAGAATTAATATGTGACATGTCTCAAGAAAATGAGATGAAGACTTCGTTTATTGAAAAGTTGCAAAGAAAAAATAATACATTGTTGGAAGAAGCTTTAAAAAATGAAGAAGATCTAAATATTATAATTACAGAGCAAATGAAAGAAATATTAAAATTAAAAAAACATGTAGATAATTTAACCAGAAAAAGTGAATGTTTATTTACTACTGACAGAAAAACTGCATGTACACAGACAGATAATGAAAAAGTAATTGAAAAAGAAATAACAAGTAATATGAAGAGTTTTATATACAGGGTGATATGTCAAAAAATAAAGTGCAAAATAAAAATGTAAAAATTCTAAAACCAGAAAAAAAAACCAAGAATAAAATACTTATATTAGGTGACAGTAACATTGTAGACTTTACCAAAATATTAGACAATATGTTAGACGGAAAATACTTAATTACTTCTTATATAAAACATAATGCAAAACTTGATGACATTGTAATGGATGCGGATAATCTGACAAAAAATTTTGATTCAAAAGACTATGTTATTGTCATGGGTGGGTTAGTAAACACATTAAAAAGTTACAGAGTTAAACCGTCTACATTTAACAGACTTAAAAATATAAGCGCTTTGACTAATATAATAGTCATGTCCGTACCATTATGGTGACACCGAACAGTGCTAAACGGGTTTATTAATGAACTTAACAAAACTCTCTATGAAGAAATATACGTCAAGATTGAACACAAAACTACTGTGACCTTTATTAATATTAATTCAATAATAAACTATTCTCAGTTTATTTTTAAGAAAGAACTACGTATTAAACACAGTGGTAAGTTAAAAATATTAGACTATGTAAAAAAGTTATTAACAGTGAAATTCCTAAACGTAAACAAAAGTTAACTGTGTATAAAAATGTAGTCTCAACATTAAACAAAATAGGAACGATGTGTCAAGAAGCAAGAGTTAGTGATCATACGAACAGTAGCAGTAATATGGATGTAGACTCCCAAGTAACATCAAATACAAAAAAAAAACCGCTGCCCAATGAATCACTACTTCTACATCCACATTTTTTATCCAAGTCACTCACAACGAAAAAATTTTGTATGTGGAAATAATTGTTTATGGAACTTTAATAATATAATATTTTAAATCCTCTACCCCAAAAACCCATAAAACGATACCCCACATCGGTAGCGGGGTGGGGGTGGTAGTGGGGGTGGATGAAGTAAAGAAACGTTTTGAGGTGTCTGGTTCTTGTACACACACTTAATCACATTTTTTTTCATCCCCTTTAATAATGGGTGGGGGTGGCTAATGCCAAAATTTTTTGGAGACCTTAGCTTCACTCGTATATACTAAATACCAATTTTATGGACTCTTACCTGCTTGATTTACCTATTTTCCCCAAATTTACCCCAATTTACCCCCCAACCCTTCGACGGAACAAGATGAAAATATAATCCAGTTCTAGATCTCATTAAAGTACATATGTGTACTAAATTTCAAGTCAATATCTCAAACGGTTCCAGAGTAAACGTGCACACAAAAAAAAGTTACAGACAGACCGACAGACAGAAATTTTTTTTTCGCTCAAACTTAAAATCTCGACGTTTCGTGACATTCTAAGCCTATTTGTACAATAACAATTTTTAAAAAAAATTTTGTCGTTACTATACTTCCACTGGATGTGGAAGTAATATAGAAACAGTGCATTTGACTACTTCTCATAATTTGAACTCTCCAGTAGACCGGAATATCAATACTTCAAGTACAAACACTTTTTTAGGAAAAACTCAATTTTGGTATTAAATACTCAGAGTTTGACATCAAAATATGAGGAGGTCCATAGTTTAATACTATCTGATAATCCTATTATCGCATATTTAGGAGAAACGAGATTAACTGAAGACATAAGAGATGCAGACATTTTTATAGATGGTTATAGTATCATCAGGGTTGATAGTGTAAATCGACATACAGGAGGAGTACTCATCTATATGAGAAATGAATTGAAACTGTTAAGTACAAACAAGTGCTGTTATTTAAAAAATTATTGGTTATTAAATCTGAAATTAAGCTACGATAAAATGACTTATATTGTAACGTGTGTATATTATTCACCCAGTAGCAGTGATGTAGAGTTCCTAAATTTTTTTGAGGAATGGTGTGATACTATGTCAGATAGTACATATCCAGTATTAATCGTTGGGGAATTTAACATTAATTGGTTAGGAGATACAACTTATTCAAATAAATTAAAAATGTTTATGTCGAGTATTGGTTTCAGTCAACTAGTTAACAGTTGTACTCATCCTAATTCATCAGGGGGGAGTTTCATAGACTTAGTATTTACTGATGTTGATAATATTGTCTATAACGTACATGACACACCACGAATAACTGACCATTATATAATTTCTATTAATTTTGTTCATCGCCCAAAATGTAATGAAAATAAGGTTATCCAGTCTCGTGGTCGAATAGACTTTCCAGAACTTAATAAAAAATTATCATAAATTGATTGGAAATATCAGCATGATAATATTGATGAAAAATATCACTCAATATATAATAATATTATAGATAAGTTAAATGAGGTTGCACCTAAAAAAGAAATAGTAATTAAACCAAAGTATAAAGAATGGTGGAACGAAAAAATAAAAAATGCTATAGAAAGTAGGGACTCGAGCTACAGAAAATTTAAACAAACTAAATTAGTTGTTGATAGAAACCTTTATAAAAAAAATAGAAATGAGGTGGTGAAAATTATAAGGGAGGAAAAGAGACTTTACAACGAAAAAAAGATAGATGACCGCAAAAACAATCCAAAGAAAATGTGGAATACATTAAAACCATTAATTTCAAATCGCAAAGACAAACAAATAAATAAATTGGAAATTGAAGACGAAGAAATAACCAACTTTGCCGATATACCGAACAGATTAAACATATACTATGTAGAAAGTATTGATCAAATTATAACAGAGATAGATCGAACAAACTCTCCTGAAAATGCTACGACTGAACCACCAAAAAATTTTCTTAAATGCTTTAGGTTAATTAATTATGATGAGTTACGTAATGCTGTTTTTGCTTTACCTAATAAGGGCAGCCCAGATGATATCAACTCAGAATTATTAAAAAATATTTATAGCAGTATCGAAAAACCTCTTCTAAACTTGGTCAATAGTTCTTTGGAGATGGGCAAAATTCCATCTGTAATAAAAATATCTACGGTCATACCTATTCCGAAAGTTAGCAACTCAAATAAAGCAAATGATCTAAGACCTATAAATATGTTAGTAGCAATTGAAAAACTTATTGAAAGAATAGTATATGATCAACTAATGAATTTTATCGCAGAAAATAATATATTAACGCCTAATCAATCCGGTTTCCGAATAATGCATAGTTGTGACACAGCAGTTCAGAATGTTTTATATGATTGGAAACATAATTTAGATAACAGCATTGTAACTGGAGCTGTTTTCTTAGATTTGAAACGTGCTTTTGAAACTGTTGATAGAAAAAGACTTATTACTAAGCTTAGTAATTATGGGATTAGGGAATTAGCATTGGACTGGATTGTAGACTATCTGGATAATAGAAAGCAGGTAACAAAAATTAATGAAATCATCTCAACAGAAACAACTAACATACATGGGGTTCCACAAGGAAGTACATTGGGTCCATTGTTGTTTTTAATTTATATAAATGACATAGTAGGGGTAATTAAAGACTGTAAAATACACTTGTTTGCCGACGATACATTAATATACTTCTGCCACAGCAATTTAGAACATCTCGTTAATACGTTAAATAATGAGCTATATAATGTCTATAAATGGTTGAATCTTAATTTACTTAAACTAAATATAAATAAAACTAAATTTATGTTAATTAGTAGTAACACAGTATACAACGAATTTAAGAGTGGCAATTATAAAATAAACGTTGGTAATTCTGATATTGAGACAATAGATAGGATTAAATATCTGGGTTTTATAGTGGACAGAAATCTGAATTTTAAAGAACATGCTATGTATATCATTAACAAAATTTCCAAAAATATAAATTTTTTGTCAAGATTGGCACCATTTTTAACCCAATGGTCAAAAATTACTGTTTATAATATGCATATATTGCCCCATTTGACATTTGGCTCTTCAGTATTATACCTCATTAATAGAAATGAATTAAATAGACTGCAAAAGTTTCAAAATAGAGCTATGCGTATTATTTTAAATGTTCCTAAGGATACCCCAATTAAAACAATGCTGCGCTCTCTTGATTGGCTGTCTGTCGAGTGTTATATAGAATATCAATCGATGATACTAATATATAAAATGAGAAATAGTCTTACACCGAAATATTTGACAGATAAGTTAGTTGAGAACACGAGTGTTCATAATTATAATACAAGGACAAGAAATGAATTTCATGTAATGACAAAAAATAAAAAAAGTCCTGAAAGGTCTATTTTTCACAAGGGTGTACTACGTTACAATGAACTCCCCGAAACGATAAAAAACAAAACATCACTGGTAAGGTTCAAAACAAATTTAAAAGTACATCTGCAGGATGAATGCTACACACGATTTTAATTTATATGTATTAAAATTTTGACTTATATACTTTTATGTCTGTAATTGTATTAGTAAGTTATTATTAATTTTATCATTAGTGATATTTGTTAATGTATTGACATGCATATACACCTACATATTGTTTCCTTTTATGTCGTATATGTTTATTATTACGGTTTTTTTTTTGTTTTGTACAAAAAAAAATTAGCTATATGCTAAATAAAGAGATTTATTATTATTATTGACAAAATTATGTCGGATCGGGCTTTCGAGTCGTTCGTCTGCCATGCACGTACATTTGCCGCGTTCGCGTTATTTTCGCTCGGCTCGGGTTTTGCGGACGCCCCACTGGCGTAATCCCATAAATCGCCGCGGGACCGCGTGGGTCGTCATCATGCAACCTCAGCTCTAGTGAAGTGGGAAACTTGGCTTCCTATGAGTACAAGAAATTTGCACAGCTGTGTAAATAATGCAAATTTCTTCTGTTTTGTTTGCAGTAAATTCGAGGTTCCGAAAAATTAAAAAAAAAATCAGCATTAAATAAAAAAATGTTATCTAAAATCTATATCTGATAGGTTTAAGTATATTCATCAACCCTTCTTCATTATGAAATATAAGAGCACTCTTTTCCTTGTGTAAAATATTTTCTAAAGTCTTTTTCTCTTTTTCTGTATGAGCTAGAAGGAACATCACTTGATACTAAATTGTCTTTTTCCATAATCACCGCTAAATATTCTTCCCTACCATTAGATAGACCAAGATTTCTAATAACATTATTAAGTTTATCATTTCACCAAATATTGGGAGTTTTAGTTCTTATCGAACACTCACATTCACTATCTTCATATTCACTGTCATCTTCTTGACTTTCGGAACCATCAGTTTCCCTTTTTTAGCATTAATTCCGGAAAAATTTGTATTGCTAATAAATAAGACTTTTCACGGATTCCAGGCTCCTTCCATATCGTTGGATTTTGATATTTTACTTTTTAACGTTCTTTCCATTTGCTCAACGTCTTATCACATATTATGCAAGATACAAAACCTTTATCCACTATTTCCATACTATAATATTTTAGATAAATATTTTTTTATTTTATCGTTGATTTTTTTTTCGATATTTGGGAACATCAAATTTACTAAAAACAAGGCAAGAATTTTACACAAATAACTTTAAACCAAGAACTCTAAATCTAACAAAACTTAAGGCAAGAACTTTGCACCAAGAACTCTAAATGTAACATATTCTAAGACAGGAACTTTACACAAAGAACTCTAAACCTTAATAGTTCTTGCCATAGGAACTTAACAGTCTTGTTTTAATTTATAATAGGTTTAAGTTTTTGGTTTAAAGTTCTTGTCACAGGTTATGTTGGGTTAAGAATTCTTAGTTTAAAGTTCTTGGTTTAAAGCTCTTGCCTTAGGTTATGTTAGGTTTAGAGTGCTTGGTTCAAAGTTCTTGGTGTAATGCTCTTGCCTTAGGTTATGTTAGTTTTTAAGTTCTTGGTTTAAGCTTTTAATTTATTTGTTTTGGATTTTTGGGCATTTTTTAGATGTTTTTTGAGGTTATGTCAAAATTCCTAACTGATCGGCTAATTCTGACCTCATATTCAGTTTCAGCGCCCCAAATTACGTATAGATATAGTGACCAGCAGCTCATTTAAACTTTTTACTTAATTGTTTGGGATTTTTCGGGCATTTCTAAGGTGTTTTTTGAGGTTATCAAAAATGCAAGAGCCAATCCATCAAAACGGACATCGGATTCGTGTTCAGCGGGTCGAAATGCATGGGAATACATAGTAGGGTGGAGCGATTTTGTATTTTTTTTAAATATTATTGGGCGGGGTTCAGAATCAGTGCTTTATTGTTATACAAATTTAAAAGTATAATAAACTATTTTGATATTCTAACTCTAAACACTCAAAATATTCTAACTCTAAACATTATAAATACTGCCCCAATGATATTGAAATTTTGAAATTTTGCAAAAAAAATTTTTTTTTTAATTCTATTGGGCGGGTTTCGGAATAAATGCTTTATTGTTATACAAATTTAAAAGTATAATAAACTATTTCGATATTATAACTCTAAATATTGCCCCAACGATATTGAAATTTCAAAATTTGGCAAAAAAAAAATGTTTTTAAATTCGATTGGGCGGGGTTCGGAATAAATGCTCTATTGCTATAGAAATCTAAAAGTATAATAAAATATTTCGATATTATAACTCTAAATACTGCCCCAAGGATATTGAAATTTTCACATTTCATTTTTTTTTTTTAATTTTATTGAAGGGGTTTGAAATCAATGCTTTATTGTTATACAAATTTAAAAGTACATATACTTTTGTATTAAATCTCTAAATACTGCCCTATAACGCCGACTGTGAAATTTATAAATATCACCGAAATAACAGCATCATACAATTTTGAATAATACAAATAACTTTGAAATACAGATAAATTGTTATTTAATTTTTAGGCCAAGAAAACATTATAGTTGGTAACATAATAAAAACCATGAGTCCTTTTAAACAATTTAAAAAAAAAACTGAAATTATAAAAAATTATTAAAAATAAAGTTACTGAACACGATAATGTTTTTTAGTATGCACTTCACAGTAATTATTAAATATAAGGGGACTATGGGAAGGGATAAAAAGGTTAGTATGAATTTATATCTAATAATAGTAAGTAAGTAAGTAAGTAAGTAAGTAAGTAAGTAAGTAAGTAAGTAAGTAAGTAAGTAAGTAAGTAAGTAAGTAAGTAAGTAAGTAAGTATTTATTGGTGTCACAAATTACAAAATTTTACACAGGTCAAAAAATAGAAATTAACAAAATACATAGTTTTGTTGTTACAAATTGTATGACAAACTATTAAAAATAGTTATAGTATTACACATTAGACATTAGCTTTATCACAAAATGACAATTAAAATAAGCTATTGATAAAAATAAAAGAAACAGTCAGTCAATCACTTAAATTTTACAAATGCAAACACGTTAAAATCAATTGAAACAAGATGAGGCTGTATTAGCAAACAATATTTTTTATGTTATCATGAATTTCCTGAGTTGGAAAAAAATCCATTTTCTACAAGAAAGTTTTTAATTGTAGATCTGAATCTGACCGGTGGCAGCGCCTTAACACTTTTAGGTAATAAATTGTATAGCTTTATGCCATAAAATCTGGTGCCAGTTTGTCCTCTGGTGAGTCGTGTAAATTCTGTGCAGATATTTTCTCTATATCTAGTTTGATGTTCATTCACATTTGTGTGAGAATGAAATTTCTTCAGATTATCATGAATATATGTTATACATTGCAGTGCATATATGCTAGATACCGTAGGTATTTTAAGTGTTATGAAAATATTTTTTGTCTCGTCTCGATATCCTACGCCACCAACTATTCTGATTGCCCTTCTCTGTAAACGAAATATTCTATTCGTACCAGCTGAATACCCCCAGACGAGGATAGCATACGATATACGGGAATGAATTAAAGCGAAATAAGCAGTTTTTAAAATATCTGGTGAAACTGAGTTGGATAATTGTCTAAGACAGTAAATATTTTTGGTAATCTGATCTGCCAGATAGTTTATATGACTGTCCCACTTTAGAGAATGATCAATAGAAACTCCCAGAAATTTATAGCTGGCAGGATTGTCTGGTATATTATTTATAACACGTGTACTTGTGACCATTTTTACAGTTTTTGTCTCGTTTAGTGCAAGAGCATTAGGTGTGAACCATTCTTTAGCTTTTGACAGCGTATCATCACACTTTAAGAATAGAGATTCTAAGTTCTCATCAGTCATTAGGAAAGTAGAATCATCGGCATAAAAAATACAAGTGACATTTTCCAGGGCATTTGGTAAATCGTTTATATAAATGAGGAATAACACCGGGCCCAGGATTGAACCCTGTGGTACTCCTGATCTAATATCCAACTGATCCGATATTTTTCCACTTAGTCTTACTGACTGTTTACGATTTTCAATGTAAGATTTAATAAGAGCAATACTTGAATGGTTAAAATTATATTTTGACAGTTTTTCAATTAATAAAGTGTGTGACACACAATCAAATGCCTTGCTTAAGTCACAGAACACAGTAGCAGTGTACTGACCTCTTTCAAAACATCCTAAGGTATGTTCGGTGAACTTTAAGATAGCATCCGTTGTTGACAATTTTTCGCGGAATCCATACTGGAATTTATATAGAATATTATTATTTTCTAAGTACTTCGTTATTTGAATTTTCATTGCCCTTTCAAAAATTTTTGAAATAATTGGGAGTATTGAAATGGGTCTATAGTTACTTACGTCATCTGGGTCACCTTTTTTAAAAATTGGACCAACAGAGGCTATCTTCAATTCATCTGGAAATGTACCTGTCCTAAAACATTCATTTATCAGTTTGGTAAGTGGTATTAATATATGGTTTTTAATAGCTTTTAATAAGGTAGTGTTTAGGCCATAAACATCTTTACTATCCGTATTTTTTAATGAATTTATGATATCTCTGACTTCATTATATGTGATCTCACGAAATGTAAAAGGTTCTCTGGTATGAGTTTGTTCTACGTAAGACAAAGGGTCGATGTCTAACTTAGGAAGTTTACTGACGACTTCTTCACCAACATTGACAAAAAAGTTGTTAAAATTATTTGGATCAATACAGGGAGTTTTCCTATGTTCATTTTTATTTCTATGTGAGTTAATTATGTTCCATGCAGTTTTTGCAGGGTTACTGGAATTTTTCACATTGTTGTCATTAGACTTTATTTTTTCAAGTTTAAGTGCTTTTCTGTAATTACCTCTATATTCATTTCTTATCCTATTATTATTTGGAGTGTTATGCATTTTACAAACATTATTTAGGAAGTGTAAATGTTCACGCATTTGACGTAGATTTTCTGTATACCAAGAAACATTAGACGAATTATTTTTGACATAGATCTCTTTTTCTGGGAAAGAAATATAGTAAGCCTGCAATAAAATATTTAAAAACACCTGAAATTTTTCGGTAGTATCAAGGTTAGGGTCATCAATAAACTCCCATTGACAGTTAGATATTTTTATAAAAAAATTTTGTTTACCATCAGCTGTGATGGGTCTAATTATTTTTTGATAATATTTATTTTTATGCTCATATATAGGTATCTCAAGAACCTGACTATTATGATCCGATAACAGTGGCTCGATGTTGTAAGCATTAAAATCTTCTAATGAAAAGTTTATAAAGATGTTATCGATGCAGTTTGACAACCTGGTATTTTGATAAATCGTCTGTACATAACCAAATGTTTTGAGTAAATCAGTTAATATGATTGTAGCAGGATTATTAGATGTATTAAAATGGACATTGAAATCCCCACAAATTATTACCTTATGTTTTTTATCTGTACTGTTTAGTATGTTTTCTAGTATTTCAACAAACTTATTGAAATTTCCATTAGGAGAACGATAAATACTGATTATAACAATATTCATATTTTTAATTGTCACAGCAGCTACCTCACAGTGTTTCTCCTCAGAGAGGTCATTTAAATGCTTTAAAATTTGACAATCTAAAGTGTTTTTAACAAATATTAAGGCACCGCTATGGCCAGATTCATCTCTACAAAAAATACTTTTTAAACAATAATTTTTTACTCTTATAAAATCAATTTCGTTTTTCATTAGCCAATGTTCGCTGACACACAGAATGTCTGTTGAGATTTCGTTAAAGAATACTTCCAACTCGTTTATTTTGTTTCTAATACTCTGGATGTTAATATGTACAAGTCTTAGTACGTTCCTTGCTACCTGTTTTTCTTGTACATCAATATTTATATATTCTGGATTATTTATGTTTTGTTCATGTGTATCTCTGTAGCTGGAAAATTTTGTTCCTGCTCCCTGCTCTCTCTTTTTCTTGGAGTAAATTTGTCCACTATTATGCCTTCGGGCCAGAAACCCAACGATCTAGCCTGACGTTCCATTTGTAATGGAACTCCTAATTTGAAGGAAATTAATCTAGGATTTTGCCTTTTTGTTATTAGCTGGCACACGTATTTATCCACATATTTCTGGTCTAAACAGTTCATTATATCTTGAGCTGTTGTGTCAGGGCTGAAGCCAGATAGGTATATCCAGCTTAGTCTCGTAATAACCTTTAAATTTGCCATTGGATTTCCAGCAGTAGATGCACCCGTGGCAATTTTATTTTGCAATTTATTTGATTTATACTTTTTTTTTCAATAGTTCTCCAGGATGCATATTCGGCTGTGGTTACGTTGGAGCTGTCATTTTCATTTTGCTTATCAATCTTATCATTTTGTATAGCTTCGGTGTTATTGTCTTTTACTAATGTTGCCAACTTAGTGTTGTTCTGGTCAAGTGTCAATTTTGAGGAAGAGGAAGAAGATAAATTGTCAGTTTGGTTTCTCTGACCCCGATTTATTGATAGCTTCTCTTTATTTTGGCCCACAGGTGTAGGAGATACTGTTTCTTGTTGGATTTTTTTTCGCATTTTTTGTTATCATTTATACTAACACATTCCACATTTTTTGCTTCTAAAACTGCAATTTTCTGTTTTAACAATATGCAATTCTCTTGAAGTAATGTATTTTTACCTTCCAGTTCTTGAATTATTCTCTTGAGCAGGGCAATTTCCCGTATAAATGAGTTTTCTTTTTCACTATTTTCTTCATATTGTTGAATGGTTAGTTCTTCTTCATGCATACAATTTGCGTTTTTCGCTTGAGCTGCTTGTTTTAAGCATCTTGGATGAAAATATTCACTGCATTTGACACATTTTACTTTCTTTGCTACACTTTTCTTACAATGTTTACATAAGATTTCACTACTTTTATTTTCCAGATCTGAACACAGGTTTGACCGCCATCTTGAATCTTCTGGGGAATACAACGATCAACTATTAATTTCCAAAATACTATCTTGAGTTAGATTCTATACAGCGCGGCGATGTAACTATATATCTACTATGGCGTTTAAAACCTATCTATCTATCTGGTCTACAAAAACCAACCAACTACTATGTTTTACATCGAAAAAAGATGGAGCAATTTAAAGACTTAAATCCTGTATCTAGGGACACCTATTGATAGGAAGATTAATTAAATTTAATTTTGATTTGAAATTACTTAAATTACTATTTTAGTATTCAATATCAACCCCTGAAAGAATATTTCAGAAACCGGGTAGTAAAAGAACCACAAAAGTATACATTTTCCCTAGACTATATAAGGCTTAAATAATTTATTCACTATACTAATTACTACTACTAAACTAAAACTAAAGTATTTAACTATTTTATTGTTGAATAATTACTGGGTAGGCAATGGACACAATTTGACTACAGGGCGTTTAAAAAATCCATTTTTAGTTTTACAGCATCCCGCCCAGGAAACAATTCTACAATACGACCTAAAGGCCACTGTAGAGGTGAGGTATTAGGCTGTTGTACCAAAACAATAGTACTTATTAATTTTAATTGGATTAGAAGGAGTATTCCAGCGTTCGCGTGCCTGCAACGTGTGCAAATATTCTAAATGCCATCGCTTCCAGTAATCCTGAATCATACGATCTATCATTTGATACCGATCTAAACGATTTAATTTTTCATTAGTAAGATCAGGAGCTGGCAATCTATTAAGCGGAGTAAGCGTTAAAAAATGCGCCGGTGTGAGTGCTAGAGGTTCAGCGGGATCAGAACTTAAGACACACAACGGACGTGAATTAAGTAAAGCTTCGATTTGTATTAATGTGTTCATTTCTTCATATGACAACAACTGATTACCTACTACTTTGTATAAATGTGTTTTAACCGATTTTACATTACTTTCCCATAAAGATCCAAAATGTGGTACAGCAGGCGGATTGAATTTCCATTCAATTCCTCTATTAGCTAATTCAGTGGAGATAGTTTCTACAAATTCTTTCGACTCAACTAAACCATAAATTTCATCTAGAACATTTTTAGCACCAATGAAATTTGATCCGGAATCAGAATACATTACCGAACGTGCTAGGAAGCATTTGAAGGCTTATAAAAAATTAGTAGTTGACAGATCAGAGACGAGTTCTAAATGTATTGCTTTAGTGTTAAGACAGACGAACAGACAAATATATGCCTTTTGAGAGCGTGGTTAAGTACAATATAAAGCGGGCCAGCGAAATCTACTCCGGTGTGCAAAAAAACTTTAGCTTGTTGAACCCGACAAGGCGGAAGATTTCCCATCAATGGAAATTGTGGTTGAGGTCGGGCCTTAAAACAAATATTACATTTATGTATTCGATTTCGCACTACTCCATGCGCTGCTAAAATCCAAAATCGTTGTCTTAATAGTGACAAAACTAAATTAGGACCTGTATGAAGGTTGTGGTAATGATAACGATCTATCAATAAATCTACTAAATTATCCTTTTTAGGAAGTAAAATCGGGTGTTGGCTATCAAAACCTAAACTTGAATTTACTAAGCCTACTCTAAGAATACCATCTTTTAAAAATGGCCTAAGTTTACGTAAAGATGAACATAATATTTCTTTATTTTTTATCAAAGAAATTTCTCGAGAAAAATGAATATTTTGAACAATTTTTATCAAGGCATACTCGGCAGTCTCTAGATCTGCGGCAGATATATATTTTCGACGTGGTAATTTTTTAATAATAATAATAATAAAAGATCTTTATTGGTCATACAAGTAAACAATACAAATATAACCAAAAGGCCATCAACCGAGGTCCTTCAGCCTGTTCATTACATCATTTAATATTTATTGCTAAAATTATATATAGTGAAAAGTAATTCATAATATACAATAAAAAAAAAAAAAGAATGTTTAATAATATAATTTAAAGTATAAGATATATGATGATTAAAGGAAAAAATACAAATAGGAGGATATCAAAAGGACGAGTTTAATTAGCTGCTTGTAAGGAAATCAAAATTTCTTGAATAGTTCTCTCGGGAAAACAACATCTTGGCCTCTGAACTGTTCGAGTTCTCAGGAGAGGATTTATAATCTCTAAATTTTGAGGACTTCGTGCGAATCTCTGGGAGAGCATATTTAATCTCTCCTGGATAGGAATGACTTTCAACTTGGTATAGAGATAATTGTTAGAAGGCTTGTGGAGTGGATTCCTCGGATGGCGCATCTTCGTAATTAGTCTCAAAGCGGAGGTTCAGCAACTTGGATGTTTTTTGTGGTTGATTTACGGCAGTTCAGGTATAAAGTATGTCCATAATCTAAAAGAGGTCGGCAAATGGATTTGTATATTTTAGCAGCAGATTGTATTGAAATTCCCTCATTTTTATATGTCAGAGAGCGGAAATATTTTGCTCGTGTTGTAATTCTTCGTTTGAGCAACTTAGTATGTTGTCTGATTGACGGTGAATCTATGGACAGTCTATGGTTAAAAATTAGAAAACGGGCTTTAGCGGGATTTAATTGTAGTCTCCATTTTTCGAACCACTTCTCGATGTCATTAATCATAGTTTGTAAATTACCAACGGTTTTGCTCAGAGTTTTGTCATGAGAAATTAGAGTGGTATCATCAGCATATTGCAGAAGGTAAGTCTTTGGATCAATTTCAGATGAAAAAATATCATAGCAGTATAGATTATATAGAATTGGTGATAATGCAGAACCTTGAGGTAATCCCTGTTTAGCAAAAAACCATCCGACATAGCTTTGTTTATTTTCACGTATAGTTTTCTCTCTTCTAAAAAGCTTTTTATAATATAAATCAGATAGTTGGGGGATTTCTAATTTGTTCAATTTGTAAAGTAAACCCAAATGCCATACACTATCAAATGCTTTTTTAATGTCTAAGAAAACAGCGGCTGATTTCAGGTTGTCTAATTTAGCTGACTGGACATTGGACATGAGAATTGTAAAAGGGTGTAGTGTCAAACATTTTTCTTTGAATCCAAATTGATATACTGGGATTTTATCATTTAGGCAATTTTGAATTCTACCTTTAATTATTTTCTCAAATAGTTTTCCAAGAACCGGTAATAAAGTAATTGGTCTATAATTATCCGTTATTGTGTGATCAGTGTTGGGCTTAGGGATAACGATTATTTGTCCTTTTTTCCATTTGGCTGGAAAATAGTGATGGTTTAAGCAGAATTCATAAATCTTTATTATATAAAGATGGATATCGTAGTTTAATTTTTTTATTAACGACCAGGGAACATTGTCGATGCCAGGTGCCGAATTTTTTTGTTTATCAAGAATTTGGAAGTACTCCTCTTCGTTAATTTCTATACCCTCATTTATGTCAATATGATCAAAAAACTGATTATGCCATTCCATAACAGAATTAAACGTTTCATTGTCGAAGTTGGGGTTATTATTATGAATATAAAGTTGTGTTAGGTTTTCAGCGAATATTGGAGATTTTTCATCATCGGAGCAATATTGTAATCCATTTTCTTCTATTGTTGGTACGTGAAATTTCTGTTTGTATTTGGCTACTTTGTTGACTTGTGAAAAAAAGTTACGTCCTTTTGATTTATTTATCTCCTCACATGCTTCCAACCATTTTGTGGACTTAAATCATATTATGAATATTTTTGTTAAGATCGTTGACTTTTCCTTTGAGATCATGGTCTTGATTATGCTTGTAATCTCTGTAAATTTTTCTTTTCTGTTTGATCAATCTTATTATGAACGGTGGTAATTGATGTGCAAAATATTTGTAAGTAGAAGTTGGGGTTTCATTTCGAATTGAACGTTTTAGCCTCTCATTAAATGTCTTTATTGTATCTGGAGTGATGAATCTATTTTCCTCGATATATCTAAGCATTTCAGCATTTACTTTATCCATATCACATTTATTATATAAGTATACAGTATTCACTTCTTGATCTGAAGAGTCTGCTGGCAAATTTAAGTTAAAATTAATTTTAATCGACAAGTGATCGGAACCAACATCTGGGATAACTTCAATTTTCTGGAAGTTGTTTGAAATATTTTTTGTGTAGAGAAGGGCATCAGGTGTTGAGTCAACATTGTTTGGCATAAGAAACGTTGGAGAAATGTTTGCCTTTTGAAATGTTGTGTTGTTGAGGAAAGTATTTAATTGTCTATTTTTGGCTGCGTTGAAATTAAAATCACCGATGATAATAGCGTATTTGAATCTTGAGGCCATGATAAAAAGGTTTTCTTCTATGTTTGAAGTGGGATGAATATAAACCAGGAAAATATGTAAAAGATCATTTTGAAATGGTATGGTGAAATGTGACACTTCATTTAACGGATTATTGACCCCTGGTGCATTGGCTTTACCCATCTTCAACGATGGGTGGACTTGAATGAGACTACCACCCCGTACATTGTTATTTACAATATTACCATTCCTTTGGATAATATTCCAATTTCGGTATTTTGTGTTTGACTCCTCTTTCGTTTTACTTTCTACGAATAACGTACAATTTATATTTAGATCTTCAATAATGTTGTTTATTAAGTATTTCTTAGGCATATAACTATTGACATTTGTGTAAAGAATATTAAGCATTGGAGTGAACTTGAACATCCTGTCTTCCATGTAGTGGTTCTGTAGGTGAATTGAAGTCGTTGAGCAGCATATCAAACATCAAGATATAAATCTTATTGCCAACGAACGTAACTGAAGTTTCAATTTGGTATTCTTGGATGAATTTTTTCCTTAATTTATCCAGTAATTCTACTCTGTTTGTGACCTTTGGTTTATTAAGTTTATTCACATAAGTGTTAATGATCATATCGTGAATTGTTACTGGAGAATGAATTCTGGAATTTGCCTTTGTTTCAACATTGATTTCATGTGTTTTTTTGTTAAGTGATTTAACTGGAATATTGGGTATCCCTTCAATTGGTTTCCTAGGACGATTTGGGCATTTAAACGACCAAGCCTGATGGTCCTCAGAACCACAAGCATTACATTTTGGAGGCAGAGAACTTTTACATTTAATGGTAGAATGATTTTCTCCACACTTTGAACATTTAGGAGGGGCATTGCATTCTTCGGTTCTATGTGTGAATTCTAAACATTTACTGCATGGAAGGGGAGCTGGAGAAGGTGGCAAACTCGGATAAACCGCGTAATGTCGGTTTTTACAGAATAATCCTTCCTGCAATAATTTTTCATATTCTCTTAAATGATTTGTAATAATCCGTAACATGTGGGTGGGTTTGTTATTTGATTTTGCAACTATCCTTTTGCAGTATCTGTGTGGCACTTCACAGTTCGTTAAAAATTCACTGATCTGGTTGTGGCAATAATGCATGAATAAGATTCACTAGGCTTTGTAGCTTCTTGTGTGTGACTGGTTTTATAAGGTGAAGTTTCTGTATATGCGCTAATTTTTTTGTGATTCTGCAAAATTTTCAAAATGTTAGACAAAATTACTTTAGCGGTATTACTTTTTAAAAGAAAGCCTTTTTTTGTTTTTAATATGACGTCTGTATTAAATGGACGTACTGATTCCCAAAGATCCGCCATTTCTACTCTACTGCTAATATTAGCTGTATTTATATAATAAAAATTTGTGAATTGTTTATTAGTAATTTCTTTCATGACTGATGAATAATTTCTATGTTTTCTTGTAACTGTTGTCCACCCTGTATCTTCATTTTCAGTTTGATGGTTTTGTTGATTAGAAGTGCTTGGAAATTCATTATTTTGTGGCAGTTTTTGTATATTGCCATCAGTTTTAGTTCCTTTATCAGTATGGCATTTTTTTGTATATCCAATAATTTCATATATCTGTTCATCATTTAATTGTCTGATACTCCTTAATAATTCATCCTCATCAAATTTCCTCTTTTTCTTATTTATATCGTTGGTAGTCACATCCATAGGTTCACTATCTTGTCCATCACTTGAACCAGGCATTATTCAACTAAAAAAATAACTTTAACACTGGAAAAAACACTTGTTTGCTTTTAGAGTTCAATAAGTCCGTCTGGTCTTCTTGAAGCTCACTACAAGACTGGTAATTTTTTAATAAAACGTAAAACGTAAACTGTGTAACGAAGTAATTTCAACCAAGATGAACAACGTTCTATTAAAGAACTCAAAGGATGAACAAAATCATTAGTGACCACCAATGTTACCAATTTTTGTTCCAGTGGAGTACAATCCTCCTCGTTAAAAGACTGAATGGGCCAATAAGACTCATCGGACCTCAACCAGCTAGGTCCAGTAGTCCATTCATTAGTGGCCATAAAACGTGAGGCTGTTAACTCTCTCTCTAGAGACAATCCGAAATATTATCTTTTCCATTTATGTGAAACCAATTTTTTGAAGGCACTAATTCTTGTATCTTTGATACACGATTTGCCACAAATTTTTTTCCATCTATGCGGAGATGAATTTATCCAAGTAAGAACTACTGTTGAATCAGAGAAAGCAATAATTCTATCTGTTTCTAAACACGATTTAAATGTTTCTACTACGAAATTTATAAATTTGGACAACAAATGTGCGGCACAAAGTTCAAGTCTAGGTATTGAACTTTCTAATTTAAAAATACCATGATGTGGTATGTAATATGAAGGAGAAATAAAATTCTCAGATATTTTCGACATATGCCCCTGTACTATATAATCAGTTATAACTTCCGAATATTGATTTTTATATTCGTCAAAAAGTTTAAATTTTTTCTCTAACGACATAAATCTTCTAAATGCAACCGAATATGAGTCGCCTAGATTAGATGAACTACTTTTAAAAGGCAATGCTACACTATACCGACCAGAAGGGTCGCGTTTATAAGTAGATTTAAAAATATTTTCACATTCTAAATCGTCTGGATTTTGAAAAGTTTGAAGTGGGATTTCCTCAATTTCCCAAAATTTACTAACTAATTTTTCAAGTGGAGGATCTATAATTGTACAAAAATTTCGTTGAATTTCACTGTTTGAAATAACAGGTACTATGCCCATTAAAACAAACCCTAAACTAGTTTCAATAGCTACAGGCAAATTCGGAGGTCTGACTATACGCGTTTGTCCTAGTAAATGTGGGAATAAATCCGCACAATCTCCCTGGGGATATGAAAGGTACTGTCAGCTAACGGAATATTATTAATATAATTAAGTGAATTAGTTTCAACTACAGAAAATATTAACCTTTCGGCTATACTATCTACTACTAACGTATCTAGTGGATATCGTTTGTTTGGGTCAAAACAAGAAGTAATAATTATATTAATACGACCCCTAGTTAAACACGATGCTACGCCAATGCCTCGCACCGTCGAATGCATTTTCAAAATAGGTAAGCTCAAACGCCGGCAACATTTAACCGTGATAAAATGCGATTGACTAGCAGAATCTAACAAAAATCTAGCTTTATGTATTTCACCATTTTGATCTAAAATATTAACAATAGCAGTGGATAACAACACAGTTTTATTAAAATTAAATGTTGGTTTAATAGCAGTAGAACAAATGCTCATCAATGATGTAGAATTTAAATTAGAATTATCAAAATATTTATTAGATATCGATGTCGCGGCCGCCTGATTATGAGAATTAAGATTTGCGGTGACCCCACTACACAATGGCATATCTATACTATCAACTACAGTTTCGCACGTAGGCTGCGCATCGGAGTAATTATCGCGAGTCGATTTACCAAAATGTGACAGAGAATGATGTCTAAGTTGACAGAATTTACAATTAATTTTACTTTTACATCCTAAAATTTTATGAAAACCTAAACAATTTAAACACAAATTTCTATTTTTCACTATTTTATAAAGTTCGTTAGGAGAAAGATCTAGAAATTTAGAACAACTAGAAATTAAATGTGTATTAGCGTTACACATCGGGCATTTTGTTTGATTGTAATTATGGTTAGTAACAAAACTATGCGTAGTTTTAGGTTTACTACTATTACTTACATTACTACTCCTATTGTTTGAGACGGGCTTACTAAAAGAACAAGTGCTGAATGAATTTTTGTTCGTTCTTTAACAAAATCAACAATTTTCTGATAAGAGGGTATGGCTGAATCTCTATGGCAATTTTCAAATAAACGATTAGTTTCCGGATCAAGTTTTTTCAAAGCTAAATATGACAAAGTGAAATCAAATAAATCAGTAATTTCTAATTTTTTTAAGAGCTCTTGTGGCACTATCAAATTGTTCTAAAAAGTTATTTAAACTATTAGCAGCGGCTACTTGGGCTGGTTTCAGTTCAAATATTTGATCTAAATAAGTGTTTGCTAATAAACGTTTATCCTGAAATTTGTCTACTAAGGCCTGCCAGATAATATTATAATTATCACCTACAGGTGGAACTCCAGAACAGACAGTTAAAGCTTTGCCAATTAAATAATGTACCCTATCTAGGTCATTTAAATCTTTATTGTCATGGATAATTCATAAAATGTTGGCCAGTCCTTAGGATTTTCTGAAAACTCCGGCAATTCTAGTTTTGGTAACTTAGATATATTTTTAGGTGTGCTAGAACGTTCACTGTTACTGACGCCATCTTTTATTTCTGGTTTTTTAAGAGCCTTTTCTGCTATAGATAGAATATTACAATATAATTCATCAAATGTGTCCAACACCTGGTAATTCGGTGTGTAATCGTCATCTATCTCGTAACTAAGTGTATTTATGTCATCTATAATTTTCGAAAATGACACTTTGGTGTCCTCTAAAGATTTAAATCTAATCCGGCAATTATTCAAATTTGCCTTATCATCAATATTTCGACCTAAATCATATAATGTTTGTACCCTAGTAAAATATTGTTCTTTTTTCGACACAAGCATATTAAGCTGATTTTCCTTTTTTGTTTGTGCCATTTTCAACTACCACCAGTATTTATTACCTAATACTAAATCAACTAGAAACTACTTATTACCAATAATTTGTATAAACTAAATTAGTGATTACAACTAAATAATTAACGAGAATAATTGCTAAGAGAAAAAAACTAGATGTAAGAAAAACTACTATAAAATAATAAACTATAAAAAACTATAATCTAGAGGATATTTGCTACTAAAATACTTCAATATGTAGGATTAAAATATTTTAAACTGAATAAATCTAACTGAAATCTAACTATAATAACGATCAGGCTCGAACGGAACCAAAAAAAATGTTTGTTATTTTCTACTATAAAACTGTAAATTTGGACTGTAATCTCTATTAGTGGTAAATTGGAAATTAACTTACCCAAAATCCTATGCAGTGATGCACTTCACAATAATTATTAGATATAAGGGGACTATGGGAAGGGATAAAAAGGGTAGTATGAATTTATATCTAATAATACAACGATCAACTATTAATTTCCAAAATACTATCTCGAGTTAGATTCTATACAGCGCGGCGATGTAACTATATATCTACTATGGCGTTTAAAACCTATCTATCTATCTGGTCTACAAAAACCAACCAACTACTATGTTTTGCATCGAAAAAAGATGGAGCAATTTAAACACTTAAATCCTGTGTTTAGGGACACCTATTGATAGGAAGATTAATTAAATTTAATTTTGATTTGAAATTACTTAAATTACTATTTTAATATTCAATATCAACCACACAATTTTTAAGAGATTTTCCAATTGGTCCAGTGAAACTTTTAGGGCCAGTTGTTGTGCCATCAAGATATTGATGAAATATGTCCTACGTATTCAGAACCAGGTAACATACGCTTACATGTGTTGACAGTCGAGCGCAGGAAGAAGAATTCCGTGAAATATGCCCAAAGTGGAGGGAGAAATATTGGCGATAACAACGTTGAGAACCAGAATAACTAGTATACTTTAATTATTGAACTTTTTACTTTAAATTAGGACACGGTTAGTATTAAATATGGGTTCAAGGTTCACTGCTAGTGTTTGTCATATCACAGAACATACGTTTAAGTAAAATTACAATTTACAATTTCTCTCACTATATCTTCATTTGAGAAGAATGCATTTTTTAACAGAAAACCTTTTATTGTGGATCTAAATTTTTGTTTAGGTAAAACTCTAATACGGTCATCTAATAAGTTGTATAATTTAATACCATGGTAATTAACACCAGTCTGCCCTCTAGTTAGCCTTGTGTACTCAGTTCTTATGTTATCTCTACGACGTGTTTCATAGTGATGAAAGTCAGCATGGGTGTTAAAAGTAGGTAAGTTATCATGGACATGTGTAATACATTGTAACGCGTAAATGCTAGGTAAGGTGAGGTGATTTTAAGTGAAATAAAGAGTTGTTTGGTGTCATCCCGGTATCCCAAACCACCCACAATCCTGATTGCCCTCCTCTGGAGACCAAAAATTCTATGTCTACCAGAGGAATGCCCCCAGGCGAGAATGGCATAAGATAGTCGAGAGTGACATAATGCATAATACGCAGTTTTTAATACATCCGACGAAACTGTATTTGACAATTGTCTAAGAGCATATATACCTTTAGATAGTTGTTCAGCAAGATAATCAACATGGTCATTCCATCGTAAACATGGATCAATAAGGACACCTAGAAACTTTGTACAAGTGGGGTTATTTGGTACATTTCTCAAATCGCGAGTACTTGAAATAAGTTTTACAGTTTTCTCTTCGTTAAGTGCAAGAGCATTAGGTGTAAACCATTTTTTTGCATTAGATAATACATTGTCACATTTTAACATTAAGTTCTCTAAGTTAGGGTCAGAGATTTGTAAAGTCGAGTCATCTGCATAAAAGATGCAATTGACATTCTCGAAGGCATTTGGCACATCATTAATATAAATCAGGAATAAAACTGAGCCCAAAATTGAACCCTGTGGAACTCCCGAATTTATATGTAACACCTCAGAAGATATTCCATTTAATCTGACTGATTGCATACGATTTTCTAGATAGGATTTGATAAGTTGGATACTTGTCCTGTTAAAGTTGTATTTGTTTAATTTCTGAGGTCACAAAACAAGGAGGCAGAATAATATCCTTTTTCAAAGCAGTCTAAGGTATAATCGGTAAACTTAATGATAGCATCTGTTGTAGATAGATTTTTACGGAAACCAAATTGGAATTTATATAATATTTTATTTTTCTCTAGATATTCAGTGATCTGAATATTCATAATTTTTTCGAAAATTTTTGCAAAAATAGAGAGAAGAGAAATCGGTCTATAATTATTAATGTCCTCTGGATCACCTTTTTTGAAAACTGGGATAACCGACGCGATCTTGAGTAAATCTGGGAATACTCCGGTCCGTAAGCTTTCATTAATTAATTTTGTTAATGGAATTATAATATGGTTTTTTATAGTTTTGATTAGAGCTATATTTAAGCCGTATATATCCTTACTGTTACTATTTTTCAGAGAATTTAAAATGTGTCTTACCTCAATGTACGTGACCTCGCGAAATGCAAAAGGTTCAGGTGTGTCTATCTGTTTAACATATTGTAATGGATCAATATCTAGTAGCGGGAGACCACCAGTAACCCGTCCCGCAACACCGACGAAAAAGTTATTGAAATCTTTCGGTTTAATAGTTAATTCCGATTGCGACATTTTTTGTTTCCTCGAGGAGTTTATTATTTCCCATACAGTTTTTGCCGGGTTTCCAGATTTCTTTATGTAGCTATCATTTGACTGGATTCGTTTATTTTTTAAAGCATTTTTATATGTTAGTTTGAAATCATTTCTAATTTTTTTATTTTACTCAGTATTGTGCCGTTTGCAAACTTCATTTAGAAATTGTAAATGATTTCGCATTTGCCTTAGATCGTCTGTATACCATGCAACTTTCGACGAGTTTATGTTTTCAAAGCGTACTAACCTTTCAGGAAAAGAGATATTGTAGGCCTGTAGAGTAGTATTTAAAAATACTTGAAATTTTTCATTGATGTTGAGAGTATGGTCGGTGATGAACTCCCATGAGCAGCTAGACATAATTCCATGAAATTTATTTTTACCTGTTTCTGTAATAGGTCTAATTAATTTCTCGTGCTCATACAATTTTTTATTAACTTCTATCTGTACCTCCAAAATCTGACTTAGGTGATCCGACAATAGTGGTTCATGGTTAAACGCATTGTAATCGTCTATTGAAAAGTTTGTAAAGATATTATCAATGCAATTTGTTACTCGGGTATTTTCAAAGATTGTTTGTTCTAATCCGAATATTTTTAGTAAATCTGTTAAAGTCAAATTAGCAGAGTCGGATGTATTAAATCTTATGTTAAAGTCACCTTTTTTTTTTTTATATCTATTTTGTTCAATAACTTTCCAGGATATCAAAGAATCTAATAAGACTTCCATTTGGGGACCGATAGATGTTAACAACAATGATATCAAAATTTTCTACCATTATGGCTGATATTTCACAATCTTTTTCGGACGAGAGATTACTTAAATGACATAGAGGTTTATAATTTAAATCGTTTTTGACTAGTATTAAGGTTCCACCATGAATAAATTCAGCTCTACAAAATATACTGGCTAATTGATAGTTACTAATATTTTTAAAGGAATCTAACTCGTTACGGTGTAACCAGTGTTCGTTAACACATATAACGTGAAAAGGTATGATCTCGTTGCAAATAACTGCTTCTAGTTCATTGGTTTTATTTCTAATGCACTGGATATTTATATGCATAAGTCGAAATATACATTTTCCTACTTGATGTTTCTCAGTGGTCTGCTTTCTAGATGTCGCCCTGTTGTCTATAAAAAAGGGAGCCCTTGATTTTTATTTCGTTCTTTTTGAAAGTCGAAGCGTTTGATGCCCACACCCTTAGGCCAAAAGGACATGTCGTAGAGTACATCCTTCCTGTCAAAGGGAGCACTCGCCACATAACATTTATTTTGGTTCACCTCATTAGTTGGGAGTTCCTTTACATCGAAATCCACGTCTTTGAATGGTGGTTTCTTTGAGATATAGCTCTGTATATGTTCTGTATTAACACGCCTTGGTACTCGGTAAAGATAAATCCAGACCTTTTTCTCGATGCCGCAGAACCCATTCTTCTTTTCGTCTTCTGAAATCTCTCCCGTACCTAGTTGTTTTATGGAGTTGACCCTTCGGGGCTTTCGTTTCTTCTGGTGTACCAGTTGGAAACCATCTTGGTCGTTGGATTCATTAACACTTACATTACTGGGATGTCTAGGCCTAAGTTGTCTTGATATTTTTTCCTCCTCAAAAGAAACTTTTGCAGCTGTTTCTTGTCCCTTAATGGTCTTTTCTACGTCAGTTTCTTCGTTTTTATGATTGGAGCTCGGTTCAGCAGATTGTTGTTTTTTTGTGTAAATTTTGGATTGTGGTTGAGAATTATGTAATTTATTGTTTAATATGTTACTACAGGTTGGTTTACCATTGTTTAATTCGGTTTGGGCTTCTTGCAAAAGTTTTTGTGTCTCTGCCAATTTCGAGGTTAAATTTCCGATTTTTTCTAAGAGAAGACAATTATTTTCTTGCAAAATTGCGTTTTTATCTTGAGTTTGCCAGTAAAGGCTTTGCAATAGTTCATTTTCGCGTTTAATTGCGCTAAATTTTAATTTATAGTGATGGTACTGTGAGAATTTTCAGATCAATATAAGATTGTCTACAATCTTCTCTATACCCTAGCTTATTTATAATTCGTACTGCCTTCCTTTGTAATCCAAAAACGCGTTTCATGTTTGGAGCGTGACCCCAAGCATGAATTGCATATGATATTTTTGATTGAATAAGTGCGTGGTAAGTTATTAAGAGTACTTGCTTGGACACTATTAATGACTATATTTCTAATTGCATAGATACAAGGAGTTAACTTATTACATAGTTTATAAATGTGAGAGTTCCATGAGAGCTTAGGGTCAATATGTACCCCAAGAAATTTTACAGACTCTGGATTATTATTTACTCCCATATTACCTAAACTAAAAAACATGATTTCAGTTTTAGTAGCATTTAAGCTTAATCGATTCGCGACAAACCAAGCAGAGACCCTTGATCGTGTCTGTTCCAATTGTAACTGCAGTTCATTGCGATTTTCATTTTTATTAATTGTTGTTGCATCATCCGCGAAGAGAATGAAGTCGGCTCTTGGGTCGGCAAGCACCAAGTCGTTGACGTATATGAGGAATAATACTGGTCCCAGCACCGACCCCTGTGGTACTCCATATTCTAGTGTCCTCATCTGAGAAAGATTATTACCAGTTTCTACTAGTTGCGTGCGACTTATTAGATATGACTGCATTAAGTTCACACTTGCATCAGAAAATTTATAAAAACTAAGTTTTTTTATAAGTATACTAGGACAAACACAGTCAAAAGCCTTGCTTAGATCGCAAAACAAAGCCCCTGCGCAACATCCTGTCTCATATCCAATGTTTATGACTTCCGCTAGTTTGTTGATAGCCATAGTGGTTGAGCGTGCATTACGAAAACCATACTGATTTTTATTAAACAGACTATTTCCTTCAAAAAAAGAACATATTCTGAATTTTAGGGTTTTTTCAAAAACTTTTGCTATGATTGGAATGAGCGAAATTGGTCGGTAGTTATCAAGTAAATTTGTGGGACCTTTTTTGTGTATTGGCACAACCCGGGAAATTTTAAAGGCTTTTGGGAAGATGGAATGTCTTATACATAAGTTAAATAACTTTGTAAGAGGAATAACAATGATATATATACTATACTATATATAAATCCTTTATTTAGCCAAAAAGACTAATACATCATGAATACACAGAAACATCATATAGATATAAAACAATATATATATAAAACAAATCATCAGACAGATAAATTTTATACGTCACACTATAAAATTACACAATGAGCATCTAGAATAACAATAGTAGTACAGCAACCGATATCCCATCAAGATTAAGGCAGTTAATTCAGTTTTTAATTGGGAGGTTTGACAAACTATACAAGCAGCTACTCATCCAACAAATACTTTTTAAGTCTACTTTTGAATATATTTAATGTGGGACTGTTACTAATACTAAGTGGCAGATTATTATATTCACTTAATCCCTTATAGAATAAACTATTTTGGGTGGATTTTTTCCTGTATGTTTGCAAGTGAAAGTATCTTAGTGTTAAGGTTATAATAATCTTTACTATTTTTGTTTTTTAAATAGTAGATATATAGTTACATCGCCGCGCTGTATAGAATCTAACTCAAGATAGTATTTTGGAAATTAATAGTTGATCGTTGTATTATTAGATATAAATTCATACTACTCTTTTTATCCCTTCCCATAGTCCCCTTATACCGTGCGTGTAGCGGAGCGCTAGGCATAGGGAGTAAAATTACAACATCGCGCGTGCCAGCTGGCTGAAATGAAATAACAGAGCTGGGAAGCTCCGCTCGACGAAGGAATTTACGGCAGCTGTGTTGTCATATCTATCGCACTACGTGAATGTACATGCCTAATGGGAAATTACACTCACGGTATTTAATAATTATTGTGAAGTGCATCACTGCATAGGATTTTGGGTAAGTTAATTTCCAATTTACCACTAATTGAGATTACAGTCCAAATTTACAGTTTTATAGTAGAAAATAACAAACATTGTGAACAACTTGCGATTGTAAATTTTCGATCAATTAAATGCACCTTACCTGTCATAACAAAATCTTAAAGAAAATTTGAGTACAGATCAGTTATATTTAATGGAAATTTGTAACGCTATTGATAAAGGACTCTGTGACCCTAGTTTGTCTAAAAGAATTCCAGGACAAATTTTCCATCAAGGTAGCTTACGACAGCTAATCGAATCCTTAGGTTGTACGTCGCATCAGAAGTACCGTCCGAAAATCTAGTGGTCTTAACTACATTTATTTTAAAAGTATACGGCTCCTATGTGGTACAAAATAAAAACACTACCAGTATGTATTTATGGTGCAAAGCATTTACATGACACTATAAAACTATCACGATATTTACAATTTAAAATCGATCGTAGACCCAGTCATTCAACGAAACGGATTCTTCGGACACTCTGAAAATATTTTACTTACCATGCTGGCAGATGAACGACGACATATAAGAGAATTAGCTCTTCACAAAATTTTGAAAATTACAAACACATCATCAAGAGATGCTCCGCTCCGTATTTTCGAAGTACCCGTATTAAATTTTAAGGCCTAAGATTATGTCGAATTAATAGATTGGAAAAATATGACTGAATCCCCCTCTAACAAAACTAATAGATTCGGAAATTCCTAGGCAATTAAAGAGCCAGACCTAGTGGAAAAAGACATTTTAGATAAATTCAGACTATTGCCCTGTCACACTCAGGCATCTGAAAGATGTGTAAAATTGGTGACAGAAGCCTCTTCTGCTGTCTGTGGGCCCTTGAGGAGAGATGGATTTATAATAAATAAATATGAAGCTCACCGTATAATGCCAATTTTTAATACTAAAAAACATTATCGTGTTCAGTAACTTTATTTTTAATAATTTTTTATTTCAGTTTTTTTGAAATTATTTAAAAGGACTCATGGTTTTTATTATGTTACCAACTATAATGTTTTTTTAGCCTAAAAATTAAATAACAATTTATCTGTATTTCAAAGTTATTTGTATTATTCAAAATTGTATGATGCTGTTATTTCGGTGATATTTATAAATTTCACAGTCGGCGTTATAGGGCGGTATTTAGAGATTTAATACAAAAGTTATTTATTATATGTACTTTTAAATTTGTATAACAATAAAACATCGATTTCGATTTCTTCTTTTAGCGGGGCGACGAATGGTCGCTGCACTCAGGCCTTGTGGCCCATGTGCTGCCGCTACGAATTTATTGGAATCCCCCATTTAGGCCGGATTCTAACCCAAAGGCCAAAATCCTTCCTATAGGGGCATTCCTTATTTCCTCCAGCACCGGAAAACCAATGCCGAAGTGTTTGTGCCTCAAGTTCATAAGACTAGGGCAGGAAGTAAGGACGTGGATGGAAGTCTCTTCCTTGTCCCCGCAGAACCTGCAGTCGGGGTTGTCGACCACTCCTATAGTGTGCAGGTGTTCAGTCAAAAGACTAACCACGATTCTGACCTGTTTCCTGCTTAATCGCAGGATCTCTCTGATCTGATCTCTTCGGCAAGGGCCCTGAGATTAGGAGCTTTGCTTGCCGGAGTCCTGGGTGTGAGGCCCAGAAGTCAAAGAACTGGGACCGTGTCCAGCTCTCTACTGACTTCTTGGCACTTGATCTAGAGTAGCCGAGAGCAGGCTCCGGACCCAGTAGAGGTCTCTGAGAGCCCCCTCTGGCCAGACCGTCTGCCCGTTCATTACCCTCAATGTTGCTGTGTCCTGGCACCCAGAGAAGCTTGACCCAGTTGGATGAGCCAAGTTCACAGAGTGCCTGTTTATAGTTTTGAACCAATATTGACTTGGTCCGTACTGATGCAAGGGCCTTGAGGGCCGCTTGACTATCGCTACATATATATATGTGCTTGTTGGAATATCTCCTTCGGATATTCTCCTGTGCGCAGACCAAAATAGCGAAGATCTCGGTCTGGAATACTGTGGCGAATTTGCCCAGGGCATAAGAAAGTCGAACCCCTTCAATAAAATTTAAAAAAAAAATGAAATGTGAAATTTTCAATATCCTTGGGGCAGTATTTAGGGTTATAATATCGAAATATTTTATTATACTTTTAGATTTCTATAGCAATAGAGCATTTATTCTGAACCCCGCCCAATCGAATTTAAAACAATTTAAATGCATTGTTCGTGCTCAAAATACAGAAGAAAAGTGCAAAAGCATATATACATACATGCACCAGCGTGCTCACGTGGGAAAACCAACTACTAAAGGAAAATTTAAATAAAAGACCCAGTTGGATTGGAAAATTTTCACTTTACGTTTTTCGACTCTTGTGTTCTTTTTCTAAAATACATACATTGCGAATAAAATGAGAAAAAGTGCCAAAGTATATACATATGTACGTTTCGGCATGCTCTTACTAGAAAATAAAGAGGAAATCCTAAAAGACCCACGTCGATCGCAAATTTTCCGCTCTACAATTTTTGTCTCTTGAATATTTTCTCTAAAATGCATAGTTTTAGAGTAAAATGTGAAAAAGGCGAAAAAACGCGAAAAATGATACATATACATGTGTCCACTTTTAGTACGTCGGATGGCTGGCTCTATCGTTCACTAACCCAATACCGAGGTATAACCAAATAAAACCTATTTCATTTTATTCAGCAGGTTTTTTTACATAGGAAATCACTTTTGACGACACTCTCCATTGGTCGAGACTGAAGTTACAAGAAAAAAACAAAAAAAAAATGAAAATAATAAAATTCAAATTCAACCACGAATAACTTTCAAACGAAAAAAGATAAAATTATATATTTTTTTTAGTTTTATAGTACAAACGATTCTCTTTAATTTGATGTATAATTTATTACAAAAATAATAACTTTAACATTAAAAAATTGACGTTGATTTAGGTGGTACAGAAATTGTCAATTTTTTTGAAAGGTCCAACTCATTGTAATTCGCTTATGTATTGAGCTATTCGAATGTTTTATTCACCAAAAACTGCCAAATTTCATAGACTTCATTTTGTCTCAATTAATGCTGGGTCTAGCTCTGTAAATAAAAGCGGTACAGCCTTTTAAACACAACGAAGCGCGCTACGGCGACGGAGTCGCGAGGCTTCCCCACTCGTTCCCGGTACATCCCGCGTTCACCATAAATCGCGCAAGGCTACAATCAGCGGCCGTAACAAAAGCTTTAGAATTATCTTCCTTTATTGTAAGATGATAAAATTAACAAATCAAATTGAATAATATGATATTAGTTGTAATAATCTGCTATATATGGTGTCGTACTACGCGGGTGGTGCATTAATAAAGTGAAAATAATAGGTAGGTATCAGACAGATATAACTGATTTTCAGATATATCATTGTAAAAACCGCTGCCCAAGGAATCACTACTTCCATATCCGGATTTTCTATCCAAGTCACACAACGAAAAAATTTTGTATCTGGAAATAATCGTTTATGGACCTTTAATAATATAATATTTGAAATCCTCTACCCCAAAAACCCATAAAACGATACCCCACATCGGTAGTGGGGTGGGGGTGGTGACAGGGGGTGGGAGTGGGGGGTGGTTTATAAAGTAAAAAAATATTTTGAGGTTTCTGGTTCTTGTACACACACTAAATCACATTTTTTTTCATCCCCTTTAATAATGGGGGTGGCTAATGCCAAAAATTTTTTTTGAGACCTTAGCTTCTCTTGTCTATACTAAATATCAATTTTATGAACTTTTATCTGCTTGATTTACCTATTTACTCCAAATTTACCCAATTTACCTTTACCCCCCAACCTTTCGACGGAACAAGAAAAAAATATAATCTAGTTCTAAATCTTGTTAAAGTACATATGTGTACCAAATTTCAAGTCAATATCTCAAACGGTTCCAGAGTAAACGTGCGCACAAAAAAAGTTACAGACCGACAGACAGACAGAAATTTTTTTTCGCTCAAACTTGAAATTTCGACGTTTCATGACATTCTAAGCCTATTTGAACAATAAAATTTTTAAAAATTTTTTTGTTGTTACTATACTTCCACTGGATGTGGAAGTAAAATCATGCCAGCTAGTAAAGTTTTTAATTTGCTTCGTATATTTTAATATTTTCCATAAAATGTCAGAGGTAACCACATAATCAAAACAATTATTTGCCATGCTTTCACAACTCGTAGAGGCTCTGAACGATTAGTTGGATTTTTGAACATAACTATATTTTTGTTTTCATGTAAACTGGAAGGGTTAAAATCGGTTAAAATTGGATAGACGATCTAAATATGCTTGTGTAAATAGGATGTTCTTTTTTTTAAATAATACTATTCCTAGTGGGATTTTTACCATCTAGCCTGTCTTCGTTTTGATCAAAATTATCGCTGCGATAAATGTAATTGTTTTCTTCAGAACTTACTGGAGGAACTCCAGGTGGTATAAAAATGTCGTCACCAGTTTTTACTAATACATGACTAGCTAAAGACGTTAAAAATGTACGTATTTCATCGTAGGAATAACCATAGCCAAAAGAATAAAGCATATTATCATTAAGTTCTTTTTCTTCTGACGGCACGAAACACATAGTGATATGTAAAGGATTAAAAAAATGGCCTAAGCTGATTGTTTTTTTTTTCCATAAGTATTAATATACATTCCATTACTACAGAAATAACGTTTAAATCGAATTTGTCTGTCCTGACATATTTAGTATCCACGACATAAATGTTTATAACAAATCTGAAACTTTACCTTTATGTTCATTCAGATTAGTGGTCGTGTTTTTTTTATAGTTTTAAAACATCCAGCTATAGCTTCTCTTAATATACCGGCAGCTTTATCAGGAATTGTCAATTCATTCTCATGAACCAAGTTTTCTTCGCCTGATTCACTTGTGACTGACAACAAAAATCCTTTTAGCTTTATTATCACTTGAATGAACTGTTGTTGTATTTTCTTTGTGTTCACAAAACAATTTCTTTGCTTAAATGCTTTTCTAATCTCTTTCTTATATTTCCACTGCTATAATAATTTAATTTTTCTTCCGTCATTTCTTCAAATATATCATTAAGGCGTGTTTTTAGAAATATTAGAGTTAAGAATTCTTTTTTGCAAAGCAGCAAGATAAACCTTAAATAAAATATTTAAAGCTACTTTAAATTCATTTTTTTCTTTCAGTTGTTTAGTTTGTACACATTTAATTTTTTTTTGCTAATATTTTTTGCATAATAAATTTTATGATAATTTCCATTAGCCCAAATAAATCTGAATAAATGTGTAACCTGCCTTGTATTTCTGTATCACAATGCGACACTGCAGCTTTAATATATATTTTTTTCTAGTTTCCGCACCCGTTCCTGTACAAACTGGTACTTAAAGATGTTCTTAATTTATTCTTAATTTTTCTGGATTTTCCACAAATCAGACAATGCCATTTTATTGATTTTTTTTCTTTATTATAACTACATGAAGGCTCACTTGCATTTTTTTATCGCGTTACTAATATCAGAGACAATACGTATTATCTTTGCTAATGTTATTTATTACAAAAAGATGTCAGACAAAAATAATGAAATCGGTATCGAAGGGTGTGCAAATAAGTGCCACCACTTTGTTTTATAAAAATTTTAATGAAATTGCATATTTTCTTTCATTTGCACAATTAATAATAGACCTGATGCCAGTAACAGTTGGTTTCTTACCATTAGATTTTCACTGCTTTCAGCAGTTTCGTAAAACAAACATGTAGTTTTGCTCCATTGATAAAAATGAATCTACAATATACATAAACTGTAATAGCCTACATGTAAGTAAAGTATATACTTATATACTTATTAATATTTATCCAGACAATAATGAGGCCAGCAGCCGATACGTTTCTTGATGGGCCGAGAAAGTAGCGGGGGCGGGAAAGGAAGCCTCACGTCTTCGTCGCCGTACTGTGCTTCGTTGTGTTTCAAGGGCTGTAGCGCTTTTAGTTAAGAAATTAGATCCAGCATTAATCGAGACAAAATGAAGCCTATTAAATTTGTCAGTTTTTGGTGAAAGAAAAAATTGAATACCTCGTTATATAAGCGAATTATGGCGAGTTAAGAATTAGAAAAATGTTGCTGATTTGTGTATCTTTTTGAATTTTGCTAGTTTTTTTATGTTAATTTTTTAATTATTGCAATAAATTATACTTCAAATTAAAGAGCAATGTTTATTTGTCAAAACCAAAAAAAAAATTGTATTTTTATCTGTTTTAGTTCTAAAGTTATATTTGATTAAATCTTAAATTTCTAAATTTCTTTTTTTTTTTAGTTTTTTTCTTATATCTTCGGTCTCGACCAATGGAGAGTGTCGTCAATTTTGATTTCCTATGTAAAATAACATGCTTTAATAAGTAGTGAAGGTCCCATCTGGTTATACTTCAGTATTGGGTAGGTCAAGAAAGAGAAGGCTTTTCGCGCTCTGCCCGACGGGCTATTTAGGACTAGCCACCCCCGTAAAATTTTTACTTATGAACCGATTTTAATGTTTTTTTTTTTAATATGTAGATCTCGCAAAAAGACATTAGAAACATGTTTCGTTAATTTCGGAACTCAAAACCACGGCCAACTACGACTATTGTTTAAGTGCGCAATGTTGAGAAGTACTGTTAGGGATTTTTTTTTCTCAAAATATTGGAACTGATTCTTATTCAGGACCACCTATACACCTATTGTACCAATTTTTGTCGTGATAGTAATACAGGGTGGCCAAAAACATTTAAAATAACTTTTTAAAATAACGAAATTTAAATTAAAAAAACATTACTTTTGTATTATTTAAATTATTTATTGATAAAATTATAAGATTGACATTATGCATATCATTTTTTCTGTAATTTAAAGATCTAATTAAATAACAAGTTGTCCCATAGGAGTTCCATTAAAAAAAAAAAAAAAAAATTTCGTTGAAAAACCCAATTCGTTGAACTTAATGAAGAATAAATCGTATTTAATGTTAGTATCTGAGGAGGTAATATTTTAAAGGTACTTTTGCAGACTGATTTTTAACAATTTTGGCAAAATCTCTGCTTTCTATGAATAACACTAAAAATTAAATAAACAATATTTTTTGAAAATCAGTATAATATTTGAGGATCGGATCATATGTACTTTATTTTCAAAGCCGGCCATTTTGTTTCTTTACATCATATAATTGGAAATTTCATCCCATATCACTACACCAAATTTGAAAAAAATTAATTCGCCATCCGGTATAATATTTCATTTTAACAATTATTGTATTTATAATTTTACAGGAATCACCAGTTAACATAATCGACCAGAAAGTTTTGGAAGGAGAATGTAGTAGCAGTATATCTCCGAAACCAAAATTTACCAAACCTCCAATCGTTCAGCCACATTTCTTTACTAAAGTTCGGCAAGAATTAAATAAAAATAAGTCAAAAAGAAAAAATAAATCTGTAGCAGAAAACGATGCTGACAATAAAAAGTCCATATCTAAGAGAAAGAATACAGGTACAACTCCTGCAAATAATAAAAAAATAAAAACAGGCAGTAATTTTGTAGAAAGTAGTTGTGATAAGAAGTCTATTGTTGAGGAATTTAAAAAAAGAAATAAAGCAAAAAATGGTGTACTACATAAACAAGAAATTGACAAAGAAAGTAAGAAAATAATTCTAATTGAAAGAAAGAAAAAACTTAAGGAAATATCAAAGAAAGATAATAATAAAACTGGTCATGACCATATTGCAAAAGCCAATATATCTAAATCCAAAATTAAATGTTCAAATGGTAGAGGAAGTTTTTTACTAGGAGACACTTTATCAACCACAATGAAAAATCTAGATGCGATTCCTTCGACGTCAAAATGTCCATTAAAAAATGATATTAAAGTAAATCAGACTTCTGTATCTAAATTTAAAAGCTGTAATGAAAAATGTTTAAATTTAAAGAAAAACTTGGAGGAAGACAAAATACAAGATACTACAATTTCTAGTAATTTTAGCCCTAAAAGCGATACAAATATATTGCACTCACCAATTTCAACTACAGTTTCAACTAATAAAACAGTTTGTAGCTTTCAAAGACCTGATTCAACAAGTAATGAGGACAGATCTGGATTTATTTGGAGAATTGGCAGCTATTCCAGGTCTCCCACTAACAATGTTAATAGGAATATCACAAATATTGACGATGAAATTTGTAAAATTGTGCATTGGTCGGTAAAATGGTTAATGGAGCAAAATAATTGTGATATGAGCCCTCCGGTAAATGGTAATAGTCGGCCAGTAAAAATGCCTCTAGCGATTGGCAGTTTTTCGGATTATTATAATATTGCTGTTCCTTTAATTATGCTTGAGCTCTGGCAATATATTTATCAAACATTATACAATAAAGATGAAGAAAGGTAAGTTTAACATTATTGCATTGTATTTGTAGATAAAATACATGATACTGGTGTTTTAAACCTCAGTTTTAAAGGTATGACGCACAGGTATCACCCATCATGGGCCCAAACTATATAATAAATTAGCAAACAAGATAAAACAACTACCTCTTGAACGATTCAGATCTGCATTAAAAAAATTTCTACTAGCAAATACCTTCTACACACTAGATCAGGGATTCCCAACAGGCGGGTCCGTGGACGATGTCTTAGAGGTCCACGAAATGTCATTGAGATATTCAATTGTTTTGTATTTTACTTGACTTGCAGTGGTAGATTCTACCATTTTAAGAATTTAAGCTTTTAAGGGGTCCTTGTCAGTATAGCGACTGATGAGGGGGTCCTTGAAAAAAAAATCTTGTTGGGAACCACTGTACTAGATGAACTAGAAATATCTTTGACAAATAATTCGTTCTAGTAGCCATATGCATATATATATATATATATATATATATATATATATATATATATATATATATATATATATATATATATATATATATATATATATATATATATATATATATATATATATATATATATATATATATATATATATATATATATATATATATATATATATATATATATATATATATATATATATATATATATATATATATATATATATATATATATATATATATATATATATATATATACTATATATATATATATATATATATATATATATATATATATATATAGTATATATATATATATATATATATATATTATATATATATATATATATATATATATATATATATATATATATATATATATATATATATATATATATATATATATATATATACTATATATATATATATATATATATATATATATATATATATATATACTATATATATATATATATATATATATATATATATATATATATATATATATATATATATATATATATATATATATATATATATATATATATATATATATATATATATATATATATATATATGTATATATACCATAATCCAGATTTCAAGAGAGGGGAAATGATTTCTCATTTTTTTTTTTGTTCATATATAGAGTATACCAAAGATACGCACCTACCTCCAAAACATATATATGAGAGGATACTGATGCTTCGTTATTACCTCCAGTAACGTTGCCAAATCTACGGAGGTCGGAACATACTCTCATTATCTACAGTTAGTTATGTATGCATCGTTAAAATTACTTTCTATATTGCACATTTCAAGAAAAGGATATCCTGTCCTCCGTGATGAGGCTGCATCGTAAATTCATAATATAAAACATGCACAAAAATTGTATCAACTTCTTAAAATGGTAATGATATGCGTATATTATTTTTTACATGTTCTTCATATTTTCTGCAATTTTCGATACTTTTTAAATTTGACTAAACTTTGGATTTCACCTTTTTAGGAAATCCAGAACGTTCATTATTAATACTTTCCGATAAAAAATTTCTATTTTTTTGCTTCTTCAGTTTATTCTGGTATCGCAGGTGGCTTTGTATTTGTAAAGGGGCGAATGTCTTTTGGCCATAAGTAGATTCTAATGTGTTTTACCTTTGAGGAAAATTTTGTTCAAATTAGATAAAAACTAAAAAAGTTGTAAAAGTCTTGCACTTTTCCGTGTGACACTGTAAACACATTGTTGAGCATTAATTTTTGTTAAATACATATTAACTCCAAACTTGAAAAGAAAGCATAATTGGTGACATGCTGAAATGTACAAAAAAATTAACTATAAAGGGATTACTTTTATTTACTTTGATTTACATTGTAACGAATGTAAAGTCTGTCTGAATTTTTTAACAAAGGACAGATTTAATGAAGATAAATTACTGAAAATGAACTGTAATAAACATGTTAAATTAATATCTTGTAGTTATTGAAATTATTAAATCAGTACAAAATCAAAACTACCTACTTTAATATCTTTGAGAAATTAAAATTTGAAGTTTAAACTTTTATGTCATACATTGCTCTCGTCAAAGGATATTTTTTTACGAATTCAGCAATTCAAAATACACTATTATCATCTTTGTTATTTAAAGATATTGAAGTTTTAATTTGAAAGAACACAAGCATCTTTTAAAAATTCATTGTATGAAACGAAATAACAATATTTAAATAGTAATTAATTAATTTAAAGATAGAGCTGCTCAGATAGATAAAAGCATTTAAAGGGCAGGGAACGTACAGATCAGTGTATATAATAATATAAATTTACTAATAAAAAAAGGAAACAAAAATTTTACATATAAAATATAGACATATCAATATTAAAATTAGAGATAAGCTAATAGATAATTACGGGATGAAAACAAAGTGAAAATTAAGGACTAAGTAAACAGCATATTATGTACTAAAGTGTATCAAGGTTGACCCAAAATATATTGTTTTTTATTATTAACACTACAATTAAAAATATCAAGGTTTGACATAACACAGTTCTACAAAAAAAAAGGTCTTGTCTTGAGGTTCTCATCTAACTTTTCTGAAGTATCTTGATGCGTTGAAGACAATTTTGGACAAAAAAATTTTCTACTGTGTCAGTTTTCCTCTACCACCCCCTTCATCCCATATATTTTTTTTGTCCAAAATTAGTTTTAGTGCGTCAAATTACTTCAGAAAGGTTAGATGAGAACCTTAGGACAGGACTTTTTTTGTCTTTTAATTCCGTCGTGCCAGTTTTCCTCTGCCATCCCACCCCTTTCATCCCCTAAAAAGGGCAAAAAAGAAGGTCCTGCCCCAAGGTTTTCATCCAACCTTTCTGAAGTAATTTGACGCGCTGAAACTAATTTTGGACAAAAACAAAATTTATGGGATGAAGGGGGTGGTAGAGGGAAACTGACCTAATAGAAATTTTTTTTGTCTAAAATTGAGCGCGTCCAAATACTTCAGAAAGGTTAGGTCAAAACCTTCGGACAAGACCTTTTTTTGCCCTTTTTTGGGAGATATAAGGGGTGGTAGAGGGAAACTGACACGGTGGAAACATTTTTTTGTCCAAAATTGAGTTCAGCGCGTCTTCAGCGAGTTAGATGAGAACTTTTTTTTTTTTTTTGTAAACCTGTGTAATCTAAATAGTTTAAACACGTTATAAATAGGTGAAAGAAATCATATTATGAAAGAAAAATTTGTCTACTTTAAAAAATTCGACTGCAGTTCTATATTTTATGTGATACACTGCTCTCTCTTCAAAGGATATTTCTTTACTAATTCAGCAATTCAAAATACACTACTATTATTTTTACTGTTTAATAATAATAATAAAATATTGAAGTTTAACTTTTAAAAAGTCATTAATGAAACCAAATAAAAACATTTGAATAATAATTAATTAACTAATATTAATTTCAAAAATTAAAGTAGACAGGTCGAATTTTAAGTGCGTACTTAGATTTAAACCACGCATTCTTGGTATCTATAGAAACCCATTCAATACATTTTTTAAAATTCCATACATATTTCTTTTACTTTCAAAAATATACGAAAAAATATTTTTAGAACTGCTCATTATTAATAATAGTCTCTATTATTATTATTATTATTATTATTATTATTATTATTATTATTATTATTATTATCATTATTTATGCACTCGATTTACATTTTCTTTTGTTTGTTAAAAAATAATAAACAGTGTCAATCAATTATAAATCAACGTAATTTGTCTAGGGTTCAAATATAACAACATGCCCTGAATATTTTATATACAACAAATATTCTAAAACTATATCATCTTGCTGCAATAGAGGCAAAGAATTTAAGCAAATTACCTCTCCATCTGTTTTTAACTTATTTTATACAGTTTGTGCAGCCCAGTATCAAATAATACCATTTGAAGCAATTTCTCACTAAATTTTCTAATAAATAGGACAGCTCTTTCCCGCTTTTTTTTACAGATGTCTGAGTTTGAGTAACCGCCGGCTGTCTTGATCATAATAAAAATATACCTACTTCTTACACAGCATTTAGTTTAAAAATATATTACTATATTCTTGTAAGAAAATATGACATTTTCTATACTAATATCAAATTAAACATTAATGACATTTTTTCTGGTACCAAATTTTTTTTAATGATGAAAAAAAGTATTTGAGATACCGACTTGAGAGTGTAACTTTTTTTAAATTTTTTGTCCCAAATTTGAACCAAATTTTACACAAAGATAAAACACATTAGGATCTACTTATATGGGAAAAAAACATTCGCCAACATACAAAAGTTATCTGCGATACCAAAATAATCTGAAAAATTCAAGAAAGCATTTTTTTATCAGAAAATTTTACTAATGAAAGTTGTTCAGAATTGCTCAAAACGCTAAAGTAAAAAATTTAATCAAATTGAAAAATATTGAAATTTTGTTTAAAAAAACTTCCCCAAGCCGAAAATATCATTCTTCTCTGGAATATAAATGTTTTCGGGACATTTTTTTGATCCGTAACATTCAGTAGTTCCGAAAAGTGACAGATTTTTTTTTGAAAACTATTAATTTTGACGTGCTAATTACCTAACTGACCAGTTAGAATTAATCGGATAATCCGAAAGTAGTCTTAGTTTGCAGTTAGTGTTTAACTTTTTTATTTCGAGACGGTTGCCGAAAAAATAGTTGTCTAAAAGTGTTTTTTGTGGATTCGCAGACTTCTGGCGCGAGCCTTGGCGCCCAGAAAAATATCACTTTCCAGACTTGTATCGAAAAGGTTTTTGCGTTTTGAAAAGTGTGTTGAGATAATTTGTTTGAAATAAAACGTCAACAGTTAAGTAGTCGACAAATAATTTGTAAGTTTATTTTTTATTTTTTGCGTGTTCTGCGTACTTTCTGCAAATTTCAATATTTTTACAGTTTCAGTCAACTTTAGATGCAAGTTTTTATGCAATTCTGAACAACTTTCATTAGCAAAATTTTTCGATAAATAAATGCCTAATATAAGAAATAAAATAGCCTTTATTGCAACGAAATAAATATAAATTGTTAGGCTTGGTACATACGTTAGCTTTACTAGTATTATTACAAAAGTTACATAGTACTACTTGGCATATTCTCATGTATATCGCATACGTAAAACAAGTGTCCCATCGGGAACTGTATCGATCGATATAGGGAGAAGCACTTTCCGGAAAATTTTAAAAATTTATGGAAATATTAAGGTCAATATGGCCAATACAAAGAAAACAATTACACGGTGACATTTTTTGACATAAGAGAATGATTGACATTAGTGATTGTTTTTAATCATGGATGATTTGATAAAAACTTTACTAAGAATTCTTGAATTTATAAGAAAATCACAAATGATTCAAAAAGTCGTAAATTAAACTCCTACAATATCTACATGGAAAAAGGAGAATTTAATGCAAAAAATACATAGCGTTCTATTTGATTTAAACAAGTTCTCGCGGTTTGAAGTTGACAAAATGCAGCGTAAAAAACTGAGCACTTGGTTTATTATTATTGAATTTTTTTAAACTGTAGAGCATAGCTCCCCTTATGATCTTTCTGCATGGCAAAAAGCAAATGAATGTGTTAGCGAAAAAAGTTATACAGGTTATTGCAAACCGCTACTAGTAGTAGTAGTATGTACAATTTTTTTTATAAAATGTTAAATATCTCTGAAACGGTTAGGTTTAGGAATAGAGTATGCATGTTTTCGACTTATAATTTTTCGCTCTTTTCGAAACTTCGAAATATATAGGGTGTTCCCTTTAAAAAAAGCAAGTTGGTGTCGACTTCCGGTATAAGCGGAAGTGCCAAATGCTTGTAATTATCTTTTTCTAGATTGTCCATACTGACATTAGTAATTCCCTAAATTTTCAAAATTTTCTGGGGCGTAGTTTTCCCTATATCGATTGATGCAGTTCCCTGTTCTCTGTATGTTCTTTTGATTTTTTCAGTTCGTCTTGGCTTTGTATTTATTTAGGGGTATTTATGTAGGGGGCGAATGTTTTTTGGTCAAGTAAATCCTAATATGTTTTACTTTTGAGAAAATTTTTTTTGAAATCGAATAAAAAACTAAAACTGTTACTGATTGCAAGTAGCATTTTGGTTTCAACGAAAGTGATATTTTTAACAGCAAAAAACAATATTTATGGAATTTAACATATTCTATGCCGTAAACGAAATACAGAACATTATTTGAAATTAAATAAAATCTTCAGATAAGTAGTGTTTTATGAAATTTTCTCAAAAATAAATTCAATTAGATTATTATAAATATATAAGTAAAATAGATATAATAAATATATATTTAATATTTTATCATTCACTAATTAAGGAAGTGAAGTAAAAATTTTCGTCCCGGAAATGCAAAAGATTTTTTAGCCACCATTTTTATTCCCACCCATCATTATTGGATAGAAAATCTGGATGTGGAAGTAGTGATTTTCCAATAAGTATGTGATTTTAGAATAAAATGTCTGTATTGAAATAAAACTATTTAAAGTGTACTTCTGACAACTAACTAACCTATTTGCTTCATCAATTTCTGTGAAGAGGAAAGAAAGTATAGGGTTCCTACTCTTTGAATAAATATATTTATAACAAACTGAAACATTTGATTAATTTTTTTTTCTGAGCCACTCTTGCCAAATATTATTTTCCTACATCAAAAAATTCTTAGATTTTAATTCAACCGGTAGACAGATTGGCTGACTCCAAAAACTTCACAACTTGATAATTACTATTTACTTATTTGGACATTTTAGAAAAAAAATTATTTCACTATTCAGCAACTTATAACTGTTTTTCATATTTAATAAGTTGTTTGGGTTTCAACTTAAAATAACACTATCATAACTTTTATGAAATAAGGTTGAGATGAAAAAAAGACATTTAAATTATTTATTTCAAAATTTAAAGAATTCTGCATATTCTACGTATATACAGAAAAATGTTCCGAACACATTACCATTTTGTAGAAAACAAGGGCGAAGGCTTCAAATAATGGGCTGGTAGTTAAATCTGTGTTTGCAATAACAAAATTCCCGGTTTTTTTCCATTTACATCAGGCATTGGCCTAATAACCCTAATAAAATTTTACCTGTTACTAATACTAGAGTGAATAAGATCTACTCGGAATTATAATACGTTATTAATAGTTTTAACGTGTAATGTGTATGTGTACATTTTTTTATTCATATTACATTTTATTTTGATTTACAATATGATGATGAAATGTTCTTTATTTATTGTGAGTGGTGAATAAAAAACAAAATTTTGGAAAGTAGGCCTTAAATGGTGTTAGTTGTGTTCCTTCAGATGGAGTAATGTCAAAACTGTCTAAATATGAGAAAAAAGTATAGACAATTTTGTAGACTAGGAAATTTCTTTTGGAAAACGTCATTGCGATTAATAGGGACAAATAAGTCAAAATTTTCGTGAAAAAATAGTGAATAAAGAAAAAGTATTTTATAGATAGATGGCATAACATCTGCAGACATAATTTGTCGGCGAAAGACTTCCATTTTTTTTGGGTTCTTTGAAAAAACTTTTTTTTTATTTTAAGTTTTGCATGTTTTTTAATATCCCAGGTTCTATTTATGATATCCAATAATGCAAAAACCAAATTGTTTAAAATAAATTTTCCTTAAAAAAACTGCAGGGTGTAAGTGTTAACGCATTAGGTGAATTAGAAAAAAAATGAAAAGCAAAGCATTCAGTTATTTTTCGCTGTTCTAAAATCACACCGAAGGGAGTCTCTTGAATCCAAAAGATTAGATTATTTTGTAGTTATTTAAACGTGTTTTTTGATCTTTTATAATTATCAATATCTTATAATAACAATTTTTTTTTCGTCATGAAATCTAAAAACATGAAAAACGGAAAACATATTTGTTATATTGATTTTTTGTTCTTTAAACCTCCATAAAGCATTTTAAAAACAACATTTCGATGGATCGATTCAAAAGCATTGTTTGCGTACTTTTTTCAATGGTTTTGTTATATTCAGAAATCTGCATGTATTTGTGTATTTATGTATGTATTTATAGATCATATTTAGTGATTGAAATTTCATCCACTTTATTGTCGTTATCCGATCGAGCTGAAATTTCGCACACAGCTTTGGTTCTGATGACAACACAATATAGTATATCTAATATCGTTCTAAATCCAATATGGCGGACGCCCTAAGGCTTACTTTTTTCTTCACAACCCCCTTGACATTGTTATCGAATGAGAGAGTTTGACGAGTAGATAAACTTCGTGATGTCATTCTAAATCCAATAAGATGGAGACGCTCTAGGATGGCAGATTACCTTCTTCTTCACATGGGTGTCAAATGAAAGGGTTTTATGAGTAGAATACTATAAGAAGCTACGCGATGTCATTCAAAACCCAAGATGGTGGCTTATCTTTTTTCCCCCTTAACATGGGTATCAAATGAAATGGTTTGACGAGTAGAATATGATAAGCTACGTAACGAAGACTGAAAAGTTAAAAATATATAAATAAAAATACACTTTTTAGAAAACAATGGTTTTATTTTAACACCAAATTTCACTAAAAATAGAAAATAATTTTTAACTTTGTAAATAGAAAATTGGAGGCTCATAAAATATAAACGTAAATCAAGTTGATTGAACGTAATAATGTTTAATGAGCGCCCAATGGTTTTCCATTTACAAAGTTAAAAATTATTTTCTACTTTTTAGTGCAATTTGGTTTTAAAATAAAACCAATGTTTTTTAAGTTTCTTTTTTATTTATTTATTAGTTACAAGTTAACGAAGAGAAAATCGCAGGAACAGTTTTTTTTATGAAGCCACTCAGCTAAAGGGAGGGAGGGAGGGAGGGAGGGAGAGAGAGAGAGAGGGAGAGAGTACATCAAAAGAAGATTGTAAATTACAATGAGATTGTTATATAATTTGTCACTTGCTGCTTTCTATTTGGAACACTGGAAGAAAATATGATCCAGATCACCTTTTTCTGAAGGCTGGACATTTATTTTATATAGATGTACTGGAAAACTAGCATGCCCCTAGAACGTACATACCTAATTAAAATATTATTTTCTTACGTCAAAAAGTTGTCAGATTTTAATACAACAGATAGACAGAGACTGACTTACCGCAAAGAAACTTCTTAACTTTATAGTCTACCACCATTTAATTAATTCTTTTATTTCGACAACTCAGTTTAAAAAAGTTATTTTGGTATTCAGCAACTTTTTTTTTTTTTTCAGTTGTCCACATTTAATAGGTTGTTTAGGTTCTAATTTAAATGACACGATCATACCTTTTAAAACAAAATTGAGATGAGAAGAAATAAACTCATTTAAATAACTTATTTATTTCAAAAATTAAAGTAATTCTACGTATTCTACGTATATACAAAAAAAGTTCAGATATATTAGCATTTTGTAGAAAAAGTTCTCAGGTGTACTATCGATGGAATCGGATAGTAAAAAAAACAAATTGTTTAAAACAACAGATGAAAACCAAAACGCTCAGTAATTTTTCGCTTTCATAAAATGACGGCTAAAGGACTCTTGTGCCAAAAAGTTAATTATTTAGTTCGTTTAATTACAAAACAAATTATTCATTGAGCATTCCACGCTTTCATATTTAGTTATTTAAAACCTATAACTTTGTGATCCCAGTACTTGGCACAAGCAGTGATCGAAAATTATTCTTTAATTTTTATTTGTAATAAAAGCGAGTTCTTTAGTTTTTTTTAACTATAAGTTTATTTTTTAGTCTTTTTACATACATCTAATAATGTAAGAAATATTTGTGCCGTGGACCACGGCAGAAATAATATTTCTACTTCACGCATTTTACTCAGGGAAACCCACTGCGCATCTGTAGTACTAGAAGAAACTCATTCCTTCTTGTTATTTTGACTTCAAGCACTTTACAGCAAAAATATTTTATTTATAGCACAAATTCACTCCCCACTGATAAGAAATGCATAACGAGCTCTATAAGTTTCGCCTCAAAAAGTCGCATCTATTTTTTTATCTTCATTTCCTTTTGATATACCTTACTAATAAAATCTTTCTATTAAGAAAGATAAAAAGTTTACATATTATTATTATTATTTCCTTTCCTCATCAAGTTTTTCAAAGTCTAACACTATAATACTTCATTGTCACCAGTCTTAAATAAATTTGCAAAGATTCAAATCAATACGGCATTTAAAAGTGGTTGAATATTGAATTGCAAAATCTGTTTACATACATTAACATACAAGTCAAGCTAATAAAATCGCGTAACAAAATTAAAATTTTATCACATGGAGAACTTTACTTCCCTTATAACAGTGAATATAAGTATATTGTTATTTTCAATATATTTCGATTACCATAATACCAGCTGTCTATAAACCCATCGCTGGATAATATATTCAAGACCTAGAAAACTATAGAAGTTTGTGCAATATTGTTTGTGCACCAAGACACTATGCCTTACATGCAACTATTCGACTTCCTAAAAGTTTAAAATAATGAAAGTTAAGAAACTGTCATGGAATAACATTATACCCAAATGAACTGTAAAACTGCAGGTCAAAATCACGTTGTAGATGTAATAAATATAAACGGAATGAATGGCTAAGATTATAACGCGACGTTGCCAATATTTGGAGGTTACAATGTAGAGTTTATACTACAAAACACAATATATAGAAGCGGAGGTAACAACATATTGCCGGTTGTACAAGTGAGGACGACACTAGCGCCACTGATCTACAGCTGAACTAAAAATTAAATTTGTGGGTATGGGGGGTCACTTGTCATCTCCAGACGAAAATTTTAATTTAGGCCCCTTATGCCTTCTATGATGCTATACAGTGCAAAACAAAGCAAAACGTTGTCACCTCCGAAAACGGAGGTGGCAACGTTATATATGAGGTGACAACGTCGTGTCAGTATCTACTTTGGAGGTAGCAACGTATGTTTCATCAATATATATATATATATATATATATGTATATATATATATATATATACATATATATATATATATATATATACATATTAGGTTAAAATCATTTAAATGTGCCTAGTGTGTGTATTTTTTTTATTTTTTTAATTTTACTTGCACAATAAATGCTTTATTATTATTTTTTCTGGTCTAGGCTTTTAACTAACGCCTCGCATTCATGTTTTAGAGCGTCTCTTGATCCCAGTATTTGTCGTTTGAGACCCTGCACCGCAAAATAAAGGTGGCTCCGGAACACTTTTTTTTGCCTGCTGTTGTTTAATATTAACTTCGTGTCGCATTCTCCTTAGGTGACCTTTCCGCGAGTAGCTTGCCTTCCTAGCAAGTCCTTTATCGGTTTCCTTTGGGTTTAATACCAGCTCTAAGTCGAATTCTGTGTTGGACTTCCTTCTTGTAATACTGTCTTTCTACACGTTTTTTCCGACCAGTTTTCTTTGGCGAGCTCCATAAGTTGGAGTTCCTCCTTTTTCGCCTTGCCAATTCCCTCTCGCTTGTATCCCAACTCCCTTATACCTCTCGTTGAGCCCCAATGCCAACTGACTCAATTCGGCTGCCTTCTTTTTAATTTCGATCTTGGTGTTTTAATCAACTCACTTAGCTCCCTAGTAGCATCTGTTAACCTGTATACGGCCATCTTTAGGTCACTCCACTCATCTAATGGAGCTTCGTCCTACCGCATCCTCTTCACCTCGACTGGAAGCTTAGCTTGTTCCGCAGCTAAAAAAACATTTGGCAGGCTGCCGCTGCTAATACGTTTAGCCTCGTGGATGAGAGCGCCTTTTATAGCATCAGTAGGTCTCCTGTCTGTCTCCTGGCGATACTATCCCGTCTCCTAAACCAGTATCTTTGTCCAGCACTCTGGCCTGGTTTTCTACCATGAATGCTGAATATTCCTTTGTTTTTTTAAATAAGTCCATCTTTTTTCTCACGAGTCGGGTCCAACAAACGTCGCCCTCCGGCAGTGGGCTCTTACCGGAGGGAAGGCCTTTATACTGTAGGATGCGCCTGGTGCCCTACAGGTTTTTTCGACTTCGCTATCTGTTCTTTTATATGGACCGGCTGGTTAAGGCAAGTCACCCGGTCACGGTTACCACAGACAGACAGACAGACGCTTTATTCATGTGAGACAAAATACAATGTATACACTTGTCAAAAAACAATAAAACAATAGTATTACAAATGTTGAGGAATATAAAATTTTAAATACCTATTAAAAAATACAAAATACATTATTTATATACAAAAAACATTAATTTTAAAATTAAAATTAAAATATCTACAGTCTTGGCCAGTTTTAAGTGGTATGCAGAAAATAATCAATAAATTCTTGGACTTCGTAAAAAAACTGCACTTTCAGAAAACTTTCCTCTGCGGTGCCATAACTCACCCGTAACTCGGATAATCCCCGAGTGCGTCAATACCCGTAGCCACACTTTACCAGTGTGGATCCTGGGGTTGAGCTGTCCTTTGTTTTCGCCGCTCATCTTCGACCTTACCGGCATGGGTGACCCTGCTGGGGCCTATTGCTCTCACCGGCGTTACTCTCAAGATCATTGCAGTTACTCAAGCCTCTCCACCATCGTCAAGGTCCCACAGCTCTTTGGAGAGGAACGTCCTGTTTCCTGGAAGAGACAAAAGGGATCGGAATAAAACCAATCTACAAAGAGCAGACATTTGGTTTATAGCGGAGCCAAAACCCCTGAAGGAGCTGGTGCCGGGTATACAGTCGCAACCTAAAAGAAAGAATAACTTTGAGCCTGGGTAACAATGCGACTGTCCTTCAGGCGGAAATTCATGCCATTGAACTGTGTATATTAGACTTAAATAAATGCATCCTAGACGCAGATCAATAAAAATCTTTTCAGACAGTCAAGCAGTTCTTAAAGCTCATGGCTCACATCGTTGCAATTCTAAATTGTTCTGGAACGGCCAAAAGGCTCTAACCCGATTGGACAGAAACAGCAAGTTAATTCTGGTCTGGATACCGGGCCACTCTGTCATGGAGGGCAATGAAATAGCCAATACCTTAGTCAGGGAAGGTGTGGTATCGAAATTTATTGGACCAGAACCAGTGCCTGGCATATCGGAAAGCACTGCGAAAATAACCATCTTGGCCTGGGCTGAGAGGAAAATCCTCCAGTACTGGCAAGAACTACCAGGATTAGTTCATTCAAAGGAGTTTATTATCACATACCCTTTGAAATCAAGAACTAAAAAACTATTAGAGCTCAATAGGTTACACCTCTAGTTGGCCTATACACTGGGCACTGCAGACTTAATCACCACATACACAGACTCGGAATAGCGGGCAACGCTGAATGTCGACTGAGTCCTGCTGCAAAAAGAAACGGGTTCTCACTTTTTGACAAAGGGCAACTGCTGCCAGAGGACCTGGACCTCAGATAAACAAAGAAATATATGGGGAAATAATACTTTCCGTCTCTGCGTAAGATATATCATGTGTTCATTGTTTACATGTCTATCGAGGCGTTCATTGGTTCTCTTCCAAAGGACGTTGACCGTTGTTTAAATTTTCTTGTGCCGCCATATCGTTTTATTGCTTTTAACACTGTTTTTATCCAGTTATAAACAGTTTTGTGTTGATTTTGCAGTTTAATCATGTTTTATACGGTTCAAAAATGACTAAGGATTGTTTAATTTACTAAAAGACCTACAAAAGGGAGTAATCTCGTTCGTTTTATATGCAAGCATAGTTGTGTACATAGTCGTAGGTTTGGGTTATAGTTAGGTTTATTGTCTTATTGTTTTGCTGATCTAGCAATAAATAATTTTTCCCTCTGCCTCTCTCGTCTTTACACTCAAGTAAAAAAACGTAAAAAGACAGTTGTGTGATTATCAGATAGATAGATAGATTAATAGATTTAGATTTATTTCTCTAAATTTAAATGTTACATAAGTATACCTATTTAAATTTGGTACAAGTATTTCAAACTTTACAGAATGTTTACATTATTACATAATAATAGACTGTATTAACTTTTCAAAATAATAATGCACTGGGTTCGATCCCCAGCTTTAAAATTGGCAACGTTGATATGTAATGGATGTATATCTGCGTTTTTCTAAATGTGTAACCCCCTTCTGAACAGGTCTTGACTTTGAAATTGTTGGGGTTGCCTGATATATATGTGCTACGTTATGTTGTTATTCCGTAGGCTCCCAGAAAATATTACGCGCTTAGAAAAAAGTGACTCGCTGTCCTACAGGTAACTGACCAAAATTTGAAGTATTTACAATTACGTATGCTTTAATCGTTTCAAGTTTGATGACTTTTATGTAACCCGGACAGGAAAAAGATGTTTAAGAAAAATGTTTGTTTCCTAGTAGTTTTACCAAGAGACTCATTTCACTTCCGTTATCGTATCAAGGGTGTCTCATATAATTTGCTTTTTAATACTAACAAGAGTCGAGTCGAGGCTACTCTCTGCTTTATCTTTGCTTTTACTGGAATTAATTCAGAATCGATACCTACAGACCCGACGAGAGAGGAGGGGTGCGGGGGTGATGTTGTCTAGGGGCCAGGAAATGTTTTGAGGGTCCATATTTTCTCTCCACGGCCCTGCCAAGATACCGATATAAATTAAATTTACCAAGTTAGAAAATTAACTGCAATTTATTACATTTTTTTATAGCCATATCAGATTGAAATAATTTGCTGCGTTGTATCGAAAACGGATTTGATAAGGAATCTGTATTATCTTTATCGTAACTATATTCAACAATATTAAAATTAAAAACTGGAAGTAATGGTGCGGGAGCTAAGTGGCTTTTTCGAGTACTCATCGTTACAAGCATTTTCTATGCGCTGATTAATTCTATCGAACTTGACAAAATAGACTTCTGGCATATGTCAGCCCGTCGAGTTGGCCATGGTTCAAGATATAAAAATCAGTGAAATTATATCATCGTTACAAAGCCAAGTTTTTTTGTGTGTACACATTTTATGTTTAGAATGAATAAAATAAGATCGCCAGAAAGTGTGGGCCATCAGGGGCACAACCAGAAAGGTCAAAGAGGTAAAAAAATGGAGTTATATAACATCATCGTTACAAACTTTTTTTTAAAGTTGAGCATGTTTTATGTTTTGAACACAGAAAAAAATTCCCAGAAAAAAACTCCCGTCAGTAAGGCTAGCCAGAAAGAAAATGTTTAGGATTTTTGAAGAAAATTGGATTTTTTTTCGCATATTTCGTCTCAGAACTCTAAACTCATCATTACAAGTTCTGGCTCGTTTTTAAAATGTAAATATAAGCTCTTTCAACAATAGAATAGCCTCCCCGTAAACAAAGTCAACAAAAATACCATAGGCTCTTAAATATACAGGAATTTAACACTTTCGGCTAACTTGACTCCGTACCATATCTCAGATGTATTGTATCATTATTACCTTTCTTGCTGCGCCTCCCGACGGCCCACACTTTCTGGCGATCATATTTTATTCATTCTAAACATAAAATGTGTACACACAAAAAAAATGAGCCTTGTAACGATGACATGATTTCACTGATTTTTAAACAGTGTTCGTGACGCTCCTGACAGGAGGTCGATTTTATGAATCGTTATCATCCATTAAACCATAAAAATATCTCAAAGTTCATAAAGCGATGAGCTGCTGAAAAAGCCACTTAGCTCCCGCTCTATAAGGTAGTGCATTATGTAGAGTATATTTGTTTACAATATAGAGATTTAAAAGTAATATAATGTTATTTTTGTTTTATGTATATGGTACGGGTAGCGTATGACCAGATTCATTATACAGTATTGGAAAGTCTTGGATTAGGCATGCAAACAGAGCTGCCCACGCACATGTGGTGAGGAAAGCAGGTGGCACGAGTAGGATGTGTTATACGATAAAAAAAAATAGCCTAGTTGTTTCGCTCTTGCTTGCTCTTATTGTCATACCTAATCAAACGCTTGCTGGTACTGTAGAGTGATAAGTATGTAAACTTTTAGATGAATATGTTATACTGTAATACGAAAAAATACTAGTTGGTTTCATTTATATAGATGTTTTTATTTTCTTGACCGTTGATATCAAATTAACTTGATGCAGTTATATCCTGGGTTATCGGTCTTTATAATAAAATTACTCTTTTCTTACGTTTCGGTTTATTCAACCATCGTCAGAGAACTACAATTAAGTGAAGACCAATATTTTTTTAAATGCTATTTTTTATACGCATACAATTTAAATCCATGTGTATAAAAAATAGCATTTAAAAAAATATTTGTCTTAATTTAATTGTAGTTCTCTGACGATGGTTGAATAACCGAAACGTAACAAAAATAATAATTTTATTATAAAGACCCCAGGATATACCTACATCAAGTTACTTTTATATTCTAACCAAAAGTTAATTTTTTTTTTACTCAGAAAATGTAGAGTAACTTATCATTTAAGAACCATTTAACTTTGAGAATTGACAGTTCAATACTTTCATTTCTCTTCAATAACACATTTTGTAAAAATTCTAACCAAACAGTACTCTTTTTGTCTCAATAGAGTCGTAGTACTATTATTGTCAGATATAGTATTAAGTAATAGTCGAGAACATTATTCGATTATTTTAAAAATTTTATCTGTCTACGCCTCTGATTAGGCGACTCCATAAACATAAACATTCCTCTCCACTCTGCCCCTTAGAAGGTTATCCTCCCTACACACAACTTCTGTGTACTTCAAATGAGATTATTTATCCATATATTTCTTTGTTTATCTGAGACCTGGACTATCTCTCACCCAATAAGGTAGTCGGTTTTATTAAAAAGCTGAACCTATTCAGTGAATAATAATTAGGAATGAGCCACAACAGACCAGTCGCAGTGGAGGGTCTATATAGTAACCTGCTCACATATCAACCTAACCTAACCTAACACAACTGACAAACTGTCGAAGAAGAAGAAAAATATGAAAAAAAATACACGGGGTGGTGACCCAAAAAAAAAAAAATGAAAAAATGTGCCAGGGATGATATTTCCCATGAAGAAAAATATGAAAAAAAGTATATAGGGTGGTCAGCCAAAGAAAAATTAAAAAATGTGGCGGATCACGAAAATATTTAATATGCAGTTAACACAACTGTCGAAGAAGAAAGATATGAAAAAAAATATATACAGGGTGGTCACTCATTTTTTTTTTTAAATGTGAAGGACGATAATAGTTTGCATATATAATAATAATAATAATCATTTATTGGTGTTATCAGTACATGTTTACACAAGTCAATACATCGCAGAGTATCTGATAAATATAGGTAGGAACATACATTGTTTATAATAAAAAATAAATAAAAGATGAATAAGAAAGAAAGAATATGCAATAGGAGATAAAACATATTAAAACACATTAAAATACAAAACACATTAAAATACAAAACATATTAAGATACAAAAGAACACTAAACATGAGGTATCACAAAGCATTTATCTTATTACGAAAATCTACATTTAAGTATGTCGAACTTAGCACAACTCAATTTAAAATGTTGTGTACAATATAATATTTATCAATACTTATAATATTTTAGTTCTCAATTTTCAATTTCTCAATTTTGCACGGGCCATTAATAAATATGTAAGTACAAGCTTGTGATGATGCCCTAGACTACATATACTGTAATGAATAAAATTCTTGTATGCTATATAAACAATTTTCGGTGAGAATTTTTTTTACAGATTTTTTAAATTGGTTGTCTAGTTGTCGAATATCCGCCGGTAAGGAATTATATAAACTTATCCCGAGCACTGCACTTTTTTAGTCGCGTTTGAGGTTGTACAATATTATTTTGATTACGTGTATCATATGTATGCACATTAGAGTGTGTAGTGAAATTTCCAATATTGGTTTTTGTGTGAATTAAATTACCAAAAATAATCAGGGAGTATACTGTCATTATGTTTAATTTCAAAAATAATGGCTTACATGAGGTGCCCTGACTTGCTTGGGCAATAGCTCGTACTGCAGCCTTTTGTATTATGAATATTTTTTGAAGGGCATATTGTGCGGCATTTCTCCATGTCAATATACCATATTCTAGTGCCGAGTTAAATAAGGCATAGTATATTGTTAATGTTGCTTTTTCACCTTCCAACATAGATATTCTTCTAACATCTGATTCTCGAAAGTTTACCACTGAGATAAGTAATATGATATTGCCAGCTCAAGCATGAATCCACAAAACCACCTAAAAATTTTGTGTTTTCATTTCGAGCATTGTGTTTTATTTCAAAATTTGTGATAATGGTTTTATTTTCGTTTAAAAATAATTCATTTTGTATGAACCACTGCTGAGCCTTTTCTAGTATTTTGTTTGCCATTTGAGGAGTATCATGGCATTTGTTAGTTTTTATGACAAAAGAAGTATCATCAGCGTACATGATCGTTGTTAATTTACATCTATCCATATTATGTAAATTCATATGAGCAGGCAAGTCATTTATGTAAATAACGAACAGGAGTGGCCCCAGGATAGATCCATGGGGAACACCCCTCCTCATCATTAATTCGCTACTATAGCAGTTATTATGAAATACCAGTTGCGTTCTATCAAGTAGGTATGAATTTAAAAGACTGAGGCCTGATTCCGTATAATTCCAGTTTCTGCAACAATTTTCCATGGCCTACACAATCGAACGCTTTAGTTAGGTCTGTGAATATTTCCACGCATGCTTGTTTTTCCTCGAAGCTTCCTTAGTTAGGTTGTTAATTGCGTCAGATGTAGTATTTCCTTTTCGGAATCCGTATTGCTGTTGTGACAAGAGATTGTTTGTTTCCATGTACTCCATAATTTGGGTGTATATTACCTTTTCGATGACTTTTGACAAAGCTGGTAGGAGATGTATTTGTCTACAATTGTCAGGATTCTCTAAATCACCTTTCTTGTGGATGGCTATTACTTTCGATTTTTTAAATTTTTTTGGAAAAACACCCTGCTTGATACTTGTATTAATTATTTCACACAAAGGATAAGCGATAAATTCTGCACATAATTTTAAAATATATGTACTGATACCGTATATATCCTCAGACTTTTTGTTTTTTAATGAACGAATGACTGATATTATGTCTCGTGGAACGACTGGTCTAAAGAATAGTGAGCACTGTATATTTATATCTGTCATCGTTTCAACCCCGTTTGCTTGGGGCAGCATATGAACAATATTATCTGCAGTGTTTGTAAAGAATTCATTGAATCTATCAGCTGTTATTCTGATATTGGCATTTCTAATTTTGTTTCTGCCTGTTTCCTGATTTATTGTCTGATAATTGAATTTCGGTTTTATGGTGATTTTGTCTTGTTTTTATTAGTAGTTCATTGTATATTCTTTTTTGTTTGTAATATTGTTCTCTATTATAATCAGTGGGATGCTTTTTATAAATATTGTGTATGAAATGTAGGTTGTCTTTACACTGCTTAATTTCAGGAGTAATAGGATTGCTGTAGCTTTTTTCTTTTCTAGGTTTTATTTCTTTTAATGGGAAACAATTATTGAAGTGATATAAAAGAGTTTCTAGAAACCTATTCGTTTTGTTATCAGCTGAGCGTGCATTAAACACATCAACCCATGGTTAATTTTGCAAATAGCCCAAGAAGAAATTGCAGCTTTGTTGACTATAAAATCTTTTATGCTCTACTGCATTGTTTTCGTAATTTGTGAGCCGAAAGTCAATTGCTTGTGCCTCATTGTCCGATAAAGCTGTGCTTATAACGTTTGCCCTATTGTAGTTAAAATTTACGAAAATATTATCTAGACACGATTTACTATTACCTGCCGTTCTTGCCTAATCGAATATTGTCATATCTAAATTAAATTGACTAAAAATATTGATAACATTGTTTCTCCATTTATTGCTATGATCTTTAAAATCAACATTGAAGTCACTTGTCACCAAAATGTGTGTATAGTTCATATTTTCAATAAATTGTAGGGTTGATAGCAAAATTTCACAGAAGTTGTCCAAGTTTGTGTAATCTGGTGTTCTATGTCACTACTATAATTAGATTTAGGTGTTTAATGTATATGGATGTGAGTTCGCAAAGTTTTTCTATTGAAAGATCTTTAATATATTTTACTTTTAAGCATTTGATAGATTTATGTGCATATATACATACTCCCCCGTGAATATACCATCTCCGGAAAAATATTGATGCCAAATAGTAGTCTACTTCATTTTCGTTAAGCCAGTGCTCGGAAATACAAATTGTTTTTAGATTTTTTATCTCATTTACTATGTTTTCTATTGCTAACGCTTTATTCCTTATACATTGAGCATTAAGGTGAAAAACTGATATGTTAGCGTCTATGCGACGGAGTTGTTGTTGAATTGTCTTGACTTGTATTGATGTCTTGGTAGGCTACAACTTCAGGGGAGTCTTAAATTTCTGTATGGATTGATTTTGTGTCTTCTACTGGCTTACCTTTGTGGGAGGATCCACAGTCACTTGCAGCATCCTCTTCGTGGCAAAAAACCTAGACACTAGAGCGCCTCTGGGCCATACATTTCGCTGCCATGCTTTTTTAAAATTCTCTTGACTAATTTAACCTTCATTGAGGTATAATTGTCAGGAAATTTAGAGTTATGAAGCTCACACACAACCTCGAGGAAATTGTCCTGAAGCAGTGCTTTAAGTTCATCCGGCTTAGCATTGGGTTTTAGTCGCGTAACGTGTAATGAAATGAGCTTAGGGACCGCTTGAATACCACTTGTTTCATCATTATCACCCACAACAAAGCGGCGATTTTTCTTCCTTCTGGTATGCTCCCAACCTTCGGCAGTGCGTTGATCAGTGAGGTTACAAATTTCTTGCATCTTGACTGAGGCTTGCGCCTGTAACATAGCTTGTTGAACTTGATTTGATTGGATAATCATTTTGTCTTGATTGCCACTGCACTTTTTGACACAAGTGTTTGGTTGGGTATTTTTGTTTGCTGTGTTTTTGGCTTGCAGCTTGGGTATGTTGGTAGCACTGGTCCCAGCAGTTTTACCAGCATAAGTTTCACTTGTCGTTGCTGTATGGGTGGCTGCTTGCTCGGGAGGGGCAGCCGGCGTGTTTTTCGATTTCAACTGAGGAATTTCACCTTGAATGGTTTTTATACTAAAGAGTAACGACGTTTTTTCAAGGGCACTTAATTTAGCTTCCAGATAAGCGATTTTTTCCCTTAAAAGGACACAGTTTTCTTCCATGATATTATGTTTGGATTTCAATTCATTAACTAATTGTCTCAGGAGTAAATTTTCAGACTCAATTAACTTGACTTCGGCAGAGGTAATCGGACTTTCTAAGTTAGATTGGTTTTCATGTCGACATACCGCCGTTTTGGCTTTTGCCGACTGCATCAAACACGCCGGATAATATAAACCACCACATTTATTGCACTTAACGTAGTCAACCACTGGTTTTTTACAGTAAAAACACGCACTTTTAGATGGCTTAGATGGAGACGACATATCATCCGCCGCCATCTTGCCAGTTGATTCAGAGTGGTCACTCAAAAAAAATTAATAAGAAATGCGATCGAGGACGATAATATTTCGTATGCAATTAATACAATGGTCAGAGAAGAGAAATATAAAAAAAACACATGGGGTAGTCAACTTAACAACATTTTTAAAAGAATATGATTGAGGACGATAATATTTTGCATGCAGTTAACACAACTGTCAAAAATAAAAAATTTGAAAAACATATGCAGGGAAGTCTAAGGGAAGCCTAAAAGCAATGAAAAAATATGACGAAGAACGATATTATTCGACATGTAGTTAACACAGCTGTCAAAGAAAGATATAAAAAAATTGTACAGGGTGGTAAGTAGATGGTGCGATATTTTGGATTTTGGTAAATCAAAATGCCTGTGTGCTGAATATTGCTATTAATGAAGCCAATTTTTTACTTTTTTAAGAAAATTGATTAGGGTTTATTTTCCACCCCCAAAGCCGAAATATTTACAAAGGGAATAATACATTTTCAGTTAAAAAAAAAAACGGTGCCATAAGGTTGGTTTTTGAAGGGCTGGTGAGCAACTAAAAAGCAGTCATTATCCTAGTTTTCTTTTGTTTTGTTTTTTTAAATTTTTTTATTGAACCATCTTTTTTACATACTGTCTCGGCGGAATTTAGCCATAACTACTCCACCAGGACACGCATACATAGATGACAACACAACAACCATTCCCTGCGACACTGCCATCTGCTGCAGCTTAGACTCGAATTCAGAAGAGAGCAACTGAAAAGCAGTGTACTTATAACACAACCACATACAAAAAATCAGACCATCATTTTCTTATGTATTTTGAGGTACTAAAAACCTACCTCATGTCTAAATTGCTTGATTTTGCGTCAATTTTTCTTGAATTGTGATAAATATAATTTTTTCGTTGGTTTGTTTTGATACCAAAAGCCTAAACTTCAGATTGAGATGAAATCAAGCAATTTGAACATTAAATTTGTGGTATTGTCATAACACAGAAAAATTATGGTATGATTTCAGTACAGAGCATTTTTTGTGTGATTACATAAACTGCATTTGTGCAACTTTTAACTTGTCTTAATTCATATATCCGTTATTGTTTTTGCCTTGTGTCTGGTTTAATATTATTGTATAAAAATGTCATTAAAGATGAAAAATGTAAATTGTCCTATTTTTGGAGCACTAGAGAGCTAGGCCTGGCAAGACGTTATGTATAAGAGGAAAAATCCTTATTGAAATGTTTTTTTGTAATAACCTAACATTTCACAATGAAATACAGTTTTTATATTCCAAGTTTCGTAGGAGAGGGTGAATGAAAAATTCTCAATAAAAATGTAACATTTATAAAATTTGTTATTGGTTTAATTTTTAAAGCTGTTGGAAGGGGTTAATGGAAAACTTCCAAAAAAATATATCTATCTTCTCTCATGAAGACATTACTTTTTGGACACAGACGTTTTAATTTTTGCAAAAAAATTTCACACACCTATGGTGATGCACCACCCTCCCTAATGGTCACCCTAAAAATGTTTTTGAAAACGTGAGGAATAGTATTTCACATGTAGCTAACACAACTGTCAAAGAAGAAAAATATAAAAAATATACAGGGTGGTCACCTTAAAAATATTAAAGAAAAAATGTGACTCTAGGCAATAATGTCTCGAATGCACTTAATACAACTGTCTAGGAAGAAAAATATACAAATATTAAAATACAGAATGATTGATTGATTGATTTACCAGTGTGCGGTAGGCATTGCTGCTGGTTATACAGCTGGGCCTGCTACGCCCATGATGGGTTGGACTAAGGCCATGCTTATTGCCAGCAGCGAGAGCCACATGGCTCATGATAAAGGAATGTGGGATGGGAGGTGTAGGTACTTGTGAGATGCGTTACCGCATTGTGTCTTAAGGGAGCATTTAAGTAAGCTCCCTTTTTGTGTTTTTGGTTCTGCGCTTCTGCCTCTTCTGGGTCTTCTTGTGAAATATGTTGCCGTGTTGTGTTGAGATATGGAGTGTTTATGCTCCTCTTTTTGTGTTTCTGCTTCTTCGAGTCTTCTTTTTCTGAGTCTTCTGATTCCTTGGATTCCGATACTGGGTTGGATTTGGGTTATGCTTGTTGTCAGCGGCAAGATCCACATGATGCACGGTACAAGGGTGGTGTTGGGCAGTGTAGGTGTTTTTGAAATGCGTTGCCGCATTGTGTTCGTGATATTTAATGTTTATGCTCCTCTTTTTTGTGTTTCTGCTCTACAGATTTTCTTGTTCTTCTGAGTCTTTTGATTCTTCCGTTTCTGGTTCTGGTAGAGTATATCTGTAGGTATTTGTGAAATGCGTGGCCACATTGTCATGATGTGGAGTGTTTGTGCTCCTCTTTTTGTATGTCTGCTTCTACAAATCTTCTTCTTCTAAGTCTTCTGATTCCACAGTTTTAGGTTCTGGTAGGGTATATATCACTGTGATTTCTTTGTGGAATTCATTTTTTCTCCTCGCTTTTCTTTCCCAGTATGTTTGGTGCTTTCCCAGTTTGTTCATGATCCTCTCGGTTGTTGTTTTCCACATGTAACCTGGTCTCTCTGTTTTTAGTGTAGAATTTAATGTAGAATTTTTCAACAACAATCGTAATTTTGACCTGAAAAACCTCACTTGATAATTTACCTAAGAAAATATGAAATCAGATTTACAACACTGTATTATAACACCCACAACCCAAAAAAATGCAATACCACAAAACACACTCCTATTAAACCAAACACCAACAAAAAGTCAAAGATCAACAACACTTATCTGTAATACTTCTCTTCCCTTCCATTCCATTCCCTTCCCTTTTTGACGTGTTCTATTGCATTACACCAAAAACATGGTACCTAGTTCAGGATTATGTACAAAACCAGAGTAAAGAGCTTAACAGATAGAGTAGTTGCACTTCCCCTACAATTTTGATCTGGACCCCCCCACTATACTAATGAACGCGTGGTACCCTGCGCACAAAACCAGTCCCCATTCCCCACCGCAGCCATAGCCATATCACAGAAGAAGGAACTACCAGAAGCGGCACTCTCAGCACCGCCTTTGATCTTTTTTTGTGACCTTCGCCAATTTGTTGTTGGTAATTTTGGCGGGAAATTTAAACAGCATGTTTATAAACAAACTTTACACAAGCTGAATACAATCACCTTATTCGAAGAATTCTACTTATAATGGACATTAAAGCTATTAAAGTAAACTGGATAAATTTGTCTCTACGCACAATTGTATTCTCAATATAAATAAAGTCACAAAATGTATTAAAATCAATACAATATCTCGAGAAAATCTGTAATTTCTTACTGGGAGGTTGTTCTGAGGAAATATTAATTTTTTTTCTGTTTAAACTATCAAATTGAGGAAAAATAGTAGGTAAGTGCTATTGGTAGTAATCTATTCTGATACATATTTGTCGTGCGCACAACTTAAAATTGTTATAAAGTTCGGTTGAACTTTTACTTGCCAAATCCCCACGATCGCATGCTTCCAACCACAATACGGACCTTAAAAGAAGAAAGGTTCACAACTACTTGGAAATATCTTATAATTTACATCAATAATAAAATACCTTTGGGAATCCTTAGGAAACCCAAATAAACTAATGTCTTTTCCTGTCGTACTACTTGTATATTCCTTAACAGCGCAAACGGTTCCACCTCATTTACTCATATCGCTAATAAAAATTACTATTAACACAGCACAATAATAATAAAACCTTTTAAGAATTTATTTCTTTCTTATTTTGTATTATGTCACAGTCTGTCATTTACCGCACTTTATTGTTTTAACCTAAAACAATAAATGAACTGACGGATGTACTAACAACAAAATGGCGGCAATGGAATTTTGGCGGGTAGCTCAAGTGTCGTTTCTGGTAGTTCTCTTTTCTGTGGCCATATTGTATAAATTGTGGTTGTGTTCTTTTTGGTTCCAGGCCCTGCGCACTCTCACTATATTTCAAAACAGCGTGTTTAGTTTGAACTTCCGTCGATCTGTCGCTACTTGTTCTTGAATCACACGGCGGGTTATATGCGAAGCCGTGACGTATGTTATCTTTTCTAAGTAATTTCACTCTACCCGAGTAGTGGTAATCGACTCGAATACTTTAACACCTCGTTTCGATTTTCCAATTTTAAGCCTACAGAGTTGTGAACGTTATAGTCATTATGTACTCGACCCTACCAGCGTACTATGACGCTAACTCATTTCACGATAATTCTAAACCGAATCAGCATCGATGTAGGTGTCAGGCTAATTCAACATATGGCAACCGGCTCACTGACTTATTTAATGATTATTGACCTGCTCTGTCTTTTGTTTTGTGTGAAAGTATGGGGACACAAGTGTATCTATAATATTTATTAAAGAAATTAATTCCAAATTATAATAACAAATAAAACGAACAAAAATAATAATAAAATATTTTAAATTCTTGTATTACAAAAACAAAACATAAATAATAAACTACATAGAATAGAAATATAATAAATTACCAAAAAAATAAACAAATCAAGTGTTTAGGAAAATAATTTTATCTAAATTAGCAAAGTCCGTTTCTTGGATAAGTACTCCATTTTTGATTGTTTTCGCATACAGAGTAATAGATTTTTAAAAATGTCCGATTCTCCCCAACACTAGTTTGTGAAGAGCCAAATGTCTGTACAGTGACGTAACCTCGATTTGGTTGAATCCTTCATTTATAATTATGCGAAATAACAATTAATCGAGAAAATGATAATTGTAATATATACGTTTGGACCTGTCCATTGTCCAAAATCATTAAGCACATAGGTAAGTCTTTTGTATCATTAACTCGGTAAAGGACAAAAACAACAGTAATTATATTGAAACTGAAGATACCTATATTACTTCTTTGCATCTGTAGCCGTATTAAAAATATTCAATGATTTGATATATATGCAAGCGCGGATTTATGGGGGGCCCAACAAACACCGAAGATCGGCCCATCACTGGGCCAGAAGTTTCATTTCTGGCCCAGTGATGGCCCAATGAAGGGCCAACTTTCGGTGTTTTTAGGGGGGTAACGAGGTAAAGCATCAAATTTCTTTTTAAAATTTCATATTTATTATTTAATTTTATATTTTTGAATATATTTAGTTGTGTTTATAATTTTTTTTCTATGCTAGAAAATTTTTTGTGATTTACCCCCGCTTATCAATTTTAATTTTCGAGGAAAATTATTTTTGTTATTTTCAGTACGCGGCTGTGTTACCCCCTCAAGCTCAAGGTCCAGATCCGCCCTTGATGATATGTAAATAAACCATAATAAGTAATATAACATTATTGTGTGCCTCAATCATAAATTGTTTGTTATTGAAGTATTCGTTTCGTTAAAATTTAATAACAATTAGTCCAGTTATTATGTTTCATTAAGTATCTTTCCATTATGTATGTTTTTGCTAATAGATTATCACCCAAAAATTTTATTATTCATTTGCATATCCAAGTTTTAATGACAGTAATTTTCGGAATACCCTCGTATGTTTTTATTGAATAACCCTCGTATACAATTATTCCCCTATGTGCGCGTGGTACCCTATGATATGTGCGCAGAAGAGGAAAAAAAATAAAACTTGGTCCCACGAGGTTATATATTCTTGCTGTACAGTGGGACTACTCTATCTGTTAAGCTCTTTACTCTGACAAAACCCATCACTACCCTCTAAATCATTAATCGCACGTCCCGGGGTATGTATTACCCTTCAAACACTCATCACTCACCTGACAATTCAAAATTATATTTTTTACACTCTGTATCCAGCCCAAGTGATGGCACATAAGGCCTGGTGAAGGACGGGTTGTTATGATTTCTCCTTCTAACTGATGGCTTAGTGCTCCATATAGACAGTTCCCGTCGCCGTCAATTTTTTGTACCAGTAGCTGATGTGTCTTCGTTCCTATGTTCTGTAGTGGATACATTTTTGTGTTTTCTGGAGAGTTATTGCTTACGTTTTGCTTGTTACTATTACGGTCCTAAACTTTTTAATAAACTTCCCTAGCCTTACCACAGCCGTACCAGAAGTATAAACAGTCAGTATGTTTTTATAGCATGCATGAGGTTTTTTTTTTTTTGAATTTCAATGGCACTGAAACCAAGCTAATGGGCACCAATTTAACCAATTTTTTATTATATTTTTAAATTGATTTAATTTGACACGGTGTACTGTTACCCTGATGGTACACCCCTGGCTAGGCTCATATGTAAATTTGCTAGAAAGAACTGTTTATTGACTTAATTTTAAGTTATTACCTGACCTATTAGGGTTTGTTTATGAAATTCTTTAGTACATAAATAGTTTTTTAAGTGGTAAAAATTGTGGACTTATTTTTATTATCTTCAAGACCCTTCCACTTGACTTTGATTTATTGCTTCCTGGTTGTGCGGCCCTCAGTTTTCGTCAGCCCTGTTTTCACATTGCACTGAGAAATTTAATCACCCGTATTAATTAAATATTAGCTATATCACTTAATTGTTATTATGCTAATTATGCACCACTCCATGCAGAATTTATTACTTAAAAACGAACGTAATTTTTACCTATTTGGGCCAACTTATGACCGGGTTTTTATTCGAATTGCTGGGACCGTTTCTAAAGTGTCTATTCACTGTAAGGTCTCTAGACAAACTTCCAAAAATATAGAATGATTTATGAGTCATAAAATGTCCGGCAAGACGTTGTGAATAAATATATGATGAACAGACAGAGAAGTTTTGGGTAAATATCTTTACCGATTTTTTTTCTTTATTACTACGCCCTTATATATTAGTGTCAATAATTAATATGAGTTATAAAGCGATAGTTGTTATATAGATTTGAATATAGTGGCAGTAGCAAAAGCCAGAGAGTACTTCCCTACTTGCATTGTACCATCATCCGCTGAGAATAATCATTTCAGCGAGTTTTCGCATTGCGAGTGGGGATGTATTACACTATCTGGTGAATTGTCGCCAATATAATGTAGAATCTTTTAACAGAGTTCATAGCAACCTAAAAAACCTGGAAAAGTCAGGGAATTTGAAGTTGCCTAAAAATGTCATGGAAAAGTCAGGGAATTCGGAAAATTTAATGAAAAGTCAGAGAATTTTAGTATTTTTATAAAAAGTCAGGGAATTTGAAAATAATTTTCGAGTTTTGTACTTCCAGTTTCGTACCGATTATTTAGTGGCGTCGTGGTGTCTCCCCCACTCACCAATTACACAGGCACACACAAAAAAAAAAGTCGAAACTCAGAGGATAGACCCCCCCCTACACTTCTGTATTTTGGGTCGCTGAAACCAAATATGACAATAAAAAAAGGTTTTAATTGACCAGTTTTCCCCTGTCAGCGTCCCAAAATACATGGGGGTAGGGTTTCGACCCCTTTTTTTGTGTGCCTGTGTTATTAGACCTGGAAAAAACTTTTCAACAATCCTGGAAAAGTCAAGGAATTAAAGTTTGAAAAATTGCCATGAACCCTGTTTAATTTTTGTTGCCGTTTTGGCAAAAATCACACAGGCCCACAAAAAAAAAGTCGTTTGTACTGGGGAGTCTATTCGGTACTCAGTTTAGAGCCGTAGAGGGGCCCGTGAGAGATCTTGACAAAGAATTTTTTTCAAATTTGTCCCTCCTGCTCATCAATTATTAAGAGCGGGTGTCCGCCAGAGATTTTGTCAAAAATCTTTAAATGTCCAAGCCCGTTGGCTTTCGAGGGCCCGTAGCGAGGGTCCACCAGAGATTTTGACAAAAAAATTTTCCCCCTCATCAATTATTGCGGGGGCCCGCCAGTGAATTTGGTACTGGGACCCATGAATTGATGCGGGGTGCCTAGGGGTACTGACCATACCTATCCCTTGTATTTTGAGCTGCTGAATATGAATCTGACCTTAGTTTTTCCCAGCATGTCAGGTTTTTTTTAACACCAAAAAAGTGGATCGTAATATTGCTTACCCAGCTCATTTAAATCGGACTCCAAAAGTGATTCAACTTTAAAACTTCTCCCTAATAACATTGTAGTATTTCAGTATTATTTACCTCATAACTTAAAGAAACCGTAAAATCCCATAACTCGTTAACCTTTCAACCCGATAACCTTGGGAATCCGATGAAAATAGTGGGAAATCTTGGGGAGTTAATGAGATTGTGACCTCGGATCCTTGTGCTTGAGTGTCATAAATCCTCAACCTCATGATGCCATAATCTCAGCATGCCATAACCCCCGTAACCCCATAACTCTGAAGATCCAATCCCTCTATCCTCATAACCTCATAACGCTGACGATTCAGTGGAAAAATATGAGGCTCTCGATTGGGAAATCAATTAGATTGTGCCCTCAGAACCTTGTTACCAAGTAAACCTATAGCGCTCCAGCAGCAAACCCCTTCTGCTACATAACCCAGTAACCCCGTAAACCGATAACTGCTTAACTCTGGGAATATAATAGAAGAATGTGAAGATTCTGAACCCCGTGATTCTGGGTATTCAATAAAAGCAAATTAGGGAATCTTAATTGAGGATTCAATGAGAATGTAACTTTGGAAGTGGAGTATCTTTTCAGGTGATGTCTGTTTAGGTGACTTCATTTGATCTCTTGCTTTTGCGAACTCTTTTATCTTACGATTTCTTTAGAGAAAATAAAATTAATTAGTAAATTAATTTCAGCAAGTTTCATTAAAATAGATTAATTTTCTAAGCAATTTCGGTTTATGTAAGATTAGAAATTTTCTTAGTTTTAATTTTTTTGTAAAAAAAACAAAATGACAAATTGGATTTGAATTTATGCAGTTTTATTTATAATTTATTTACAAGTATTTTAATTTTTTGAATGGCCTGATTCGATGAACAGAGCTCGAGGTATTAAAAAAATTCAAGACTGCAAAGAAAAACTTAAATTCCAAGAAACACTCACCTCCCAGATTGGAAAATACTTTACCATAACTTCCTGATAGCATACAGATTGCATTTCCATGAAAAAATTGCCCCTACTAAAGGATCGTTGAAATCGTATTTTTGGTGCTTAGTTTTATTTGACTATTATTAATAATTTTTTTCTATGTTAATCTCGATATTAATATGTAGTCCACTCAAATTAGGAAAAAAGCGGAGAAAAATTCTGAAGAGCAGTTTCTCTGCATACGAAGTAAGAATTCAACTTTTAGAACAAGGTTTTGCTTATGCGCAGAAAAAAAAAAGAAATGATATTTGAGATATATACATATATATATACGTTTTTTCGTGGTTTTCTTCATTTAGACGTATGTATCTCGAAAAGTATGCAGTTAAAATAGGTAAACATGTTCAGAATACGACTTCCTACAAAAAAGGTTCTATACATTTTTCTGATTATCCCATTGGCTTTTCCGGAAAAGTGACTTGAAAAATATATATATGGGTTTTTTTCGTGTTTTTTTTATTTTGGATGCAAATATCTCGAAAAGTGCGCGATTTTAGGGCCAAATGAATATAAGTAAACTTGCTCAGAATGAGATTTACTACAAAGAACTCCTATACATTTTTCCGATTATCCTATTGGTTTTTCTGGAAAAGCTTCTTGAAGAATATATATATTTGCTTTTTCGTGTCTTTTTTTTTTTCATTTTGACGTATATATCTCTCAAATATATAGAACCTTTTTTGTAGGAAATCACATTCTGAACAAGTTTACTAATGTTCATTTAGCCTTAAAAATGCGTTCTTTCGAAGATATATACGTTCAAATGAAAAAAAAAAACACGAAAACTCAAATATATATATTCTTCAAAAAGCTTTTCCGGAAAAACCAATGGGATAATCAAAAAATGTATAAGAGCTTTTTCGTAGAAAATTTCATTCTGAACAAGTTTTTTATGTTTATTTAGCCCTAAAATCTCGTGCTTTTTGAGATATTTGCAATCAAAATAAAAAAAACACAAAAAAGCAAATAATATTTTTCAAGTCGTTTTTCCGGAAAAGCCAATGGGATGATCGGAAAAATGTATAGAACCTTTTTTGTAAGAAATCGTGTTTTGAACACGTTTACCTATGTTCATTTAGCCTTAAAAACGCGTACTTTTCGAGATATAAAAGTTTAAATGAAAAAAAAAAAACACGAAAAAACGTATATATATGTATATACCTCAACAATCATGTCTTTTTTTTTTCTGCACATTGGCAAAAAATTGTTCTAAAAGAAAGTAGTACTTACTATCTGTGCAAAGAAACTGCTGTTCAAAATTTTTCTCTAAAACGGCGTTTTTTTTTCTCCTAATTTGAGTGGACTAATGGGACTTTTTGTAGTAGACTTAAGAGCCAGCAACAGATTTACTTATGTTATTTTAATCGTCATAAGAATGAGTAGGCATACCCTTCTTAACACACTAAACACGAAATGGAAGGTCTGGCACCCCAAAATGGCCGGGTTGATTAAACAATTCAAATTCAACATTTTTTTCCATTTCCATTTAAACCTTTCACCATTCATGCGTAAAATTATTAAAAATACACTTACATAGTAATTCGTGAAAAAATAAATTTAAAACAATACACAAGCACAATGCAATTATAACAATACGTAATTATCACTTCTTTAACAATATTCAATAACCAGTAACTGAAATTAAACAATTCTCAAGTCGAAAACCAAATGCAAATACGCTCTTACGCAAGTTTCATACAACTGAAGTCGAAATAATCTTTTTGTAAAATGGGTACGTTGAATGCTTCGACATCGCCTGGAGTATATTGAATACTCTAAGACTATAGACACTGAGAAGGAGACTTTAGATTTATTACTAGAGACACACTTCCCAGGCAGTGTAACCGCCCTACAAGACAGAAGCGGTCCACCCGAAGACATACCAATAAGAAGGGCGTCAAAGGAGGACTGGAAAATTGCAAATAAAATAATAAACAAAACAAGACTTGTATGGGCAATCAATTCATTTGAACCATACAAGTCGCCAGGGCTGGATGGAATATTTCCAGCTCTACTGCAACAGGGAGTGGAAATACTTGCAACACCCCCGTGCACATTATTCAGGGCCAGTTTGGCCCTGGGTTATGTGCCAACCGGCTGGCGGAAGATAAAGGTGGTATTCATACCAAAACCAGGGCGTGATACCTACGCCCAGGCCAAATCCTTCCGACCTATTAGTCTAACATCATTTCTCCTGAAAACCCTGGAGAAGCTGGTTGATAGGCATATCAGGGACGATAAACTGAGTACAAAACCTCTACATCGAAACCAGTATGCCTACCAAACAGGAAAATCTTGTGAGTTGGCAATACATGAGCTTACTCAAAAAATAGAAAGGGCCCTAGACAGCAAAGAAACTGCCTTAGGAACCTTCTTAGACATAGAGGGTGCTTTTGATAATACCTCATTCGACTCACTAAGTGATGCAGTGAAGAGACGCGGAGTCGAAAAGTCAATAACAAGGTGGATCGACTCAGCACTCAGAACTAGGAAAATTCAGTCCACGCTAGGATCCACGACAGAGGAGGTGTCCGTGACCAGATAGGTGCCCGCAGGGGGGGGTCTTATCTCCTCTCCTGTGGTGCCTGGTCGCGGACGAGCTCCTATCTCGACTGGAACAGCGGGGAATATATGCGCAAGGCTACGCAGATGATATCGCCATCCTGGTAACAGGAAAACACGAGGGCGCTGCATCAGAAAAGATGCAGCGAGCTCTCGTTATGGTAGACAGATGGTGTACCCAGGAAGGTCTTTCCGTGAATTCAAGGAAGACCACTGTGGTCGCCTTCACAAGAAAGAGAAAACTCAACCTGGGAAGATTATATCTCCGGGGAAACGAACTGCAGGTGAGCAATGAAGTGAAATATTTGGGACTGATTCTAGATACCAAATTAAAGTTCAATGCACATCTAGACAGAGTGACTACCAAAGCTACGCGGGCCTTATGGGCCAGCAGAAGAATGGTAGGTAAAAACTGGGGACTACAACCAAGAATGGTGCACTGGCTGTACCAATGGGTTGTAGTACCAATAATAACCTATGCCTCCCTGATCTGGTGGCATAAAGCCGGAAAAGGAGAGGCAATGAGAAAACTACGGAAAGTACAAAGACTAGCATGTCTAGGCATAATGGGAGCAATGTCAACAACGCCTACCGCAGCCATGGAAGCACTACTTTGCCTGCCCCCACTACAGTTAGTGGTGGAGAGTGAGGCACTGTTGGCGGCGTACAGGCTGAAAATAAACGGACATGGGACCATTCCAAGAATAGGATACCACACCGAAATATTCCAACAAATAGGGAAAAATCGACTACTAGATATGCAGTCAGATAGAATCAGCATAAGCCAGAACTTCACAAAGACCTTCAGGGTATACATACCCGATAGGGAAGACGAAGGAACAAGGCAACTGCGAAGACATCCAAATGATACCATATGGTATACTGACGGATCGAAAACGTCAAGTAGTACTAGAGCAGGTGTTACGGGGGATCAACCAGGGACAGACATCAGTCTGAACCTGGGCAGTACCGCAATGGTGTTCCAAGCAGAGGTCACAGCCATAGAAATCTGTCCACAAGAAATGATACGGAGGTCATATACTGACAAAAGAATCCGCATCATCACTGACAGTCAAGCAGCTCTCAAAGCTCTGAATGCAGTAGAGATACGTTCCAAAACTGTAAAAGACTGCCTTGAATCCCTGGCGAAACTGGCGGAACACAACAGTATACAACTGGAGTGGACGCGAGGACACCAGGGCAATGAAGGCAACGAAAAAAGCAGATAAGCTGGCCAAAGAAGGTGCAAAAACAGCCTTGATGGGACCTGAGCCATCCTGCGGGATATCATACAATACCGCAAGAGGAATGGTAAAGGAACTATTGAGTCAGAAACATATCTTGTACTGGATTGGCGCGCTGGGGATGAGGCAGTCACGCATGTTCATCACCGGCGGGCCATCCATGACAAAGACCAACGAATTGCTAAAGCTGAGCAGAAAACAGCTGAGATATGCAGTGGGAATCCTAACAGGACACTGCACACTGAATAGACATCTAACTAACATAGGTGTGAAAGATAATCCAGAATGTAGGATGTGTAGTGAGGATGAAGAAACTCCTCACCACATACTATGTGAATGCCCAGCCTTAGTGGCTGGGAGATTCTCACACTTCGGGGGACTAACCGTAACCCCGGAAGAAATAGCCAGAGCTCCCATTGACCATATACTCTCCTTTTGGAGAGGAACGGGATTAATGGGATAACGAGACTATGGGGTACAATAAGCTCAAGCTTCAGTACAGCGGGCCGCAACCCATAAGGAAAAAAAAAAAGACTATAGATTGTTAGACAAACTACTTAAACTGTACCGCCACGGTAGCTCAATCGGTTAAGGCGTATTGAGTGGCGAATACGCTGATCGACTCGCTACCACGCTCTGGGTTTGGCCCCCAGCCCCGGTATTGACAACACCGGTGGGTGTGGATGTATGTCTGCGTTTTTTCGAATGTGTAACCCCCTTCCGGATAGCCTTAGGTTTGGATTTGGGAGTTGTCTACTATCTATGGTGTGTTTATGTTTATGTAAGTTGTGACGTCAAAATTAGTAAAATATTAAACCTAAAAATTGGAAAATATTATGAAAATAGTAAAAAATATTTTACGACTATTGACATATTTAGTACAGTAACTAGAGGTTTTAACTTCGGAATAATGTCATATTGAACGGATTTCGTTCATTTTTGGCAGTATAATAGTAAATGCTTCACAGAAAAGTTTCTATATTGTGCGGAGGCTTGCTAATTTATAGGGGGTGGAGGGGGTGGCATTTAAATAGTATATATATTTATTGGAGGTGAAATAGAATCAAATTTTAAGAAGAATGCAATTTTTCACATAAATTGATAGTTTTTAAGTTATAACGACTTCAAAATTACAATTTTAGCTTAAAAAAAGGTGTTTCCAAACGGCTTTCGTCAAGTATCTTGAAAAGTATTACTTTATCGAAAAAATGTTACAGACCAATTACAGAAAGTACAAACTGGGAATTAATTATATTTTGTGTTTATTGATGTAGGATTAATAATTTCGGAGGTATTTAAGTTTATATTTGGTATCCAAGTGTTTCGAAATTACCTTTGAAGTTTAAAATGCATTTTTTTCTAAAGCAAGTGCTTTAAATGATCAAAAAAAATTTGAGCATCTTAACGAAAAACTGTATTTGAGATAATTTTTTTAAATTACTGGCTAATTAGAGTAACAAAATGGCGACCTTTTTGTATAAAAAATATATAAATTCGCATATTTTTCCGTCATAACTTCTTTATTTTTTATGCTACAGGAACGAGTAAAAAATTATTTGAAAGCGAAATTAATTGTCTTTAATTTCATATCTTAGCATGCGTGACGTAGGTGCCACAATTTCTGAGATATTTAACATTTAAACTGCATTTTTCGTCTTATAAACGTTCAGACGCCATTTGTAAGCTTTCATATCTCCGAAACTATTAAATCTATGTAAATAAATAAACAAGCGAAATTCATTATCAGTTTATGAGCTTTATTTTTGGTCTCTACCCATTTTTCAACAAAATTAATATTTACTGAGATATTTGGAAAAGGAAAAAAAATTACGTTTTTTCGAAAATACCTTTATAGTTTAAACTGTATTTTTTTCTAAAGCAAGTGCTGTATACAAACCAAAAAATTTGAGCATCTACGTCACACTATGTATTAATGAGGGACAGTGTTTGAAAGTCCTTTTTTTTAATTACTGGCTAATTACAGTAACAAAATGGCGACGTTGTTATTGAAGAAATGTGTAGACCTCCGATTAAAGAACTTATATCTAGATACATAACAGGCTATCTTTTCACTATATACCTTGTTTGCTCCTAACATAGTCACATTATATGTCCATTAAAATGGATAGATGAACATCACATCCCATAGGCAACAGTGGCGTTGTGTGTGTAGAAAATGTGTAGAATGGTAAATATTTTCATTAAAATTAATTATTGCAATTTCTGCATTACCGGCACTTTATACAACGTGATGTAGGCATACGATATTACAGTAAGATAATACAGTAAGATAAATATGTATTGAAAGGATATTAAAATTTAATTGGTATTCACTTTATAACTGTAAACTGAACTTCATCATGTTACGACTATGGAACGATCGATTTTCTTCTTTTCTAAACTGCTTTCTGCAAACGGCACAGCACTTTGCACTTAAATATATTGTCACTAAACTGTGTAAATATGAATAGAGAATATTATTTAGGTATTATGGAAATCACAACTTAAAATAAAATTACTTTTTCACCAGTTTTTGGTCGGAGAACACGAAAAACATTTATTGACATTAATGGCCGAACTGTCAACTGAGATTATGATAATCGAACTGAAGCCGATCGTGCACAAGCGGCCGCGAATACGCCGATGGGCCAATCAGCAACTTATGGGAAGAAGTGCCTTAGATTGTGAGTCTTTCAGCGACAAATAAATCAATGTATCTAGATATAAGTTCTTTAATCGGAGGTGTAGACGCACATTGCTTCGGTTATAACTTTTTTTTTATGCTATAGGAACAAATAAAAAAACAGTTGAAAGCTTAATTAATAACCTATTATTCTACCTATTAGCATCCTTGACGTAGGTGTCACAGTTTGTGAGATATTTAACTCTCACTCCAAATAATCTTATGAACACTTGGATGCCAAATGTAAACTTAAATATCTCCGAAATTATTAATCCTACATCAATAAACAAAAAATGTAATTAATTCCCAGTTTGTACTTTCTGTAATTGGTCTGTAACATTTTTTCGATAAAGTAATACTTTTCGAGATACTTGACGAAAGCCATTTGGAAATACCTTTTTTTAAGCTAAAATCGCAATTTTGAAGTCGTTATTACTTAAAAACTATCAATTTATGTGAAAAATTGCATAGAACCTTTTCTTCTTAAAATTTGATTCTACTTCAGCTCCAATAAATATATATATTACTTCCACGTCCAGTGGAAGTATAGTAACGACAAAAAAAATTTTAAAAATTTTTATTGTCCAAATAGGCTTAAAATGTCATGAAACGTCGAGATTTTAAGTTTGAGCGAACAAAAATTTTCTGTCTGTCGGTCTGTCTGTAACTTTTTTTTGTGCGCACGTTTACTCTGGAACCGTTTAAGATATTGACTTGAAATTTGGTACACATATGTACTTTAACGAGATCTAGAACTAGATTATATTTTCATCTTGTTCCGTCGAAGGGTTGGGGGTAAATTGGGGTAAATTTGGGGTAAATGGGTAAATCAAGCAGGTAAGAGTTCATGAAATTGGTATTTAGTATATACAAGAGAAGCTGAGGTCTCAAAAAAATTTTTGGCATTAGCCACCCCCATTACCACCCCCACCTCCTTATTAAAGGGGATGAAAAAAAAATGTGATTTAGTGCATGTACAGGAACCAGAAACCTCAAAATATTTTTTTACTTCATCCACCCCCCCCACTACCACCCCCCTATCACCACCCCCACCCCACTACCGATGTGGGGTATCGTTTTATGGGCTTTTGGGGTAGAGGATTTCAAATATTATATTATTAAACTTCCATAAACAATTATTTTCACATACAAAGTTTTTTCGTTGTGAGTGACTTGGATAGAGAATCTGGATGTGGAAGTAGTGATTCCTTGGGCAGCGGTTTTTTTTAAGTGCCACCCCCTGAGAGGGGGTGGCATCCACCCCCTATAAATTAGCAAGCCCCCGCACAATATAGAAACTTTTCTGTGAAACATTTACTATTATACAGCTAAAAATGAACGAAATCCGTTCAATATGACATTATTCCGAAGTTTTGCATATTTTTTACCTCTAGGTACTACTGATTGGTATTGTTCCATTACACTCTGTTATATTTTAATAGTCTTTTATAAAAATTTTGGAAAAATTTGAGGTCTCGATCGGTTTCAACCAAACCGGTCAGGGAAAAGGTCTTTGAAACGAAAAGGTTTAAATTTTACAGACTGTGACCACAGAAGACCTATACCAGAAGCGTCACTGTCGGAGGTACGTTCGATGTTTGGGTGCGTTTGCACGCATCCAGTAATTTAGTCGAGTAGAGAGACGGTCCAGTAATTTAGTAATTGCTTTCCACTAAATTACTTGACTAAAACACGCTGTCCGCATTGGTCGAGTACTAAATTACTAAGCGACTCGACTAAATTACTGAGTGCTTGCAAACGCACCCTTTCATTGGTAAATTGTCGGTGGTATTGTCAACCTATAAATCCGCACCTTTCTAAATTCACCGCTGGACGCATTGGTAGATAAAATTCGAAGCTGATTTTGGCTTTGATTTTCAAAATAGCCAATCATATAATGTTATTGCTTACCGGTACGCTCCACCGGTGAATTTAGAAACCTGTGGATTTATAGGTTGACAATAATACCACCGCACAAAAGCGCATAAAATTCAATATTGGCGGGAAGGCCAGAGAGTCGTTTCTGGTATAGGTCTTCTGTGCTGCGACCTTCCAATCTGTGTTTAGTACGTTAAGAAGGATATGCGTATGTCATTCTTATGACTATTGAAATAACATAAGTAAATCCGTTGCTGGCTTTCCTGCTATAGAAGTTTGAATGTCATTTTCATAATTATAAAATGTGTTACATTGTTTGGTTTTGAAAAACGCAAAATACAATTATATATATATTTTTAGGACACCTATCAGAGTATTTCTAAGTCATAAAAGAATTGTTGGAAAATTGACTTATTTGGACTGTGAATGTAAGTAACATCTTAAAATTAACTGTAACCTAAAATTTTTTCAGAATAGTAATCCGTTTTTAAGAAGATCATACCTAAATAATGATTCAGTAAAAAAAAGAGTATGAGGAATTTATATATTGAAATACTTTGTGAAAGCCACCATTCAGATAGAGCGATTTATTGTCAGAGAATTATTCAGATTGGTGAATGATAGAAAAAATCAGAGATGGGAGTGTAATTTTGATAACATTGAAAGTTTCTATCAAGTTTTCCTCTAAACTTTCCATTGTTTGGTGAAATGGTGAAATCTAATTTGTGATGATGCAATCTTTATTTTGATACCAAATATGTGCATATAATTAATTATATTAGTTACGTGACTTTTATAGATTTTTAGCAAATAATTGATATTGTATATGATAGCCCAGTCAGTGAGGACATTCAACCTGTAATAATTATTACAAAGTTTTTAAATTTTGAGAAATGATTGAGTAAGTATAAAAACAATAAAACTTATTTTTGCAGTTTGCAAAATCCGGAACATTGTTAGAATTGCAAAATACGTAATTTTACAATAATTTACAGAAAAACGATTCCAAAAGACCAGCAAAGTTGTAAAACTGTTTTTTGTGGTATATCCCACAAATATTGAAATTTGCTGAAAATTTGGGAATGAGCAACACATACATTTTTAAAAAATTAATTTTTTTGTTAATAACTCGAAGACAAAAATCCCAAAAGTGCAGCAAACTGCTATGAAAGTCTCAATTATTGCCTCTAATAACTTCGTACATTTGCTAAATTTTCTGTTGTACGGAACATAATTTTACATATCTTAGTGCGATCTTTGCATTGTTCACTTTGTCTGTCCCAAAAATTACAAAAGTTTAAAAACTGGTTAGCAAATGTTAGATACAAATTATTATATCTTATAGTAGGTTTGCTTACACTTATATGAAAGGGAACCTTACAAAATTAATAATAATGATGATTTTGTATTTTTTGTACCCAAAAAAAAATTGCAAAAGTTTAGCAAATAGATTACAATGTTTAAAACAACATTCCTTACGTAAATATAAATTTGCTACTCTATGGAAAGTACGCAAATCATTTTTTTTTCCTCATAAAGGACCAGACTATATCTACATTCGCAAATCTTTCAGTAGATGTCATTAACTTGTGAGAAAACGGGGAAATTCTAAGTGGAAGGAAAATCTTCACTTCAATAAATGGTCATTATTCTGACCACTTTGATATCGACATTGGGATAGCGCAAGGCTCCATACTGGGTCCTTTGATATTTTTATTATTTGTTAATGATCTGCCACAATGTATTAGCAAGGGGCATGTTACTACTTATGCAGATGACACCTCGATTGCTATAGCAGAACCATCACTGGAACAACTGCAGAGATCAATAGGTACTATCGTGGATGAAATGGCAGGATGGTGCCAAAAAAAATAGCCTTATGTTAAATTCAGAGAAAACAAAATGCATTTACTTTAACAGAAACATACAATTTCCTGCGGAGCTATGTAACATGTCTCTTGTTAAGAGCACAAAATTTCTTGGTGTCAGTGTTGACCACAAAATGTGCTGGGAAATACATATTGATGTAGTTGCAAAGAAATTGAGTAGTGCTTTTTTTGCTATCATGCAACTCAGATATGATCTGCACTCTGAAATAATGATGCAGGTTTATTATGCGCTAGCATATTCAGCTATGTCATATCATGTCATACTATGGGGAAGCGCAGTGGGCGTAAACAGAGTATTCCTAGCCCAAAAAAGAATTGTACGTCTTATCTATAATAAGAAAAGACGTGAATCTTGCCGGGACTTATTTATAAACAACGGAATTCTCACATTCTATTGCATATACATTCTCAAGTGTTCACTCTATGTCAAAAATAATCTTAACCTTTTTGCGGAAAATGGCTCAAACCATAATTACTCAACCAGGTTTCGAAATGCTCTTCAAAATGAAATGCATAGGACAGCAGCTTATGAAAGATCTGCACACTACAAGTGTATACAAATTTACAATCATCTACCAAATGAATTTAAAATCTGTCCATCTGCAAGTAAATTTAAAAATGACATTAAAAAATTCCTTGTATCTAAGTGTTATTATTCAATGCATGAATTTTTTAATGACAGGTTTTAACTATTACATATACATGTAAACATTTTATATCTAATTCTAGGTAAACCTATTGTAAAGTATATTCTTTTTAATTATTTTAACTATTTTATCTGTACTGTGTAAGTGTTCCTGACCACCAGTTTATTAACTTAAACTCGGACTCGTAATCTGACATATCCTATATATCATGTGTATTTGAAATGATCTGTAATAAGGATGAATAAATATATTATTATTATTATTATTATTATTCCTATGTCGCGCAAGTCATAAAGAGCAGCAAACTTGAATTTAAATATCAATCAGTGTTTAAATCTCCCCCTCAGATTTGCAAAACTTTGTTTAATTTTTTGGAATGAAAAAAATACTGATGACCGAATATTTCACCTATATTTACGAAAAATTATTACGAGTAATTTTGCGTAAATAGTTGCAGCCGAGCATCATCCACTTTAACCATTTCAATGAGAAACATTATTATAACAGACTTGCCACATTATAAATAATGTTTTATAATGTAAAAAATTAATAATAATTTTACCTGTATTTTTAAAACCATTTTTTCTCGACGCATACATTTGGCAAACATACTGTTCAATATGTATTCCAACAATAGGAAACTATTGCTTTCTTTCGCAAAACTAATCTGCTTCTTTTTGAACATTTTATTCTCAATGCTTTTGAACATCAATCTCAAGTAGATTCAGTTTACACCGATTTTACGAAGGCATTTGATCGTGTTGAGCACGTGTTACTTATAGCCAAACTAAGGGCTTTGGGTGTTGAGGGTTGCATGCTTGAATGGATTCATAGTTATTTATATAACCGAACTCAGTTTGTCAGATGCTCAGGAGCCGTATCATCTTTTATTATAGTTACTTCCGGCGTTCCTCAAGGATCGCATATCGATCCATTATTATTTAACTTGTTTGGTTATGATATTGGCGAGGTACTCATTAACAGTAATTATTTAATGTTTGCTGACGATTTGAAACTATTCAGAATCGTTGACAACTCTTATGATGCCTCTCTTTTGCTGAGCGATCTTGATAATTTAGTTCGATGGTGTGACATGGTAATCAAATTTCTTTCACGAGGCAATAATCCTATAATATTCGACTACCATCTCAATAATGTTACCTTAAACAGAATAAATTGTATAAAATATCTAGGTGTAATATTCGATTTCAAGATGACATTCAAACCTCATATATCAAAAATCACATCACAAGCACTGAAAGTGTTAGGTTGCATCAATAGAGACTCTACCTTTTTTTTCTATAAATTGGTTTACTATCCTCTGGTAAGAAGTCTACTTAGAATATGGCAGTGTGATATGGAATCCAGCATATAATGTTGATAAAGAATCTATTGAGAATGTCCAATCAAAATTCCTTAGAAAATGTACATTCATGATTAGCCCAGACGACGGAGAACATTTTATAGTGAAACCCACAAAAATTTGCAAACTGATAATTTTTTTAAATGAGTTCGTGAAACTGTATAGAATAATATCCTGAAAAGTTTACATTTCGCTCGGATGCAGAACAAAAAAAAAGTGAAATAATTTTTTTTTTATCTATTTTTTCAAAATATTGAAATTAAGTCAGGGTAGGAAAAAATAAAAAATACAGATGGATAGACCACGTGTTTCTGAACAAAAAATACCCTAATAAAATTTATCGCTAAAGCCACGGTATTCCTGGAAAAAATAGTGAAGTAATTTTGTCACTCTGCGCGGCCAGTGCACGGTTAAAGGCATACTATGGAACCTCTAAAAATTTTTAGTTGTTCTGTCGAGTAAAATAAAGCCTTTTTTCTCTTTTTGATTACACGTTTTAAACATTTTTCTTAGTGAATAGGAGGATAAATAGTGAGTATGGAGGGAAAATATATAATTATCAATGCATACACAGACACCACACATAGCCAGCCGCTGAATTGCTCGCATGAATTTTTACGTGTCTTTACTGTATTGTATTTATTACAGGTACACCTATCCACATTTCAGCTGTATTCAATGGATTCCTTATACATTTGTTAATGTATTGGAAAAGTTCCAGAATTTATATTCAAAAAAATAAATAGTTATAGAGATAAGATCGTGAAAATCACAATTTCTTATCATGATCTGATTGATCATATTTTCAAAAAAATGCATACAAGTAAACGATTGTGTTTAAACATTCGAAAACTATACATTTTTTCCGAAATAGTGATATTTTATTTTTTTCAGTGGGTCAATTTCTCGACAAGTTACAGCCTCCAATACATATATTTATCAAAAAAAAATTATCAAGCAAGGGAATTAAAATGATTTGAGATGTACTTTCTTTTGAATCCACGTTTCTACAACTTAATAAACCATAATAATCATGAAGTGTACATACTTTTCAACAGTTCTCAATAAAGAAAGAATTTTTTTGAAGAGCTTTTATTTTTTTCTATATTGTTTATTATGATGATGCAGCAGATGAGATAGACATTTGAGATTCGGTACCCTACCATAGTCGACCATTGCGAGTCCGAAAGTAATAATTTCAAAATGGCGGCACTTCCGGAAATACCAGAAGTCGATTCCAACTTTCTTATTTTAAATGGAACACCCTATATATTTTCGACGTTTCGAAATGATCATAAAATTCTGAATCAAAACATGTAGCACACCCTATACCTAAACTAAGCAGTTTCGGAGATATTTGACATTTTATAATAAATTTGACAGATGCAACGGTTTGCAAGAACCGTTATAACTTTCTTCTTGTAGGAGATCCTTATTTGCTCTTTGGTACGTAGAAAGAACACAAGATGAGCTACTCTCTACAAAAAAAAATAGATTCCATAATAGTATACCAAGTGTTTTATTTTTCACGTTACATTTTGTCAAATTCAAACCTCAAAAACTTTTTTATTTCAAATGGAGCACCCTGTATTTTTTTACATCATATTATGTTAAATTAAATTCCCTTTTTTCTAGTATAAGCATTGTAGGGTTAAAATTACAACTTTTCTAAATATTGGCGATTTTCTTAAATATCCAAAAATTTTTAATAAAAATTGCCATCAACTTATCCATCATTAGAAACAGTCATTAATGTCAGTCATTATTTTATGTTAAAAAACGCCAGCACGTTTAAATTACACCCACGAAGACTTTTAGGTTTGTTTATTATTTATGGAGAATGTGATAAAGTAATGCCAAGAACATGTAACATATTTACTACTCAATACCCACAAGAACAGAAACCATCCACCATACACTGAAAACGCATATTGGATAATTTTAGAATATTTGGCTCTGTCAAATGGCACATGCCAAATTTTATTATGGCAATCGATGTAGAATTAAATTTGAGGTGGACTTATATCAGCATGTCCTATATCTAACACATGTACTTTTTGAAAGATTCGCAAGTTTTTGTTGAAAATTATAATTTATCCAAAAAAACGTAGAAGCCTATGAAATAATTGAAACAATAAAGTGGGTATCAAGTACATGTTCTTGGTATTATTATTTTATCACACTCTCCATAAATAATAAACAAATCTAAAAGTCTTCCTGGGTGTAATTTAAACGTGCTGGCATTTTTTAACAAAAGAGAATGACTGACATTAATGATTGTTTCTAATCATGGGTAAGTTGATGGCAATGTTTACTAAAAATTCTGGGACATTTAAGAAAATCGCCAATATTTCGAAAAGTTGTAACTTTAATCCCTACAATGCTTATATTAGAAAAAAGGGAATTTAATTTAACATAATATAATGTTAAAAAAATACAGGGTGTTCCATTTGAAAAAGTTTTTGACGTTTGAATTTGACAAAATGTAACGTGAAAAATAAAACACTTGGTATACTATTATGGAATCTATTTTTTTGTAGAGAGTAGCTCATCTTGTGTTCTTTCTACGTACCAAAGAGCAAATGAGGATCTCCTACACGAAGAAAGTTATTATGGTTCTTGCAAACCGTTGCACCTGTCAAATTTTTTATAAGATGTCTTCGAAACTGCTCGGTTTAGGTATAGGGTGTGCTACATGTTTTGACTCAGAATTTTATGATCATTTCTAAAAGTCGAAAATATATAGGGTGTTCCATTTAAAATAAGCAAGTTGGTATCGACTTCCGGTATTTCCGCAAGTGCCTCCATTTTGAAATTATTATTTTCGGACTCGCAATGGTCTACTAGGGTAGGATACCAAATCTCAAATGGCTATCTCATCTGCAAGTGGGAAATATTCTAATCGCCGCCTTAAAAGAATCACCCTGTATAAGTATATTTTTCCCATCCATCCTTTGCTTGTATTGTTTAAAACAAAAAAGCATCAGAGAGCTACAATTTCCATCTTTTAAATGAGCCGACACTCATATAGATTGTACAGATTCTGATTTAGTGACATGTAATTCAATGCGTCGGTGTCACAGTCATGCGTATTCAAGCGCGTGCATGCATGGATCTCGCTCCGAGTTATAACGTTCACTTTACTATTTTTTCCAGGAAAACCATGGCTTTAACGATAAATTTTGTTAGGGCATTTTTTGTTCATAAATACTTGATCTATCTGTCTGTATTTTTTATTTTTTTCTAGCTTGATTTAATTTCAAAATTTTGAAAAAATGGATGAAAAGAATTTTTTTTCAATTTTTTTTTATGTTCTGCATCCGCACGAAATGTAAACTTTTCGGGATATTGTTCTATACACTTTCACGAACTCATTAAAAAAAAGTTTACTTAGTTTGCAAAATTTTATGGGTAAATACCTTCATCGACTGGGCTAGATGGGTCATCCAATAGGCGAATATTCCTACAGTGATATCTTACGCGAACTCAACCTTCTATCACTTGAGCGGAGAAGAGTGCAACTCGATTTATGCTTTTTGCATAGATTAATTAATTGTAATATGAACTGTCCAGAGATACTTCAGTTGATTAACTATTAGATATTTAAATATAATTAAAATAATTTAAAGAATGTGATAAATATGTGAATTATAAAATTAAAATTTAATATAAATGCCATAAGACTCATGAGTCATAACTCCTTTTTTGTGCATGGTATAGAAACAGAATTGTAGAATAGTGGAGTGAAACCAAAATTTGTAGGAAATTGTCTTGCAATAGCAATTTTTTTGCTGGAAATTGTCAGAAACATTACAAGGAGTGTAGCAAACAGTTTTGGATTAAATGTTATTCTCGCAAGTCATTTGTTTAAACAAAAAAATGTTCAAAATTGTGTTTTTTTTGCGGTTCTTCTTAAATATCTCTGATTGTATAGCTCATATCGCAATGAACAAAAAAATATATTGTTGATAATGAAATTGCGAAGAAAACTAGATTAGTCCAAACCGCTTTCATTGATTTTTTAAGTTGCAACAAATAAGAACAGTTGATAGAGGCAATTTTTAAACAGTTAATGACTACTTAAACAATAAGGCATAATTAAACTTTAGGAGAGTCTGCGTCTAATGAAGGTAAATCGTCATACCAAATTTCAAGTTGGTATGTTGGGAACAACCTCTAAAAAACAAAAGCAAAGTCGAAAATTGAATTGTCGATTGTTTAAGTGCATCGAGACTTTTATTTAAACCATTTCTCTTAGTCGGGGAGCCCTCCCTAGCGGTACGTGCATCCCCCCCCCCCCCCCCGATCCTTTAGGACAATGGTTTTCATAAAGATTAAAACCTAAGGAACAATTTAAGACATATCCCCAAAAAAAAACTGGCTGTACTTTCAAAATGGCGGCCATATGTTAAAAGAAACTGTTGCCAATTTCGTTTTTGTCATTTAACACAAAAACTAAAAAAGATGGACAAAAACTTTTATAAAAAAAAACAACGTGCATAAAATTTTCTGCAATTTTGTACCTATACAATATTTTGATAGGAGTTACCATTTTTCAGATAAACGAGTTCAAAATTAAGAAAACATGGAAGTTCATATATCGTTAAATCAGGAAATAACTGACAATTATTGTAAGGCATATACAACTTTATATTATTAACATAAAAATAAAATAAAATAAACTGAAATAAATTAATAATAATAATATTATAATTTGCAGACATTTATCTCGAAAACGGTAACAGTGGTATCTGGAAAACGTAACTCCTATCCAAATATTGTATAGGAACAAAATTGTAGAAAATTGTATGCGCTTTGTTTTTTGTGCAGGTACCCCCGATTCTTTGCTCTACAGGCTGTATTAGTAGGGGTCGAGAAGAAAATGGATTATCCAGAAATCTTAACAATGGCTAATAGTGTGTAGACAATATAATTCAACCTCAAAACGTTAAGCAAAGTTGGGAATATGGACAGAATTTATTGATATGGATAAGCGAAATTAGGATGAGTGACAGTTCCCAAAAAATAAGCCCCACTTTTGAGAACCATAAAACACCTGTAACTTTCATCTTTCGAATATGGAATGATGTACCGGCTGGTCAAAGCTTAGACTTATTGTGTACTACGGGGTGTGTCTAGAAATTCCGTAGATATAGACCCAAAACAGATGTGTGGAATTAAAATAAGTCAATTGGATTAAATATATCTATATGCCAAAGTGCTTCGTTTGTTCCATATAAAAATAATTAAAACTTCAAACTACCCTTATCCTTACACGTATTAGCTCATATTTTTATCAGGAATGATACGGTCATTCGACTTTTGTTTTTTTTGCAAAATACATCTATTACCTGTATTTTGTTTCTCTTGCAAAATTTTGATAACTGTCAGTCGGGATTTCCCGGACACGCGAAAATAAAAAGACGTTCTAAGAATATTAAAATACAGGGTGTCCCGAATTGCATAGGCCAAACTTGACCAAGGAATACAACTTTTCAAAATAAGAAAAAAAGTTCCTATAAACATGGGTCGGGAAGTGCTTAGTTTCCGAGATACAGGGTGTTCAAATAATTCTCCTGAAAATGTTTTTTTATGAATATTTTCGAAACGTCTAAAGATAAGCAAATGATAATTTACACAGGAATTTAATTTTTTATGCTTTTTAAGACAAATGACAACTATGTACGAAAATAATTCCGGAGTGGGTAAAACTGGGGAGGGGGCTAGGTATAATTTAGCCCCAACTTTATTGTGTGACACTTTTACATTAATTTATGAGCAGAACTTAAAAATTTGAAGTTTTCTACACAAAAAAACACATTTCTAAATTTTAGGTGGGTTCGAATAAAAACATCTTTAGGAAATCTTCTGCGATATTCGCGTACCCGGCATTCCCATTTCCATTACAATATCCATGAATAAAATGAATATCGCGTACTCCACATTACTAAACATGACCATTTTTTACTTTTCAATAGAACACTTTTTCCAAAAGGAACTAATAAAACTACAGAACAATGAACTACAGAAAACACAAAAAATAACGTCATTATTGTCATTCCGACATTGCATGCTAGATTAGTTTTCATTCGTTACAAACATTACAATCGTGGCACACTCCTGCATACCAGGAATGCTGGTAATAATGGTTACTAATTAATAAAGTTCAGATAAGATTTACTCAAAAACTGATAATTTTAGAGAAAAAACACTTTTTTTGTGCAGAAAACTTCAAATTTTTAAGTTCTGCTCATAAATTAATGTAAAACTGTCACAATAAAGTTGGGGCTAAATTATACCTAGGCCCCCTCAGTTTCACCCGCTCCTGAATGATTTTCGTACATAGTTATTATTTTGTCTTAAAAAGCATAAAAAGTTAAATTCCTGTGTAAAATTATCATTTGTTTATCTTTAGACATTTCGAAAATATTCATAAAAAACATTTTCAAGAGAATTACTTGAACACCTTGTATCTCGGAAACTAAGCACTTCCCGACTCATGTTTATAGGAACTTTTTTCTTATTTTGAAAAGTTGTATTGCTTAGTGAAGTTTGGCCTATGCAATTCGGGACACCCTGTACATACCTGGAATCAGAAACTCTAGTTACGAGAAACCATAGTTTCCTTTTCGACGGCTGTCCGTTTTTTTATGACTCGCCCGGTATCGAACAACTAATTTATTATGTAATGTAACTAATATAAACATTTTGAGAGTACATATTTAATAAAAACCAAAATTGACAACATTTTCAAAAATTGCTAAATTATTAAAACATCAAACGTAGTCCAAACAAGTTATTTTTTCGGCCTCTTTACGATGGATTTTAGTATGTGAAACTGTTTTTCCGAGATGTGGAGAGTGGAGACAGAAGATTCTCAAAAAACAAAATTACTTGATTTTTGTAAAACCCTCAATATAAATTTAAACAATTATTTTGCATCGCCTAATTCATATATTCTCAGGTTTACAAGAATTCTGTATTGTCAATGGCATTTTTTGAATAAGCATTTCTACATTTGATAAAGATAAAATACTAATATAGACCAGCCGTTCTGCAAACAATTTTCATATGGTGAAAGGTCAATTTTTTTTTTATCTGATGTAAGAATAATCTAGATTTTCGTATTTATAAATAGCATGCCTGAATTTTTATGATCGTTTAAATAATTGAAATCGCTGTTACCTGCAAATATCTAAGCCCTTATTACTCCAGTCAATTTTCGACAACTGACGTAAATAATTGTGGAAGTTTTGAAAAAGATCTGTCGCGCTCGAACCGCCATTTTGAAAAAATGCTGCTCAATCTCAAATCTTTATTAATAATTGTGGAAAAATATCATGGGGAAAGGTTTGCATCCCTTATCGCTAAACGGAGATACACTTCTCAAATTACTAGGATGCCCAAGCGGAATGATTACCAACAATACGTCATATTATTGACGCCAGTTGTCTGTGACAACTGTCATTTTCACATCATAAGTAAATCATGATAAAGGTCATTTCACCGTTATCACTAACCAAAAATTGACGTCATAATGACGGCACTTTGCTACTTATGTCCTACTTATGTCCCGAATTGGAACTGCATGTATTGCTCTCCGTTATTACAAAAGATAGAAAGTCGGCTATAAATGTACACAGTTTCAGAAATTCTGGGATTACAATGGTGTGTTTAGATTTGAGTTAATTTTTTCAGTTTTTGAAACAATGCGAAAAACCACAATGGTCCATTTTGGAAAACCCTTCATATTTAAATAGTTATATCAAGTAACTTACACCTTACATAGCCACTTTCTTTAAGATCTTTACAGGAAGTGTAAGAGAAGAAAATATTGTTTTTGAGATATTAACTTTTATTTCTTATATGGATGTCATATTGATTTTTTTTGTATTCGATATTACTTTTAATCCTCTACTTTTAATAGATAGATAGATAGATACTTTATTCATTCATTAATTTTACATACAAAGGTAAAACTTATCAAACTAGTCAAAATAGTATATTACACATACATATACATACTCAATACACTCACTCGTACATAGACATTATCAAATACACTTAGACAATCTAACACTCAACATACATGCAAAACGAAATAGTCAATGACCTAGGTACTCTTCTACAGAATAAAATGCCTTACTAACTAGGTGTTCATACAGTTTTTGTTTAAAATGATTAAAATTCTGAATAACACTAACATCACTACAAAGATTTAAAAACCTGTTGAAACATGTAATGCCCTGATAAATATGCGAATTTTGAGAGACACTTAATCTTGAATATGGTTGATATAAATTACTGTTGTTACGTGTATCATATTTATGCACATTGCTTATTTTCATAAATGAATTTTCTCTCATTTTTATATTTAATACAACTAAATATATATAGAGAGAAGGCAGAGTTAGAATTGACAAGTTAATAAATATTTGTCTACAGGATGTATGAGGATGTGCTCCTACCATACATCTGATAATTTTTTTCTGTATAACAAAGACTTTATGAAAGTGAGCTGAACGTCCCCAAAAAATTAAACCATAACTTAAAATAGATTGCACAAGCCCATAATAGGCCAATTTAAGAATGGACAAAGATACTGTAGCTCGCAGCTGTCTTACAATAAAACACATAGTACTTAATTTTGAAGAAATATAATCTATATGTTCCTCCCAGGTCATTTTTTGGTCTATTACAACCCCTAAAAATTTTATAGAATTCACTTGTTCAATGCTTTTATGGTTCATCTTAATGAGTTGACTAGATTCGCTTTTACCATTCTTTGATTGAAATACCATAGAAAAGGTTTTATTTACGTTTACTTTTATTCCATTATGTTGGCACCATTGATAAAATTCTAATGCAGATATATTAGATGTTTCAACTGATTGTATTAAATTATTTCCTGTTACTAATTGGTTTGTATCATCTGCATAAATTATTGTTTTTTGTGAGGAAGTACATGAATATATTATATCGTTAATAAAAATAATAAAAAATAAAGGACCCAGAGTTGAACCCTGAGGAACCCCAATATTAACATTTCTTGACTCTGACTTGTATTTATCAATGACCACGATCTGTCTTCTCCCTCGTAAATATGATGCCGCCCAATTATAGGCAACACCTCGTACACCAATGCGATATAATTTCTCCAGGAGCAGGTCATGGTCAACCGTGTCAAAGGCCCGTGATAGGTCAAAATAAAGTGCAATTGGAAATTGCTTATTATTGAGACATTCATACACACTGTCGCAGAGTTCTGCGATTGCTGTTGAGGTAGATTTCTTGGATCTAAAACCGTGTTGTGAGGTGTTTAATAGATTTTGTGCTTCTAAAAATTGAGTTAACCTTGTATTGTAGCATATATCAAACAATTTGGCTAACTGACTTTGCAAGCAAATATTTCTATAATTGTTTATTTCATCTCTTGCTCCTTTATTTTTAAAAACTGGTACAGATTTAGATATCTTTAGTGAATCTGGATATTTTCCTTCAATAAATGATTCATTAATCAAATAGGACAACGGTGTACTTATTAGGTCGCTAATTACCCTTAAGGCACTACCATAAATTTCATCAATACCCGCAGCTGGCTTTAAAGTTGTTTTCATAATGAACCCTTCTATCTCATAGGGTGTGGTAGGATATAGATAAAACGTATTTTCTGAATGAGGAGCGAATTTGAGATTATTAATATCAGGCTTAGAACTTTGTATATCCAAGAAAAAGTTATTAAAATGGTTGGCTAGTCTAGTTTTATCTACAATTTCTTCGCCATTAATATTTATGTGGTATGAGTCATATTTCTTTGTATTACCTTTCATTTCATTTATTATTTTCCAGCTCTCTTTCATAATGTTACTGGTGTTACTGATTCTATTATTATTAAAATTTGCTTTAGCTTGTTTTACCTGCTCTCTATATATAATCTTTAGTTTGTTATATTTATCCTTTATCACAGCATTATTTGTATTTTTACATATTTTAGACATATCACAGAGTGTTTGATGCAAGCTTTTAAGTTGTTGATTAAACCAAGGTTTTTTATTTCTATTAGTTTGTATTTTTTTGTATGGAAAAGCATTGTTAAAATGAAACATGATTGTTGAATAAAAACTGTCAAAGATATTGTCTAAACCAATAGATTCATACATTTCGGACCAACTCTCATGTGCTATTATATTTCTGAACGTAACCAGATTACTACTAGAGAAATCTCTTTTAAATATAATTTCACTTTCACATTTCTTCAATAACGGTAAGTTAAATTCACATATTTGGAAACAATGATCCGAGAAGTGTGTCTCTTTTACCAAACTAGATTTTACTGTTACATTAGAAAATATTACATCTATAGAAGTTGCTGATGTTGCCGTTATTCGTGTAGGTTCACTGATATGATTATGCATGTCAAATTCACTAAAGAGATTAACAATATCTTTTGATTCGCTAGTCTGTGCCAGAAAATTTATGTTCATGTCACCACATACTATATAATAACTATTACCTCTGTATATATAATACATTAGTTCATACATTTTATCTATAAATATTTTCAAATTACCACTTGGTGACCTGTATACTGTTATGATATATAATTTAGCTCCACTCTTCAAGACATCTACAATAGCGATAGTTATTTCGAAATGTTTTTCTATATATGTACTGTCGTGAGCAAAAAAATAGGACAACAATTTTTTTCTAATGTAAATCTGTCTCTATTTGCACACTTGCAATGAGTTTTGACAAATACCTGACAATGTCACAAAAATTAAAGTACACAATCAGATTTTAACAAAAATACGATATAAGACTTGTCCCATTTTATTTGCGCACGACAGTACTACAATATGACAAAATTGATTTTTACTCAGTTAAAAACAAAAAAAAATATTTTTATTCGCAGGCTATGATTTAATGTACTAATACCCAGAAATAGAGACAGCAATACTTGAAACACACTGTATGCAGAGATGCGCCGAATAGAAAAAAAGTCGTTAAGCACTATGTAATTTGAAAATAGTCAGAGATATGAAAATATAGTTTTCACTACAATTAGTTTGAATATATACTTACATCCAAAGTATCCTATGTCTTATTAGTGACTGAGAATTTTTAAAAACAAAGGAATTTGAACCACAATACATAGTAAACAATATATTTTACGGTGTACTATTGGCACAAAAAACACCACTATACCAATAACAAATATATTTAGAAAATTTGTCGTCTTAAAAGTGAATTGTGTCAATTAATTTAAAAAAATCTAAGCGGTGTCATAAATGTAGCACACAATAGATACCTAAACACTCCCAACATTCCTAGTGTTAGTTCAGCAACCTCATAACTCAACAACGAATAATGCCTCAAACATATAGAATTAATAATCTTCAAATGCATTTACGCATTGCCAAAGTTACGGATGTCGAGTGAACCGCTACATCTAGACAATTTTAAACAGCATGAGATATACAGCAAACGCTTTTAGCGCACTTTAGTGGCAAACGGCTGAACTAAATTTTATACGGCATCCAAAACTGAGGCAAGTTGGCCTCTGTGAAGTTTTGGCGGAAAAATGTTTGTAACTATATTTATAACTTTTCTTGACATTTTACAATGGGTGGTCACTGGGCCTCTGTATACTGGAGGCCCAGTGACCTTTGAGTCCCAGTGAACCATAAAATTTACATGGCCGGATGCCCACTTGTACCTTAAAGATATATATATATATATATATATATATATATATATATATATATATATATATATATATATATATATATATTTATATAAGATATCCGTTGG